>BNST01000747.1:15000-40452 GCA_019650275.1 Xylocarpus granatum
TTGTTGGTATACAACTAATAGAATAGTATGGGAAATCTGGAAAAGAGGAGTAGACAGGAGGTACAAGTCCAGCCCGACATACTAGACAGTAATAACTGGTAAGGTTAGTACGAACCTTTTTCAAAGGGCTTTAGCAGAGTGGCTTCTGTCTTCCTTCACTTGAGGTCTAGCTTTCCCTTGGATTGCTTTGCATCCTTCTTGATTGAAGGAAAGTGTCACACTATATATTGCCACTTGGAGATAGCCTTTTCTTTTCTTATTAACTTAAGCAGACCATTCGTGAGTAGATAAGATCAAAGAAAGCAACCTACAGCCCCATGCATACTAATAGGACAAGGAAGTGACAGTTAATACTAATAGATGTAGAAGGGGAAGCTGGTACTCAATTAGCTAGGGAGTGAGACAAGGCTAAGGTGGATGCTAGTGTAATCTTCCTTAGCATGGCTTGTACAATTGAACACGAATCACTTGGTTTAATCAATTGTATAAGTAAGGTGTCATAGAATGTGTTGCTGTCATATGAATAAGAATAGGTTAGAAGTGGTTCTTTGACAAGAGTTGAAAGCAAGTGGGCAAATAGGTTCTTTCGGAAGAAAAGGGCTTGTTTGCGACTAGCAGTAGCTAGCAATGGCATTTGACACATCTATTAGATGTATTAGCTGAAGAGATCTTCTTCCTCTCGTACCATGCCTGTTGAAACTTTCTTGTCTTAGACTCTACCTTCTAGTGTTATGTTTCCAATGAAGAATCAAGTTGATGTCATAAGGGTTGGCACTAGTAATTGCTTATATAAAGATGAGCAAACAATGCACTAAAGAGCCAGTCAACGGCTTGTTACGCCTTGTCGTTGAAAGTTAGGGTTGCTACTTGTCGTACTAATTACAAGTATGGCTCCATAACCCTGTCTCATTCATAGGATCAAGTCTTGTTCTTCTATCCCCACCATCATAGGCATACATCTGTGTAGAAAGAGTAGGAGTTCGAGCTCAACCACTTCACTAGTTTCTTCTCCAGAATGGAATCTATGGAGATGACAGTTCTAGCTGGAACTAGGCTAACTAAATCTCCGCATCCAATTTCATGGTTTTGAAAGACAAGATCATCTTTGCATGAAGTATGGCTTTGGCACCTTCCCATCTTCGGTAATAGTGGACCTAACTCTTCCTTTCGTTCAGGCATAAGCCATAAAGCTAACCATTCCACATCTATGGTAAGGGTAAGCAACCGCTGAATTTGTCAGACGCCTCTGCCAAGCCCCCGGGGGATGCTCCAGTCGCTCCCTGAAGTTTGCCTTGCACAGTACCGACGCACCTGAAGCCTTAGTGGCACCTGTGGGGAAGTTTTGGTCGCTCCTAACAGATTGTCCAGAGCACTGACAAACGCATCTGACACCTCTACTGTACCCACTGGGATGTTTCAGCTGCTCCCAGAACTTTATCCCACACACTGCCCAACTTGCCCAAAGCATCTGCTGCATCTGCAAGGATGTTTCAGTAGCTCTCAGAAGTTGGTCATGAGCACTTCTGAACACACACAATGCCTCTGGCGCATCCACGAGGATGTTATGGTCACTCCCAAAAGATTGTCACGTGCATTACCAAACATGCTTGACCCACTGCCGCGCTTATGAGGATGTTCCAGTTTCTCCTGAAGGTCGCCCTGCACACCGCCCCATGTGGTTGAAGCCTCTGCCCTGCCCTTGGGGATGTTCTGGTCGCTCTTGGAAGTTTGACCAGCATACTGCTCAATGTGCCCGAATCTTCTGCTGTGCCTAATGGGGATGTTCTGGTTGCTCTCGGAAGTTTATCCCGTGCACTGCCGAATGTGTCTGATGCCACTAGCGTGTCCTTGGGGATTTTTCAGTTGCTTCCAGAAGCTCAGTCCAAGCACAACGCACCCAAAAGTTAGTCCCACGCACTGCCAAACGTGTCCAACGGAATGTTCTGGTCACTCCCAGAAGTTCGTCCCACGCACTGCACTGCCGAACGTGTCCAACGCGCTGCTGTGCCCAGAGGGATATTCTGGATGCTCTTGGAAGTTATCCGGTGCACTGCCAAATGCACCCAATGCCTCTGCTGTGCCCGCAGGGATGTTTGGATCACCCCTAGAAGTTTATCCTACGCACTGCCAAATGTGCTCAAAACCTCTGCCATGCCCACTGGGATGTTCCGGTTACTCCTAGAAGTTCATCCCATACACTGCCCAATGCACCTGAAGCCTCTGCCATGCTTGCGGGGATGTTGCGGTCGCTCCAAGAAGTTGGTCCACTGCACTGCCGAATGCGTCCGACGCCACTGCCACCTATTGGAATGTATCAGGTTGCTCCTGGAAGTTCATCCTGTGCACTGCTGAGCGCGCCCAATGCCTCTTCCGCACCTGCAGGGATGTATTGGTGGCTCTTCAAAGTTCGTCCCATGCACTGCCTAATGCATCCAAAGCCTTACCACATGTGATGGGTTGCTCCCAAAAGTTTGTACTGCACATTGCTAAATGCACCCAATGCCTCTCCCACACCAGTGGGGATGTTTTAGTTGCTCTTGGAAGTTCGTCCCGAACACTGCCCAATGCACTGAGGCATCTGCCACACATGCGAGAAAGTTCCTGTCTCTCCTAGAAGTTTGTCCAGCTCACTGCCAAATGTGTCTAATGCCACTGCCACTCCCGCTGGGATGTTCCTGTCTCTCCCAAAAGCTCGTCCCGCACACTGCCAAACACACCCAATGCCTCTCCCACGCCTATGGCGATGTTCTCGTCACTCCTAGAACTTCATCCCAAGCACTACCGAATGTGCCCAATGTCACCGTTTCACCTGAGGGGATTTTTGAGTTGTCACCCCGGCGGTGATTTTCCGGTTGATGCCAGAAGTTTGTCTCGAGAATCACTAAACTCATCTCATGCCTTTTCTAAGGCAGTGGGGATTTTCTAGTCAGTAATGGAAGTTTGTCCCGCACACTGTCCAACGTGCTTGAAGCCTCTACCATGCCTAGGGGGGATGTTCCGATCGCTCCTCAAAGTTCGTCTTGAACAATGCCGAACACGCTTGAGACCTATGCTATGCTTACGGGGATGTTCAGGTATCTTCCAGAAGTTTGTTTTGGGAACTGCCGAACACACCTGATACCTCTACCGTGCTAGCAGGGATGTTCCGGTCGCTCCCTGAAAGTTTGCCTTGCGCACTGGCCAATATGTCAAACCCTTTGCCGCACCCACGAAGGTGTTCCCGTTGTTCCCAGAGTTTGTTCCACTCACTGTCGAATGTGCCAAACATCGCCGCCAGCGCCTGCAGGGATGTTTGGCTCGCTCCTTGAAGTTCGACCTGCACGCTGCCGTACATGCCCAATGCCTCTCCCATGCCTGTAGGGATGTTCCAGTCGCTCTTGGAAGTTCAACCCAAGCACTCCCAAGCATGGCAGACAGCATTGTTGCTCCTGCGGGAATTTTCTGGTCACTCCTGGAAGTTCATCCCGTGCACTTCCAAACGCGCCCGATGCCACTGCCATGCCCATCAGGATGTTCTAGTTGCTTGTGCAAGTTCATCTCGCTCACCGCTGAACACACCTCTGCTGCACCGGTGGGGATGCACCAGTTGCTTGCAGAAGTTTGTCCTGAGCGCTGTCGAATGCATCTAGCACCTCTGCCAAGCCCGCGGGGATTTTTTGGTCACTCCCCAAAGTTCATCCCATGCGCTACCCAACACGCCCAAAGCCTCTACCGCACCCAAGGTGAAGTTCATGTTGCTCACTGATGTTCATCCTGCACACTGCCGAATGTGCGCGATGCCTTTGCTGCACCTACGGGGATGTTTTGGTTGCTTCTGGGAGTTCATCCTGTGCACTGTCAAACAAGGCCGAAGCGATTATTGTGCTCGTGCAGATTTCCTGGTCGCTTCTGGAAGTTCATCCCACATGCTGCTAAATGCGCCTGATGACTCTACCGCAACTGCAAGGATGTTTCGGATGCTCCTGGAAGTTCATCCCGTGCACTACTTAAAGTTCATCCCACACACCCTAGACACCTCTACCATGCACGTGGGGATGTTGTGGTCACTCCCTAAAGTTCATCCTGTGCAATGCCGAAGTGTTTGGGTCCCAATTTTTTTCCCAACTTTTCTACATCTTAAGGGTCAGCACACCTACTAAAAACCTTGCTAACTTACTGTCCCATTTGATTCTTGAGTTCTTTTCTTAGATTTATGTCTCCTAAGCTGTCCTTCGGGTTTAACTAATGAATAAAAGGATATGTTGGATAGGGAAGACAACTCTTAAACCTATCACAACCTGCCTTGGTTGTTGAAGACAACTCTTGACTTCAACCTAAGCTTTTCAGCAAGGAAGACAACTCTCAACCTTGTCTTAAACCTAAGTTATCTCAAGATATCTCTTAAAAGATAACCGAAATATAAACAAGAATGGATGCAAAATGCTAACCTTGATTCTTGATTAATGAATGAGAAAATACAAAATTCGGAGCATATCTCCTCCTCACAAATAATGGGACGTATTTATAGTTCTAAGACAGCCTTATCCTAATTCAACTAGTACTTAGGTTCCTTATCCACTTAGGATATGTTTTCCTAAGTCAACAAGCTTTTTTAAGTCAACTAAAATATTATCAAGATAGACCTTGTGATAGGTCCCAATCTTCTGCAAAGAATGCAAGATAAGAATGGAAAAATAAACGAGCGAATGGAAAAAATAAACGAGCTAAAATTATTCGTGTTCTACTCAGGGCGAGAACAAATTGCATACCATAACAAATGAATTTCTCTCTTTCCCTAAGCTCACACATCTATCCTTATTTATAGTTATCTTAAAAACTAAAATAACAAAAAAGACCCACTAACTAAAAGTGAAAGACTTCTTGACAAATTCTACTTGCCCACTAACAGTCATCATGTGTGAACATATCGTAACTAATTGCTACAATATCGGTAATTGGGTCTTCGTTTGCGACGTGGTCTATCATCCTTTCCCCCTTCAACATTAACCTTGTCCTCAAGGTTAGTAGTAGGAAACTTGGTTCTCAACTTATCATATTCTTCCCATGTTGCATCAGAATCAGGCAAAAATCTCCACAAAACTAAAACCTCCTCCACTAACTTACCACCACGTTTGATCCAACGAAATTCCTTAATTGCAGCTGGTTCTAAATTAGGTTGCCCATCCACTGCTATCGGTGGAATCTCTGTAAGAACCTTGCTAGTGTTACCCTAATTATTTTTTAATAGTGAAACATGAAAAATAGGATGGACCTTCGCAGAAGGTGGTAAGTTAAGCCGATAAGCTACTTGTCCAATGCGTTCAACAACTTTGTAAGGTCCAAAATATTTTTGTGAAAGCTTTTGGTGAGCTCGACTTAAAATCGATTGCTGGCGATAAGGTGGTAACCTGAGAAAAACCCAATCACCAATTTCATAAGTGACATCTTGCCTCTTCTTGTTAGCTTGCTCCTGGAAAAACTTCATGGAGTTACCAGAACATCCACACGGGCATCACAGAGGCATTGGGTGCACTTGGCAGTGTACAGGACAAACTTATGAGAGCAGTTGAAACATACCTGCGGGCGCGACAGAGGTGTTGGATGTGTTTGGCAATGCATGGGACAAACTTCTAGGAGCAACTACACCATCCCTGCAGGGCACCATCCCTGCAGGTGCAGCAGAGGCTTTGGGTGCGGTGGGCAGTGCGAGGTATGAACTTCAGGTGTGATGGGAAAATCCCAGCAAGCTCAGCGGACATGTCAGACGCGTTTGGCAGTATGCGATATGAACTTCTAGGAATGACCAAAACATCTTCGCGGGTGAGGCAGAGGCGTTGGGTGCATTGGGCAGTGCTCGGGATGAACTTTCGTGAGTGACCGGAACATCCCCATGGGTGCAGCAGAGGCATCAAATGCGTTTGGCAGTGCGAGGAACGAATGTCAAGGAGTAACCGGATCATCCCTCTGGGCGTGGCAGCGGCATCAGAGACGTTCGGTAATGCATGGGGCGAAGTTTTGGAAGTGACCGGAATATTCCCATGGCATGGCAGAGGCTTCAAGCTCGTTGAGCAGTGCATGGGATGAGCTTCCGAGAGCGACTGGAACATCCCCCTGTGCGCGGCTGGGGCTTCTGGCGTGCTGGGTAGTGCGCGGGACAAACTTCCAAGGAGGGACCACAACATCCCTGCAGTCGTAGAAGCAGCATTAGGTGCGTTCGGGAGTATGCAGAACAAACTTCTGGGAGCAACCAAAAAATCCGTGCGAGCTTAGTAGAGGCATCAGACGCATTGGGCAGTGCATTGGACGAACTTTCGGTGACAGGAACATCCTCGCAGATGCAGCAAAGGCTTTTGGTGCGTTAGGCAGTGTGCGGGACAAACATTCAGGAGTCAACGGAACATCCTCGAAGTCACGGTAGAGGTGTTGGGCTTGTTCGGCAGTGCATGGGACAAACTTTGGGGAGCAACCGAAACATCGCCGCAGGTGCTGCAGCAGTGTCGGGCACATTGGGTAGTGCATGGGATGAACTTTTGGGACTGATTGGAAAATCTCTACGGTCATGGCAGAGGCTTCTAGCTCATTGGGTGTGTGTGGGACGAACTTTCAGGAGTTACTAGAACATCCCTGCAGGCAAGGCAGAGGCGTTGGGTGCTTTTAGCAGTATGCGGGACAAACTTATAGAAGCGACCGAAAAATCCCTGCGAGCTTTGCAGAGGTGTCGAACGCATTTGGTAGTGCTCAGGATGAACTTCCAAGAGCGACCGGAACATCCCCATGGGCGTGTAGAGGCTTCAGACGCATTGGGTAATGTGCGGGACAAACTTTCTGGAGCGACCCAAATATCCCCGTGGGCGCGGCAGCGGCATTGGACATGTTCAATAGTGCGTGGGATGAACTTTTGGGAGAGATCGGAACATCCCAATGGTGTGGAACTCTTGGCATGTTGGGTAGTGCTTGCGATGAACTTCCGGGAGTGGTCAGAACATCCCCACAAGCTATTCAGAGGCATTGGATGTGTTCAGCAGTGCGCGAGACAAACTTCAGGGAGTGACCAAAACAACCCCGCAGGCAGCAAAGGTGTCAGGCACATTGGGCAGTGCACAGGATGAACTTCGGGGAGTGAACGGAGCACCCCGTGGGTACGACAGAGGCATTGGGCATGATCAACAGTGTGCAGGACAAACTTACGGGAGAACCTAAGTATGCAAGAAGGGCAACGGGCAGAAAATGAGGGAGCAAAGGACAGCATGGACCAGAAAATGTGCACAACAAGTATGGCAACAGCAAGTATGCAGCCCATAGCCCCAGTATTTAACTTAATCCTAATTAATGAAGGATGTTCACACCAATAGGAGTTTCAGCAGAAGAAGGATAATCGCATCAAGAAGAACTCTAGAAGCAGTAAGACGTTTATGCCAAGGAGAGTTCCAGCAACAGGAGGACATCTAAGCTAAGAAGGATTCCAGCCGCAGCAGTGCATGCATGGTGGAATTCTAGTTAAGGAAGGATGTCCAACACAAGAAGAATTCCATAGGCAGCAAGATGCACATGATGAGTTCCAGTAGCAATGTGATACTCACGGCCAAGGAGAATTCTAAGGGCAGAAGGATTTGCATTGAGAGTCCTAGTCCTAGAAGGGTAAGGCAAGAGGAAGTCCAGCAGCTGTAGAATACAAGATAAGGTAGGAATTCTAGTCAAAATAAGATTAGTCAATCAAGAATGACCAAGAATCCTAGTAGAATTAGAAAACATTTGGATAAGGTCTATCTTGATAAGGTTTTAGTTGTCTTAGAAAACCTTGTTGACTTAGGAAAATATATCCTAAGTGGATAAGGAACTTAAGTACTAATTGAGTTAAGATAAGGCTATCTAATACTATAAATATAGCCCATTATTTGTGAGCAGGGATATATGCTCCAAATTTGTATGTTTTCATTCATTAATCAAGAATCATGGTTAGCATTCTTGCTTTTATTCTTGTTTCATATTTCGGTTATCTTTCAAGAATTGTTTTGAGATAACTTGGGCTTAAGACAAGGTGAAGTGTTGTCTTCCTTGCTTAAGAGCTTAGGTTGAAGTCAAGAGTTGTCTTCTTCAACCAAGGCAAGTTGCAATAGGTTTAAGAGTTGTCTTGCCTATCCAACATATCCTTTTATCATCAATATATCATGAAGGATAGCTTTGAGGATGAGAATCAAAGAAAAGAACTCAAGGATCAAACAGGACAGCAAGTTAGGAGAGGTTTTAGAAGTCGTGCTAACCCCTAAAGTGTAGAAAAGTTGGGACAAGAAATCGGGACCCCAACAAATTGGTGCTTTCATTGAGAAATAGCATGATCACCAACAAATTGGTGCTCTCATTGAGAGGTCACCATGGACACCATTCAATCAAAAGGCAGGACAGTTACCATGTCATTTAGGCAGCATTCACCCTCACCACAATAGCAAAGTAACAAGGACTTTCAAAGAATCATAACCTTGGAGAGGGAACAGCGCACCACACATGACCAGGTTGGTGATATCAAACACCAACTATCATCTATCATTCATTTTCTTGAAAAATAGAAGAGAAATACACCCCGAGTGGTCGGAAAACAAGTCCAAACTGAGCAAGCCAAGAGCAGCAACCTACCACAAACATTTAGGAGGCTTCAATTAGGAATCATGTAGTACCAAGTGCATAAGGATGAATCTAGCCAAGACTAGCTTCCCTCTCATGAAAGGGGTAAAAGACGCATAAGTTTGGGAAGCAGAAGGGAGATGTCACCTAGCATGCATCAACTGCATTATCCTTACAATGATGATAGTAATGATGAAGAGGTATTAGATTGAAGATCCCTATCATGGCAACCAAGAAGGATGAGGAATCACCATGGGGTAGAACCATAGCATACCACTAGGTGGGAGGATTGGCACTACAATAGCCCAAGCCACTACACCTAGCCAAAGGTAAAAATCGAATTCCCTACCTTTGAGAAAGGAGATCCAACCGAATGAATCTCAAAAGTTGAATTCTACTTTGAGAAACAAGGTGTAGAGAGGGGTGAAAGGGTTGATTTTGCATCCTATCACTTATATGGGAGAGCTAACCAATGGTGGCATTGGCTTAAGGCCATCTATGGCTAAGAAGGTAGAAGAATTGGCTGACAAAGTTCACACAAGAATTGATGGACAGATTCGGCCCATCCAGCATCACAAATATTTGCTTCGAGTTTGAATGGAATCAAGTCTTTTCTTCATCAAATTCTAAGAATATTAAACCAGTATAGAACTTGGAATACTCATCTCTACCTCTTGAGATGCCAATCTGGAGAACAAGCGAAGACGTTTCATCACCAACAATTCCAGCTGATGACAGTAGAGGAAAAGAATTGTGCACAGGAGATGCATATGCACGTCCAAGTGAAGGCCACACTAAGAACACAAGTGCTCTAGGATAGGATTTGAGGTGTACGAATGCCAGGATAAGGATGCAGATGTCTTGTGTTGAGTTGAACAATGCTCTGTCAAACGTCCTGATTCATCTATTTAGGTTTATGCTACTACGTCTACATTTTTTTTAGCACTATAAAGAGTGGAGGAATAGCAAATTAAAGTGGATGCAAAATCAGATGGATTTTCATATGGATTACAAATACATGCTTCTACAAAATTATCCACCAGAAAATACTCCAACAAGGACTTTGCATGACCAATCTACCTTGTTGGCTAAACCTGGATTAGAAGACAAAGTTCCTAATCATATTCCTGTCCAAATCGAAGGACTTGCTGATCTTTCATGGAGAGATTCACAAGCTATAAGAAATCAGACCTCTAGACAATTCAATACGCAAATTATAGCGAAAAATATGTTTAGCATGCAACAAGCTTTACAAGGCACAAATAAGGATCAAATGCCATCATCTGCATCTGTTTTAGATTTTCAATTCCTTGGACAGAATGATGATTATCCATGTTACAGCTTGAACACTGAAGATCTAGGCATTCCATGCAATGTTAAGGATTTCTCTAGCACTCAAAAAATTAGCAAAGGGGATCCAGTAGTGATGCAGGAAGATCAAGAAAGTTGCATGGACAGCACGAGGAAGCCGTGGCAGTACACTCCCTAGATCATGCAGAAGAAGGCGAAATCAACTTGCATGTAGTAGAGGTAACTACTAAGCCTACTGCCATGAGATTGTTTGCAACCATTAATAGGAAGAACATTTTTGTGTTGATAAATAGTGGAGCTACCCATAACTTCATCAACACAAAACTGGTCAAAACACTCCAGCTATACCCTTGAACGACTATACAAAAAAAGGGCACAATGTTTTGCGGTTCTCTTGGCCACAAAGGAAGAAAACACAGCTGAACATTATACACACGAAGACATACCAAAAAGAGTAACCCTGCAGGCACGTTAGGCATTGTGTGGGTAGAACTTCCAAGAGAGACTGAAACATCCTTGCAGGAGCAGCAGAGGATTCAGGCATATTGGGTAGTGCGGGGGACGAACTTCCGGAATTAATCGAAATATCCCTGCACATGTAGCAGAGGTATTGGGCACGTTCAGCAGTGTACAGGATGAACTTCTGCGAGTGATCGGAACATCTCTGTTGGCTCAGCAGAGGCATCAAGCATGCTCGGCAGTGCATGGGACAAACTTCTTTGAGCAACCAAAACATCCCAGTAGACATAGGAGTAGTGTCAGTGCATTTGGCAGTGTGTTGGACAAATTTGTAGGAGTGACAAGAATATCCCAGTAGGCGCGGCACAAGCTTTAGGAGTGTTGAGTAGTATACAGTATGAAATTCTGGGAGCGACTAGAGTATCCCCACGAGCACAGTAGAGGTGTCAGAGGCATCCGATAGTGTGCGGGATGAACATCTAGGTGCAACTAGAATATCCCTGTGGACGCAGCAGCGGCATCGAATGCATTCTTTAGTGTGCAAGATTAATTTTCAAGATCAACCCAAACATCCTTATGTTAGCGGCATTAGCTGCTTTCAGAAATGCACGGCACAAACTAATGGGATCAACCAGAACATCTCCTCGGGCATGGGCAGTGGTGTTGTAGACGTTCGGTAGTGCGCGAGACGAACTTCCAGGAGCGATCGAAAACTCCTCTCAGGTGCAGTAGAGGCATCAAGTGCATTCATGTTGAGGACCTTAGGAGGCAAAGGTAGAATGAACAAATGCGCGAGAGGTGCCAAGCAGCAAGAGAGGCAGCAACATGCAAGAAAGTGGTGCAACAATCTTGCACGCAGCATGCAGTGAAGCATGCCAGTTCTGACTCTATCCTAATTGACCATGGACATCCAAACCAAGAAGGACACCAGCATTGGCAGGATACACATGATGTAATCTGAGCAGGAGAAGGACATGGACGACATGAAGAACTCCAGCAACAGCAAGACTTTATGACAGGTTTAGCTTCAACAAGATGATCACTTCAAGGAGAAGTCTTGGAATGGAAGGAAACACCATATGGAAGTCTTAATCCTAGAAGGAAACAACAAGATGAAGGTCAGCAGCTGTAGGTGAGGAGATAAGATAAGGACAGAAAGATTTAGTCAAAGTAGGAATTCTAGTCTAAGTAGAAATTCAAGAAAGATCAAGAATCCTAGTAGGATTAGGAAACATTGGGATAAGGTCTATATTGATAATATTTTAGTTGTGTTAGAAAACGTTGTTGACATAGGAAAACATATCCTAAGTGGATAAGGAACTTAAGTACTAGTTGAATTAGGATAAAAGCTGTCCAATACTATAAATACAGCCCATTATTTGTGAGCAAAAAGATATGCTCCGAATTTTGCATTCTTTTCATTCATTAATCAAGAATCAAGGTTAGCATTCTTGCTTCCATAATTGTTTATATTTTGGTTATCTTTTAAGAGTTATCTTGAGGTAACTTGGGCTTAAGTCAAGGTGAAGAGTTGTCTTCCTTGCTTAAGAGCTTAGGTTGAAGTTAAGAGTTGTCTTCTCCAACCAAGGCAAGTTGTCATAGGTTTAAGAGTTGTTTTTCCTATCCAACATATGCTTTATATATTAGTTAATCCTAAAGGACAGCTTAAGGGATGAAAATCCAAGAAAAGAACTCAAGGATCAAATAAGACAGGAGTTAGGAGAGGTTTTATTAGTCGTGCTGAGCCCTAAGGTGTAGAAAAGTTGGGAAAAATAATCGGGACCCTAACATGAATGCAATTGATGCCTCAACAATGCCCACAGGGATGTTCCAGTCATTCTTGAAAGTTCATCCCGCAAAATGCCAAACTATTGATAACCTAAGTATGCAGGAAAGGCAATGGGTAGAAAATGGGGCGGCAAAAGAGAGCATGGGCCAGAAAATGTGCATAACATCAATCACAACAGCAAATGTGCAGCCCAACAGTGAGGCCCAACCAGTATTTGACTTAATCCTAATCAATGAAAGATATTCACACCAACAGGAGTTCCAGCAGAAGAAGATAATCGCATTAAGAAGAAACTCCAGCAGCAGTAGGAGGACATCTACGTCAAGCAGAGTTCCAGCAGCAGCTGGATATCTATACTAAGGAGAATTCCAGCAGCAACACGACATCTATGCCAAAAAGAGTTTTATCAGTAGCAGGACACGCATGATGAGTTCTAGTAGCAATAGGATATTCATGCCAAGGAGAATCCTAAGGGCAGAAGGATATGCATTGAGAGTCTTATTCCTAGATGAAAAAGCAAAGATAAAGTCCAGCTGCTGTAGAATACAAGAGAAGATCAGGACAGAAAGATTAGTCAAAGTAGGAACTTTAGTCTAAGTAGGAATTCAAGAAAGACCAAGAATCCTAGTAGGATTAGGAAACAGTGGGATAAGGTCTATCTTGATAATGATTTAATTGACTTAAAGAAGCTTGTTGACTTAGGAAAACATATCCTAAGTCGATAAGGAACCTAAGTACTAGTTAAATTAGGATAAGGTTGTCTTAGAACTATAAATACAGCCCATTATTTGTGAGGAGCTCATATGCTACGAATTTTGTATATTTCTCATTCATTAATCAAGAATCAAAGGTAAGCATTCTTGCTCACATTCTTGTTTATTTTTTGGTTATCTTTTAAGAGTTGTCTTGAGATAACTTGGGCTTAAGTCAAGGTTAAGAGTTGTCTTCCTTGCTTAAGAGCTAAGGTTGAAGTTAAGAGTTGTCTTCTTCAACCAAGGCAAGTTGTGATAGGTTTAAGAGTTGTCTTGCCTATCCAACTTATCTTTTATATATTAGTTAACCCAGAAGGACAGCTTAGGGGACATAAATATAAGAAAAGAACTCAAGAATCAAATGGGACAGCAAGTTAGGAAGGATTCTAGTAGGCGTGCTGACCCCTAAGGTGTAGAAAAGTTGGGGATAAAAAATCGGGACCCTAACAAATTGGTGCTTTCGTTGAGAAGTCAGCACAATATCATCCAGTTGAGAGATCAGCACAAACACCATTCAATTGAAAGGCATCAAGGTTACCATGTCATCTGGGCAGCATTCACCTTCGCCATAACAGCGAACTGAGAAGGACTTTGGAAGAATTCTGACCTTAGAGACGAACCGACGCTTAATCGATGACCAGGTTAGTGATATAAAACAGCAGCTATCATCCATCACCCTAAGTGGCAAAAAGGCAAAGTTAAACCAAGCAAAGAGGAGCAGCATACTGCCATAGCAACCTAAAAGGCTGCATTCAGAGATCTCACGGCACCATGAGCAGGAGAAAGATTTTCAGCATAGGCAGCTTCCCTCTGAAGAAAGGGGGAGAGTGTGCATGAGTCTAGGGAACAGAAGGGAGGTGTCACCAAATTTACACCAGCCGCATGACCCCTATGATGAGTACAGTGAAAATGAGGTCTTGGATCGAAAGTCAGCAGCGTGGTGGCCAAAGAGAATGCAGAGTTGTCATGAGGCAGAACGTTGGCGAGCAAATTGGAGAGAGGAATGGCATCACTACACAGCCCTAGCCATTACACCAAGCCTAAGGTAAAAATCAAATTTCCAACCTTTGAGAAAAGGGATCCAACCGAATGGATCTTTATGGTTGAGTTCTATTTTGAGAAACAAGGTGTTGAGAGGGGTGAAAGGGTTGATTTTGTGTCCTATCACCTCTATGGGAGAGCCAACCAATGGTGGCGTCAGCTTAAGGCCACCTATGGCTGAGAAGGTAAAAGGATTGGCTGGACAAGGTTCACATAAGAATTGATGGGACAGATTCGGCTCCTCCAGCATCACCAATATTTGCTCCAAGTTTGATGGGAATCAAGTCTTTCCTTCATCAAATTCTAAGAGTGCTGCACCAGTTCAGAACTTAGAATTCTCGTCTCCACCTCCTGAGATGCCAATCTGGAGAACAAGTGAAGATGTTTCATCACCAACAATTCTAGTTGATGACAGTCGAGGAAAAGAATTGTGCACAGAAGATGCTATGCACATCCAAGTGAAGGCCACACTAAGGACACAAGTGCTCCAGGACTAAGACTTGGTATGTCCAAATGCCAAGATAAAGATGCAGATGTCTTGTGAAGAGTCGAACAATGCATCTGCCAAATGTCCTGATTCATCTGTTCATGTTCATGCTGCTACTTCTACATCTCTACCATATCAGTTGCAGAACAATGACTTAAGAGCTCCAATAGTTTCCACTGGACTGCCTCTACATCTTCATTAGAACTGACCAGGTTGGAGAGATAGTAAATTGATTTGGATGCAGGATTAAATGGGTTTTTGAATGGATTGCAAGAACACTCCAATGCTTTTACAAATTATCCACCAGAAAATACTCCAACAAGGACTGTGCAGGACCAATCTGCCTTGTTGGCTAAACCTGGATCAGAAGACAAAGTTTCTAATCATATTCCTATCTAGATTGAAGGACTTGCTGATCTTTCATGGACAGCTTAACAGCTGCAAGAGATCATACCTTTAGACCATTCATTGGTCAAACTGCAGTGAAAAATATGCATAGCAGCACAAATATTGCTCAAATGCCCTCATCTGCACCTGTTTTAGACCCTCAATTCCCTGGACACAACAAGGATTATTTGGGTTGCAGATTGAACACTAAAAATCTAGACATTCAGGTTAGGTGTACTGGACACACACCATTGCTAGCACAAGTGCCTAAAGTCGCATGGATAGTGAGGGGGAAGCTGAGGCAGTACGCTTCTCAGATCATGCGAAAGAAGGCGAAATCAACTTGCATGCAGTAGGGGCAACCACCATGCCTACTGTAATGAGGCTGTTCGCAACCATAAACGACAAGAATATTTTGGTGTTGATTGATATTGGAGCCACCCATAATTTCATCAACACAAAACAGGTCAAAACACTCCAACTATGTCCAAAAAGGATTGCACCCTTTGAGGTAAGAGTGGCAAAAGGACAAAAGCTCAAGTGCGAACAAGTTATCCAGGCACTAGCAATGTAGATTCAACAAGTCAAAATAGAGGCAGAACTGCATGTGTTAGCCCTGGCAGGTCTTGATGTGGTTTTAGGCAATGCTTGGCTTAAAACCATAGGCAAGATAATGTTCGACTATGAATCCATGGCCATGCACTTCCAATGGAAGGGAAGGGACTGCATGTGGGAGGCATCCACCACTAATGCAGCACATCATTGTGAGGTAAGTACCCTTGAATGACTATACAGAAAAAGGGCACAATGTTTTGCAGTTCTCTTGGCCACAAAGAGAAAAACATAGCCGAACATCATACACACAAAGACATACCAAAAAGAGTAAGGAACCTATTGGAGCAATTCAGAGATGTCTTAGGAGAGCCACAAGGACTACCACCCTCAAGACATTATGACCATGCCATCCCATTAATCAACAAAACCAAGGTGATTAATGTAGCACCTTACCGGTATGCACACTTCCAAAAGAACAAGATCGAAAGACAAGTGGAAGAGATGCTACAGCAAGGTATTATCCAACCTAGCACCTCACCCTTTTCTTCTCCCATTCTACTTGTTAGAAAGAAAGATGGAACTTGGAGGTTTTGCACTGATTATCGGGCACTCAACCAAGCAACTGTCAAGGATCGTTTTTGATTCCAACAATTGATGATATGCTGGATGAGTTACATAGAGCAAAGTTATTCACCAAGCTGGATCTCAAGGCTGAGATATCATCAAGTATGCATGAAAGAAGAGGACGTGCAGAAGACAGCATTTCGGACTCATAGTGGACACTACGAGTACCTAGTCATGCCCTTTCGGACTATGCAACGCACCCCTCCACCTTTCAAGCAGCCATGAATGACATCTTCAAACCTTATTTGTGCAGGTTTGTTTTAGTTTTCTTCGATGACATTTTGGTCTATTCTAGGAACCATAATAATCACATAGAACACTTAGCAAAAGTGCTAGAAGCGTTAAGAAGAAATTGTTTCGTCATCAAGCCATCCAAGTGTACATCCATGCCTAGTGTAAAAGAAACACAAACACACATATAGATACAACCATACAACGTACACAATTATATGTACCAATATTTAATGAATAAATATAATAATGATAATAATAGCAATAATGATTATAATATATATATAAGACATTAATAAAATTTTTATTCTTATACCTTAATATATATATATATATTATATATATATATATATATAGATATAGATATACACACACGTTTATATTTACATACCCATAATTGCAATAGTTACTGCATACCTATGCTAAAACATACACCGCTAGAAAAGTATTTAAAAATACTTCATTCAACAATGGATGTTGGCGGAATTACTTGAGACCTTTATTAATATCCAAATCATTAATTCTACATATAGGTGCATATCTATACATATGTACGCATGTTCCATTTTAACCATTTATCCAAATACTTCTAAATTTCACAACCAAACCCATTCTCTGACAATAGGATTTTTCCAAAACTCCATTTCAATCATTCTCATAAAAATAATACATGTTATAAACAAACATAACATGTGTTGTCCCAAATATACACAGCATAAATAATTAAAAATATACTAAATAGTGATTACTTGCTAAATTTTTGCATTTATTCATTTTTCTCATTTTTTTTACTTCCTTCACTACTCACTTACTTCACATGTGTTCACTATTATATAATTGCGATAATATGGCCAAAACATAATCAATTCTTAACCTACCCTATTGGCTGAATACACACCCATACACATGCTTCTAATTTTCTTCACTTCCAATCACATATAAACCCACCAATTTAACCAAACTAGTTTCAATTTCATAATTTCATCATTATACACATCAAACAACAAGAAAATTAATCAAACCCTAATACATCCTCATTGGTCGATTTTACATGCATCTATATAACCCCTTTTTTTCTAATATTTTCACATAAACTATCATCACATAACTTTTACTAAATCTATTATACAATATATTCATCAAAACTCCATCACAAATTCAACCATTCATAAACTTTAATTTATCAAAAAATTAGGGTTTTGCATTTCTTACCTCAATAATGCAAAATTCTCCAATTATCAAGCTATAATTCTCCATTTTTCATCTATTTTCACCATTAATACCCATTAAGCTCAACATAAAAAAATTGAAATATCATAAACTAATGCAAAAATGGTATCGAAAGAAAAATTCTCACCTTAGGTAACAACTTTTCCTAAAGAAATTTCCTGAAATTGCTTATATTTGATGAGATTTTTGGCTTGGAAATTTCAAAAATTTGAGTGAGCAATGGAGAATTTAGATTCAGCCAGCAACAAGAAGAAATGAAGGAAATTCTAGTCTCAAATTCTAACCATCATTAATTTTCCTAAATAATAATTTTGTCCTTTACCACCATTTGGACTTGTTTTCGCCAAATTTTTCCCCAACACGTTTCCAAAGCTTCTCTTATATATTTCTTTTCTCAAATGATCAATAAAATACAATACAATTTCATGCGCCAAGATACTCCGATAATACCTGAATTTGAGGATGTTACACAGTGTCTCCTGACAAGTCAATCCATGTAGAGGCTTCTGTGGTATCAATCTTTGCAGAAGACTCAGATGGAACGCTCTCCTTGCTCGAGAAGGATGAGGAATGGGAGTCTACATTCAAGTTCACTTCGAGTGAACATAAACCCTCAGAAGGGTCAGTCTCTAGTAAAATCCCTGAAGGATCACTGTCACTAGTGGAGAAAGCTGGTGCAGGTGACTCTAAATTAGAAGGTCATGGATGTGCGTGCTTGGTAAGTGAAACAGGAAAAGGATCTACATCACTCGGGGGAAAAAGATCTAACTTTCTCGTTAGAATGTTTACATAAGTAATCCTTTTTGCTTGTGCTAGGAATGGGTATGACCTTCTTATCGAACCTTCTCCCACTTTCATTAGTGGTACTAAACCCTTCTAATGCAAGTGCCATGGTTCTGTCATATTCTTCTTGAGCTAAGGCTACCCTCCATTGCCTTTCAGGGCAATAGCTTCTCCTTTCTCTTCTAATCGAATAAATCATATGAGTCATTGATTTATTCTTGTTAATGCCCTTCCCATAAACTTTCACGCCTTTTAGGGCATTTATTTCTCT
This sequence comes from Xylocarpus granatum, assembly GCA_019650275.1. Lineage (NCBI taxonomy): Eukaryota > Viridiplantae > Streptophyta > Magnoliopsida > Sapindales > Meliaceae > Xylocarpus > Xylocarpus granatum. Next base: position 33,519 of record BNST01000747.1, read on the forward strand.
CTGCTTAGTAGCTCCAAAACCTAGATCCATATGTGAGTAAAAAAGTGTTTCGATTTTTCCCATCCCTTCTAATCCTTTCATTCTCCCTATGAATAAGTATTCTCTTAGTGTTCCTTACCATGACCCCACTAATCATAGTGTTGTCCCACCGATTGATAGAAGTCTAGGCATTAAATCTTGGTCTAGGTGTAGACATACAAATAACCATATATAATCATCCCATAAAATATACATAATATTATAACATATTCGAGTACCAAAATAGAAAGGCACATTTACTACAGCCGGCTCCGAGAATCATCCCTGAGACATTGGGCATAGTATAACATAATAATAAAAGTTTATTTAGATAGCAATATCATCACGGATATTTTCAGGATATTTGCTCTAATACCAACAAATGTGGAAACCCATGCCCAATGTTCTAATGTATAAATAATAACATTAAGAAAATGTTGGTTGAATTTTCTTTTAAAATAATTAGTAATACCAAACTAACATTTTCGATTATATACATATACATATACATATACATATACATACATACATATATATATATATATAATACGATTACAACAAAATAAGAGTAAAAAGAACAAGCTTCAAAATCTATTTATACATACATAATTCATTCATATACCTTTAAGACGAAAGTGTGTGTGTGTGTGTGTGTGTGTATACATACAAATCCACTACAACATGAACTTGTATTCCTAACTCTTCTAACTAGTCACCGCTTAAAGAATTTGCTTGGATCCACTACTCGACTAGACGTACCTGAAAAGAATAGTTTATCAACAAAGTGACTAATATAAAATTACTCAGTAAAAAACATAAAGGCCCAACAATAACATAGTACTTATAACATCCCAATCATACAATTAATAATTATTTAGGATAATAATAATAATAGTTATAATAATAACCTTTGTTTCTCTTTACCATTTTTACTTTTTTAATTCTTTTTATTTCATTGTGTTTTGCTCATATTATTCCTAGATCATTCCTAGCTAGGGTGAACTATGGATCATAGCCACTGTACTCATCTTATACACCCATTTTTCCATCCAATTGTGCACAATTACTAGTTCTACCGTAGGTTCAACATACCCTGTAGGGCACCATGGTGAACAACCACTTCCTACCTTGGGTTTAACATACTCCTCAGGGCACCATGGAGGATTGTTGTGGTTACACAAACCCTTTTAGGCACCACAAGGACGATAATAGTTTCGATCTACCCCTCAAGGCCACAGTTACATACCAATTACATTCCATCTTGAGCGACACTATTAGTGTGTAGTGAAATCCTGTTGATCCATAATTATCCTAATTATATAAAATATTCACTCTCTTGATTTAACCATGCCAACATTACCACTTTATACCCTTAATTACTAGCAGGGATATTTTAGTAATTTCACCTTATCCATAACACCTACATATACTACATATATAATCGTACAATGCACACAGGTGCATGTACAAACATTTAATGAATATATATAACAATGATAATAATAGTAATAATGATTATAATATATATATATATATATATAAGACATTAATAAAACCATTATTCTTATATCTTAATACATGCGCGCGCGCGCACGCAACGCACACACACACACACACACATGTTTATATTTACATACCCATAATTACCATAATTACTACATACCTATACTAAAACATACACCACCAAAATAGTATTTTAAAATATTTTATTTGATGATGGATGTTGGCGGAACTACTTGCGACCTTTATTAATCTCAAATCATTAATTCCACATATAATAACACTCACACACACACACACACGCCCACGCACGACACATATTCCATTTTAACTATTTATCCAAACACTTCTAAATTCCACAGCCACACCCATTCTCCAACAACGGGATTTTTTGTTCACAACTCAATCTTCGATCATTCCCATACAAATGATACACGTTGTAAACAAACATAACACGTGTTGTCCCAAATATACACAGCATAAATAATCAAAAATATACTAAAGAGTGACTACCTGTCGAGTTTCTGCATTTATTCATTTTTCTTAATTTTTCTCCTTTTCTTTACTTCCCTCACTACTCACTAACTTTGCGTGTGTTCACTATTATATAATTGTGATAATCTGCCAAAACATAATCAATCCTTGACTTACCCCATTGGTCGAATACACACCCACATATATGCTTCTAATTTGCTTCACTTCCGATTACATATGAACCCACCAATTTAACCAAATTAGTTTCAATTTCATAATTTCATTACTATACACATCAAACAACAAGAAAATTAATCAAACCCTAATGTATTCTTATTGGCTAATTTTACATGCATCCATATAACCAATTTTCTTCCAATATTTTCACATAAACTATCACCACACAACTTTTACTAAATTCATTACACAATATATTCATCAAAAACCCATCCAAATTCAATCATCCATAAACCCTAATTTATCAAAAAATTAGGGTTTCACATTTCTTACTCAATAATGCAAAATTCAACAATTATCAAGCTTCAATTCTCCCATTTTCATCTAGTTCACTATTAATACCCATTAAGCTCAACTTCAAAAAAATTAAAATACCATAAACCAATGCAATAGTGGTACCGAAAAGAAAATTCTCACCTTGCTTGATAGCTTTCTCTTAAGAAATTTCTTGAAATTCCTTATATTTGGCAAGATTTTTGGATTGAGAATTCAAAAAATTTTGAAAGAGAATTAGGGAAGCTTGGTTTGGCCAAGGAAGAAGAAAGGTGGAGAAAATTCTGGCGTTTTCCACCTTTTTATACTAAAGCCTCCATTTTACCATTTTATTTCTTAACTTTCTGACAATTTCATTTGTGTCTTGGTGCACTTACCATACTACCCATGCTATCTTAGGATAATATCCTTCTTGTCTGTTAAATTTCGCTCCCACTTTATCCCTTGATTCTTTTGAAAATGACCATTTTGCCCTTAGTGAACATAAAAGGTCATTTTTGTCTTTTTCCATCTTTTCCAAGAGAATTTACATCCACATCAAGTTCCAATTTCTTCCTACATATTATTCACAATATTTCAAACATTTTTAAGTGGTTGGATTCCAACGTGACCCCTTTCGGTCGGTGGCTACCAGAAGTTTGTCCTGTGTACTGCTGAACACGAATGACGCCGCTACCGCACCCTCAGGGATGTTCTGCTCACTTCCAGAAGTTCATCCCGCACACTGTAAAACATGTCCAATGCCTCTATCTCAACTGTGGGGATGTTCCCGTCCCTCCTAAAAGTTTGTCCCATGCACAGCCCAACATTTCCAATGCCAAGCCGTGCCTGTAGGAATGTTCTGGTCGCTCTTGGGACTTTGTCTTGTGCATTGCCTAACCTGCCCGAAGCCTTTACCACCACCACAGGGATGTTCCAGTTGATCCTGGACTTTTGTCCCGCACACTGCCGAACGTGTTCATGTTGAGGACCTTAGGAGGCAAAGGGAGCGTGAGAGAATGCGCGCAAGGCGCCAGGCAGTAAGAGAGGCAGCAACCAACCAGCAAGTGCGCACAAGTAGCATGTACGCAGCAAGCAATGAAGCACGGCCAGGTTCTGACTCAGTCCTAATCAATGGCGGAAAGGAAAGCCAAGGAGAATTCCAGCAGCAGCAGGAAACGCATGATGAATTCCAGTAACAATAGGATAGTTGCGACAAGAAGAATTCTAAGGGCAGAAGGATAATTATTGAGAGTCCTAGTCCTAGAATGATAAGTCAAGAGGAAGTCCAGCTGCTGTAGAAAACAAGATAAAGTAGGAATTCTAGTCTAAGTAGGAATTCAAGAAAGACCAAGAATCCTAGTAGGATTAGGACACAAAGGATAAGGTCTATCTTGATAATGTTTTATTTGACTTAGAAAAGCTTGTTGACTTAGGAAAACATATCCTAAGTGGATAAGGAACCTAAGTACTAGTTAAATTAGGATAAGGCTGTCTTAGGACTATAAATACAGCCCATTATTTGTAAGGAGCTCATAAGCTACGAATTTTGTTATTTTCTCATTCATTAATCAAGAATCAAGGTAAGCATTCTTGCTTACTATTCTTGTTTATATTTCGGTTATCTTTTAAGAGTTGTCTTGAGATAACTTGGGCTTAAGTTAAGGTTAAGAGTTGTCTTCCTTGCTTAAGAGCTAAGGTTGAAGTTAAGAGTTGTCTTCTTCAACCAAGGCAAGTTGTGATAGGTTTAAGAGTTGTCTTGCCTATCCAACATATCTTTATATATATTAGTTAACCCGAAGGACAGCTTAGGGGATATAAAATAAGAAAAGAACTCAAGAATCAAACGGGACAGCAAGTTAGGAAGGATTCAGTAGGCGTGCTGACCCCTAAGGTGTAGAAAAGTTGGGGAAAAAAATCGGGACCCCAACAAATTGGTGCTCTCGTTGAGAGATCAGCACAAACACCTCTACAAATTAGTGCTCTAGTAGAGACAGCAGCACAGACATTAGTCAATTGCAAGGCATCGAGGTTACCATGTCATCTCGGCAGCATTCACCCGCACCACAGGAACAAACTGGAGAAGATTTCTCAGCCACCAACCGCGGAAGAATCCTTGCCTTGGAGAGAAACCAGAATGCGATCAATGACCAGGTAGGTGATATCAAACACCAACTATCATCTATCATTCATTCTCTCGAACAATTGAAAAGAGACACACCCCGAATGGCCGGAAAACAAGTCCAAACCGAGTCAAGCAGAAACAGCCACCTACTACAAACGTCTAGGAGGCTTCAATCTAAAATCACACGGCACCAAGTGCATGAGGAAGATTCTGACCAGGAGCAGTTTCCCTCTCAAGAAAGGGGGAAAAGGCGCACAAGTTTGGGAAGCAGGAGGGAGACTTCACCAAACGAACACCTGCCCCATGATCACTACAATGATTATAGCGACAATGAGGAGGTGCTGGACAGGAGGCCTACATCATGGCAACCAAGAAGGGTACGAAATCACCCTGAGGCAGAATCATGGCACACCACAAGGAGGGAAGATTGGCACTACGACAGCCCAAGCCATTACTCACGGCCTAAGGTAAAAATCGAGTTCCCTACCTTTGAGAAAGGAGATCCAACTGAATGGATCTCCAAGGCTGAATTTTACTTTGAAAAACAAGGTATTGAAAGAGGTGAAAGGGTTGAGTTTGCATCCTATCACCTATGTGGGAGAGCCAACCAATGGTGGCGTTGGCTTAAGGCCACCTATGGCCGAGAAGGGAGAAGGATAGGCTGGACAAGGTTCACACAAGAGTTAGTGAACAGATTTGGCCCATCCAGCATGACAAACTATGAGGGACAGCTTGCCAAGATAAGGCAAGAAGGATCTCTAGAAAGTTACCTTGAAGAATTCGAAAGGTTAGCCGAATTGGTAGGACATTGGCCAGATAGTGCACTAATTGGCACTTTTCTAGATGGCCTTGTACCTTGGCTAAGCCGAGAAGTGAAGATGAGGGATCCAAACTCTCTCACTCAGTGCATTCGATTGGCGAGACTCATCAACGATGGGAGAAGCATCACCCGCAGCACAACCAAGGTCATCAAACCCTCGGACAAACTAAGTAAAGCACCCTCATCAAGTAGGACAGAGGCCCCAAAAACAAAGGACCCTCTCAAACTATCCACCGAAGAAATCAACAGGAGGATCGAAAGAGGCCTATGTTTTAGGTGCAACGATAAGTGGCAAGTTGGCCACAAGTGCAAGAAAGGACTGTTCAACATCATTGAAGTAGTAAGTGATGAAGAACACGAGGAAAACAGCGAGGAAGAACAAGACAGCCGCATGGACAGCGAGGAGGAAGCAGAGTCAGAACACTCCCCAGATCATGCGGAAGAAGGCGAAATCAATTTGCATGCAGTAGGGGCAACCACCAAGCCTACTGCCATGAGGTTATTCGCAACCATTAATGGAAAAAACGTTTTAGTGTTGATAGATAGCGGAGCTACTCATAACTTTATCAACTCAAAATTGGTCAAAACACTTCAGCTACGTCCGAAAAAGATTGCACCCTTTGAGGTAAGAGTGGCAAGCGGACAGAAGCTCAAGTGCGCACAATTAATCCAGCCAGTAGCCATGCAGATTCAAGGAGTCAAAATAGAGGCGGAACTGCATGTGTTAGCCTTGGCAGGTCTTGATGTGGTTTTAGGCAATGCTTGGCTTAAAACCATAGGCAAGATAATGTTCGACTATGAATCCATGGCCATGCACTTCCAATGGAAGGGAAGGGACTGCACATGGAAGGCATCCACCACCAATGCAGCGCATCATTGTGAGGTAAGTACCCTTGAACGATTATACAGAAAAAGGGCACAATGTTTTGCGATTCTATTGGCCACAAAAGAGGAAAACACAGCCGAACATCCTACACATGAAGACATACCAAGAGGAGTAAGAGATCTTTTGGAGCAATTCAGAGATGTCTTAGGAGAGCCACAAGGACTACCACCCTCAAGACATTACGACCATGCCATCCCATTAATCGACGAAACCAAGGCGATTAATGTAGCACCTTACCGGTATGCACACTTTCAAAAGAACGAGATCGAAAGACAAGTGGAGGAGATGCTACAGCAAGGTATTATCGACCTAGCACCTCACCCTTTTCTTCTCCTGTTCTACTTGTTAGAAAGAAAGATGGAACTTGGAGGTTTTGCACCGATTATCGGGCACTCAACCAAGCAACTATCAAGGATCTGTTTTCCGATCCCAACAATTGATGATATGCTGGACGAGTTACATGGAGCAAAGCTGTTCACCAAGCTGGATCTCAAGGCCGGATATCATCAAGTACGCATGAAAGAAGAGGACGTGCAGAAGACAGCATTTCGGACTCATAGTGGACACTACGAGTACCTAGTCATGCCTTTTGGACTATGCAACGCACCCTCCACCTTTCAAG
>BNST01000749.1:0-20632 GCA_019650275.1 Xylocarpus granatum
GGATCTGGAGTAAGTTGGTGGTGCCACTGCCATATCTTTCTCAAGTTTTCCATCTCATGAATTTGTAATTCCTCCAAACTAGGGAATCGCACCTGAAGTAGCAAGAATCAATTCAATTAGCAACTGCAATATTATTATTATTATTATTATTATTATTTTACACTAATAATATTGGTGGAATTGATAGGCAGTTAGAACAATGAAGCATTTATAAATATTCTTTAACATTAGACAACAACGGTTGCTAATGAAGTTTAACTAATTAAAAACATTAGAATTTCATTCCATAACATGTGCAGTGGCAGTGCAGCTTGTAAGTTGGGAGAGTGACAAGTCTAACATCTCTTTTTAAGACTTACTTACGGTAATGTGTGTGTGTATACATACATATATATATTTCATTATTTGAAAGTTACTTAATTCTAAATTAACTAATTTCTCCTACTCAAATTAATACTACTATTATATATTATATATATTTATTTAAAATATAAATTATTAAAATAAATACAATATATATTTTATCTATTTTTAAATAAATAAATATAAAGATATTTACAATATTTTTATATAATTATTATTTAATAAAGTATTAAATTTAAAATTTAAAAAAAATTTAAAATATTTTAAATATCTAAATAAATTAAAATAATTATAAATATATATTGTTAATTGTTATTTAAAACTTTAATCTATTTAATTAATAAGACATATAAATAAATTCTTAATATATTTAAATAAATATTATATTAATAATTTTATTCATTTCATACCTTATGATGATCAATCAATACTTTCACTTGGGCACAATTGTAGACGTGTAGATTTTTCAATGCTGGCCATTCTAAGACGTGCATTCCTTGATATATGCTTTTCAGCTTTCGTAGATTCCACAGTTTTAGATTGATTAATTGAGGAAACACGTCAAACCTCCTGCCATCGGTACTAGAGCTAGAGCTAGTTTCCTCTTCAATTATCTCTTCTATTGAATCACAGTCTTTCACTTCCACAAACTCCAGTCTCTGGGAATCTCCTCCCCATAATACTATTGGCTGAAAACAAACTCGTCAATTTATGGCACCGACTTACACGCAATTCCTTTAATTTGCAGAAAGGATCTGGAGTAAGTTGGTGGTGCCACTGCCATATCTTTCTCAAGTTTTCCATCTCATGAATTTGTAATTCCTCCAAACTAGGGAATCGCACCTGAAGTAGCAAGAATCAATTCAATTAGCAACTGCAATATTATTATTATTATTATTATTAACACTAATAATATTGGTGGAATTGATAGGCAGTTAGAACAATGAAGCATTTATAAATATTCTTTAACATTAGACAACAACGGTTGCTAATGGAAGTTTAACTAATTAAAAACATTAGAATTTCATTCCATAACATGTGCAGTGGCAGTGCAGCTTGTAAGTTGGGAGAGTGACAAGTCTAACATCTCTTTTTAAGACTTACTTACGGTAATGTGTGTGTATATACATATATACATATATATATTTCATTATTTGAAAGTTACTTAATTCTAAATTAACTAATTTCTCCTACTCAAATTAATACTACTATATATATATATATTATTACGTTTATTTAAAATAAAATATCAATACTTATGCATTTTATCTATCTTTAAATAAATAAATATAAAGATATTTACAATATTTTTATATAATTATTATTTAATAAAATATTAAATTTAAAATTCTTTAAAAAAAAATATTTTTAAATATCTAAATAAATTAAAATAATTATAAATATATATTGTTAATTGTTATTTAAAACTTTAATCTATTTAATTAATAAGACATATAAATAAATTCTTAATATATTTAAATAAATATTACATTAATAATTTTAATTTTATTCATTTCATACCTTATGATGATCAATCAATACTTTCCACTTGGGCACAATTGTAGACGTGTAGATTTTTCAATGCTGGCCATTCTAAAATGTGCATTCCTTGATATATGCTTTTCAGCTTTCGTAGATTCCATAGTTTTAGATTGATTAGTTGAGGAAACACGTCAAACCTCCTGCCACCGGTATTAGAGCTAGAGCTAGAGCTAGTTTCTTCTTCAATTATCTCTTCTATTGAATCACAGTCTTCCACTTCCACAAACTCCAGTCTCTGGAATCTCCTCCCCATAATACTATTGGCTGAAAACAAACTCGTCAATTTATGGCACCGAAAACTTACACGCAATCGCTTTAATTTGCAGAAAGGATCTGGAGTAAGTTGGTGGTGCGACTGCCATATCTTTCTCAAGTTTTCCATCTCATGAATTTCTAATTCTCCAAACTAGGGAATCGCACCTGAAGTAGCAATAATTCAATTCAATTATATTAAATTGACAAAAAAATAAAAATAACATATAAACACTCGCACTGGTAGAAGTGAGTTTTGGTATTTGGTATCTATCTTTCCAACTCCACAGAGACCAAGTACTGAGGCATAACTATGACACTCGGAAGGTGCCATCCAGGGTGCCACCTGTTCTCGGAAGGTGGCATATTAAATTCAGATCCATCAGAATTCAAGTTATGACTTGATGGGGTTCAACACACGTGGGGTAGCCAATCTTATTCCTCGTCCAAAACATCTACCTAAGCCTTTAATCCGAGAAATCAGTGAATTGGGTAACAAAAGTAGGTGCAACAGCCGCATTGTTTGGCGGTTAAACACAAGCCAAAGCTAGTAGAGGTTTGTATTTATGAGCAGGTTTGTGTAGGAATTTAGGAAACAGAGTCGATTAAACATGGAGTGTTTCCCTCAGGCAGATCTTCAATAGAGTTTGCTCAATAATTGTACAAGATCGTCTATAAAAACATAATAGAAGTCCCAAGTACTGGTAATAATACAAATAATTTGCCCAACATGTATATGTAAAAAGACTAGCGTGCACACGACTCCAAATACCTGCTCTGCTTCACTGTATTTCGAGGATGAGTTGGATTTGCTCAATTCTCCTCTTTAGAATTCTGCGAATTTTACATATACTACATATGAATAAAACATTTGCGAATTTAATTCAGTGAGTTGAAAACAAAAGATGAACATGGTATACATACCGCTTCTTGGAACATTTTTTGTACGGTCAAGTTAAGGCTACCTTCCCAACGCCCTTCCTCCCCTGAACCTGATTCAGTGAGTTGTAGTCTCTGGAGCTTCGGTGTGCTTAATACTCCCCGAGAAAAGATCTCCATTTTTGGGCACTCTCTCACCAATACGTGTTCCAATAATGGGAATTCAAGTGTGCAATTCCCTAAACAAAAGCTTGTAAGGCTTGGCAAGCAACTAAGTTCCAAATATTCCAATCGCCCGAAAACAATACAATTCCTTCTTCACTTCTTCTTTAATCTCCGGATGTATGATTTCTTCAATCATTTTGCAATCATTTATGTTCATCCTTGCAAGCTTTTCCAGATTTTTGACAGTTGAGAGTGTCACCAAATTTGTCAACCCGTCACACTTTGAAACTTCCAGAGTATTCAAATCATTCTAAAAACATTGCTGGGATGAGGATTTTCCTTCCACAGATGCAACAACTTCGGCAGTTTAGACAGCTTTAACTCACGGAGAGCTGGGAGTTCAACCTGGAAAACAAGCTTATTAATTCATAGAAAAATAAATTAAATACAATAATCTTAAAATATTAGTCAAATCAGATGCTAAATTCTATAGGAATTAAGAAAAGAGTAATGCAATTGCGTAGGGTTGTTCACGTTATGTTTCAAATCATCCAATTAGATGACCATTTTGTATTTCATGTTGAAAGATAGTCAATAATTTGCATTAATGCTGTTAAATCAGAGACGACATACAAAGGAAAAGATAGGCCGTTTTAGAGAGTGAGTTAACTAAGAATCACCTTTTCGTGGAAGAGAGGTTGTACATCAGTTAGGAAGTTCTCTTCTGAGGCCCTTTCTTGAGGTTCTCTGTTTGCTGTCCTGTGTTCAGGTGTAGAAATGGAGAAGAATGTCTCCACATTTGGGCAATTCTCAATCCACAGAGTTCGCAAAGTTTTCAGTTCAATTATATTCCCAGTGAAGTTACATGATCTTTTGAGTTTCGGAAGATCTACTAGCTTCAAGGTATTTAAGTCTCTTAAACACCTCAACTTGTCAGCATATAGGCTTCCAAGTGAAACACCTCTTCTACTGAATCACAATTTCTTACTTCCAGATGTATTAAATTGCGCAAGAACGGTAGCAGATTGGCTGGAATAGCACTCGACATAAACTTGCAGTCATCCACCACCAGCGACTCTAAACGCTGAAGAAGCTGACAGGAAGATCGCGCGCATGGCTGTCCCATATTTCTCTCAAGTATGGAAATTCTGAGAGTTGTAAATCCTTTATCCCACAGAACAGAGACTACCGAAACAGAAACAATATTCGAGTTAAGAAACAAGAATATATATGTATAATAAAGCTCATGAACACAGATAAACACACACTTTTGCTGCTTTAGGAATATTTATACAAGGTAACAAGACTAAAATAGAAGTGTGCAAGAGCAAGGGCGAAGATAGCAGGGAAATAATTAAACACATACCATTCCTTGGAACAATTTTTGTATTGTGGAATTAAGATTGCCATCCCATCGCTCTTCCATTTGCTCTTTCCCATCATAATATCCTTTTTTCAATTGCACTTTCTGTAGCTTTGGTGTGGCTAAGACTCCCTGAGAAAAAGTGTTCATGCTTGGGCACCCACTCACAATTACTCGTTCCAAGTATGGGAATTCAAGAGAGTAATTTCCCAAACAAAAGCATTCAAGTCTTGGTAGATTATCAAGTTCCATATATTCCAGCTGGCTGAAAATAACAGGATCCTCCTTCACTCGTTCTCCAACCTCCATCTCCATGATTTTTTCTATCATTTTGCAATTAAGTATCTCCATTCTTGCAATTTTTACTTGACTTTCTGCAGTGGAAAGTGTCAACAAATTTCTCAAGCCATGACAATATCCTACTTTAAGAGTCTTCAAATTGGGGAATGCGACCTGAAAATTTGCCAAATATTAATAAAATAAAATAAAAGAGTTATATTAATTAAGTTTATATTTATAAGTGTTATATAATAAAATATAAATTTAAAATTTAAAAAAAATTTTAAAATATTCTAAAAGAAATTAAGAAATATTTAAAATATTAAAAAAAATTATAAATACATAAACTAATTGTAATAATATGAGATATTAATTAAGTATAATTAAAAAATATATATAAATAAATTAATTAATAATTATTAATTGACAACAAATAAAACAATAAATAATGCAGGCATTCATCAATTCTAATATCCATAATATGTTTAAATGAATTTAATTATTCATTTCATACCTTTTGATGATTAAACAATATTTCTCATTTGGGCACAATGGTTGACACTTAGATCTTTTAATGCTGGCCATTCTAAAATGTGTATTCCTTCGTATATACGTTTGAGCATTGGTAGATCCATAGTTTTCAGAGTGATTAGTTGAGGAAACACGTCAAACCTCCTGCCATCGGTACTAGAGCTAGAGCTAGTTTCTTCTTCAATTATCTCTTCTATTGAATCACAGCTTCCACTTCCACAAACTCCAGTCTCTGGAATCCCCTCCCCATAATACTATTGGCTGAAAACAAACTCGTCAATTTATGGCACCGACTTACACTGCAATCGCTTTAATTTGCAGAAAGGATCTGGAGTAAGTTGGTGGTGCCACTGCCATATCTTTCTCAAGTTTCCATCCACTGAATAGTAATATCTCCAAACTAGGGAATCGCACCTGAAGTAGCAAGAATTCAATTCAATTAATAACTGCAATAATATTAAATTGACATAAAAATATATAAACACTCGTACTGGTAGAAGAGATAGGCAATTAAATTAACTAATTTCTCATATTCAAATTAATTTATTATTGTTATATATATATTATATATTGATTTAATTAATAACTGCAATCCATCTTTAAATAACACAAATATAAAGATATTATGAATTTCATACCTTATGAAGATCAAATAATATTTCCACTTCGCCACATCCTGCTATATCTAAATCTTTTAGTGCTGGCCATTCTAAAATGTGTATTCCTTCGTATATACGTTTGAGCATTGGTAGATCCATAGTTTCAGAGTGATTAGTTGAGGAAACACGTCAAACCTCCTGCCACCGGTATTAGAGCTAGAGCTAGTTTCTTCTTCAATTATCTCTTCTATTGAATCACAGCTTCACTTCCACAAACTCCAGTCTCTGGAATCTCCTCCCCATAATACTATTGGCTGAAAACAAACTCGTCAATTTATGGCACCAACTTACACGCAATTCCTTTAATTTGCAGAAAGGATCTGGAGTAAGTTGGTGGTGCGACTGCCATATCTTTCTCAAGTTGTCCATCCCATGAATTTCTAATATCTCCAAACTAGGGAATCGCACCTGAAGTAGCAAGAATTCAATTCAATTAGCAACTGCAATATTATTATTATTATTAACACTAATAATATTGGTGGAATTGATAAACAGTTAAAACAATGGAGCATTTATAAGAATCCAGAGTAAGATGGTATTGCCACTGCAATAATATTAATCAATTAGCATAAATATATATATTTATACAATTAAGAGTTTAAATTCAATTAATTTATTGCATTAAGCAATAAACTTAAATTTCAAAATTAAAGGATTTAATTATCAAATAATTAATTGATTAAATAGAAGCAAAAATTTAATGATGTGATTTCTTTTTTTTTAAATAAAAAAACACCTTTTCATCAAAGAGTGCTGGTTGCGCTCCAGGATGGAGGAGATTATTTTCTGCTTCTGAATTTGATGAGCTCACAGACATGAAGCTTGTAAGTTTCGGGAGATGTGAGAGCTCCAAGTACTCTAGTTCAGGAAAAACCACTGATTCAATCATTTGCTCCTCATCTCTTCCTAACCCTGTGGTGTCGACTACCCTTTCCACTGACTCACAATTTTCGATCACAAGTTTTTGGAGTTGCCCAAGACTATTAACCATTGAATACGAAAACAAAAATTTCAGCCGACTGCATTCCCCCACTGTCAAATTTGTTAAATTTTGACGAAGAGAAGGAGATATTGTCCCTTGACCTACATCGAGACGCTTCAATTGTTGGAAATCTTCCCCGTCGGCTAATTCATTAACGACATTCTGAAAATCATTCAGCGTATTTAGACTCAGATATTCAACGTTCTTCAACAACTTTTTCATCCCACTTCCCAAGATAATGCTTTTATCTAGCCCTTCGAGTTTCAAAATTCTTTCATACTCTCCACTTCCCCAATGAATATCGCACCGATAGCCTGCCAGATTGCGTTTGGATTCTCAACAATCGTTCATACAGATTATCACACAGATTGCGTGCTATAAATATTTTATATCTTTCCAACCCCACAAAGACAAAATCCCGAGGCATAACTCTGACATTCGGAATATGTATCTCTAAAGTAGTTAATTTGGACAATGCTTCCAACTCAACAAGACTCGCATTGTTTCCTCCTCCCTCCTCCGCCCAATGAGTGAAGCTATTAACCATGTATAGCTCTTCTAATCGAGACAACTTTGAAATCACATTGGGGGCTATAACCTTAAGTCCCCAACAATCGCTCAAATCTAACAACTTTAACCGCGTCAATTGTCCAATTTCCAAAGGCAGCGACTCAATATTTGAACAACCTCGAAAGCTGAGAATCTCTAATTTCGTTAGCTTTCCAACTATTGCTACGTCTCCTATTGGGTCGACATCGTTCAAAGACAATGTATGAAGGTTAGTTAGGCGACCGAGTGATGAAGATATGGAACGAAGAGGAACTTCAGTTAAATGTAAAACCTTAAGTTCTTTCATCCCTTCAAAAAAGAGGTCTGAGATCGGCAAAGAGTCAGGAAGTTCTTCCTCATCGTTGAAATGATGCAGACAACAAAAATAACTTGAGTCTTGGGCATTCCAATCTTTCAGGAAGTTCTTGATTATCTCCCCAACGTAGAGAAATTGCAGTTGGATCTTTTTGCATCTCCTTTTCCAACTCTTTCTTCAAGTCATCAGCATCTCGAACATTAAACATATATTTTTCTCTGGCAATTGTTACGGCAACATCATGAATAACGTCATGCATTTTTACCACGTGTTTATTGTCACCATCCGACAATAAATTTGCTGTTTTGAGTTCATCAATCAAAGCATGCGCCCTATTCCTTCCGTCTTCCACAGTGTCAACATTCTCAAACCAGCCCAAGCCCATGACATACTTCACCAAGTTATCAATAAATATTTGACTACCAGCTTTATGTAGAGCACAGAGTAAAAACAGAGACCTGACTTCCTCATCTTTCAAATTGTCGTAACTCAATTTCAAGGGCAAGTATACGTCTTGTAACATTCTAGGGATGCCTCTTAGGTTGGAATTTCGTAGTTGGTTCAAGGCATCCCTCCAAACAGGAAGGTTCTTATATTTCAACGCAACTGCAAGTGTTTTAATTGCAATTGGCAAACCCCCACATTTTCCAACAATCTCAACGGCTAAACGTTGAAAATCTGGTGTTTGCGTAAAATGATCACCTGCAGTCTTCTGAAACAAATTGACCGCTTCTGCGTCACCCAAAGTGTCCATGCGGAAGTTCTTCTGAGAATTCATATCATTACGTAATACATCTTCACTTCTAGATGTCAGCAATACTGTGCAGCATTGTCGTTGCTCATCACCCCCAGACTGAATTCCAACAGTCTTCAAGTCAAGTTTGCCCCACAGATTATCTAATATTATAAGGACCCGATTCTCTTTCTTCAGCCTTCCGCATAGTCGACTGGCTCTTCCATATACACTGTCATTCATGTCAAACGAGAGGTTTAAACAATTGGCAATCTGGTCTTGAATTGCTTTCGGGTCCGGGGACTCTGTTACCTCAGCCATAACCACCTCATGAAATAACTTTTCTTCCATCGCTTGCCCTTCCAACTTCCTTTACTAGTGTGGTTTTGCCCACACCCCCCATCCCATACACCCCAATCATGTTGACCTTAGAATCCCTCAGCACCTCCATAACATTCTGGAAAACTGTCATTCTAGAATCAAACTGCTGGTAGCCTCGGTCGGCATTCTTGAATTTTGTCCTCTCTGGAACAGGACGGTAGGAAACATCTACTGAAGTTGCTCTTCTCCCAAGAGATCAGCACCTTCTTTAGCTGCCTTGACTGCTTTCTTGCTGAGATTTGTAACGCTTTAACAGGATTTGGGCACTGCCCTTTGAAAACAGCTCTTCTTGGCCTCTTCTTTCGTGTGCAGTGATGGATTTTACACGCCGTCCTCGGCGTGAATTCGTTGACGCTATTTAGCCATTGTTGAACACCCTTCGTAAATCCCATCTCCCTTGTGCTTCTAGCACGGTTAACAGGTTCTTCCACCATTTGTCTTTCTATAACCAAGCTGCTCAACTTGTTTCTTTAGGTGATCCAGGTAGCTCTGGCACTTGAACACATAAGATATCTCCCGTTTGACGGTATCAAACAGCTGTCTCTGCAACCTTGGATGCCACGCCGCAAACAGCAGCACTAGCTAGTTCAGCTTCCATTGCTTGCTTGCTTCTTCTGAATAAATGATTGATTTTTTTTTGGGAGTTGAACAAAGTAAAGGTAGAAAACCACAACAGGGTAATAGAAAGGAAAAGCAAATAAAAATGAAAACAGAGAAAAACAGAAAACAAAACAACGAAACTGGAAATAAAAAGTAGTATAAATGACTAATTAAGCAAATATTGGAGACAAAAAATGGAAGGATGAAGCAAGCAAAGTCTTTCAATAACAGATATATCTGATACCCACAGATATATAAACTAAGCAAAAATTTAACAGAAGGAAGTTTAATTTGGAAAGAGCTTAGAGCAAGCGCGCACCGGATGATATGGCAAAATAAGATTGATTGATTGATTGCAAATGTGTTTCAGGATGAAGAGATCTATTTGCCTTGATTGATTGTTTGTGGCTCTTCTTTTCTCTTAGAGAGTCAAATTAAGTAATTAGTAGACTCTGAGTCAACACCAATTTTTCTCTCTTTCGGTACTTTCATTAGTTTAATAAATTTTTTTTATTTTTTTTGTTAAAAAAACACAAAGTTAATATGTTAACGGAAGCTATAGGTATAATAAATAAATTATTAAAAAGAAAAGAAGAGAAGAGAATATTGGTAATTAATGGTATTGCATTGTCCTTTCCTAATCATATGTCTTCAATTAATACCATCAATTAATGTTTCCTTTATTATTAATGTAGCCAATTATTTAAATATTTTTATTATTTAAAATTGTAAATTATAGTAAAAATTAATTTATTTACTATGATTATATATAAAATAATTGATAATTAATTGGTGCAGCTGATGGTATTGCATACTCCTTGGAATGTGCTTGAGGACCCACACTTTGATGAAGTGATGGGAAACGGACGAAACAGTATGGAAAAAAAGGGAGGAAAAAGAAAAAAAAATCATTGGAATGTTCTTGAGGGCCCACACTCCAACAAAGTGTGGGTCCCGGATGAAACACTTGGGAATAAAAAACACGTAAAGTTCATTTTCAAGATGTCCATATAACTCTCAAAACACGTAAAGGAATAGTCATAAAAAACAATCACAACCATTAATCAAGAGAGAAAATATAAATTAATTACCTAAAAAATATTCAAACATGAAAAAGTAAATTAGAAAAATTGTTGGGTTTTACAAATTATTAGAACTCATACTTGTGAGAATTATTATCAAATATAAATAAACTCTTTATGTACGAGAAGTAAAATATATAGTATATATGTACGTGATATATTTAATTTTTTTAATTTTTATTATATTAATTTTAAAATTTTGTATTTGTGTTTTAAAATTGTTACGATATATATTTTAAATTTTATATTAATAATTTTAATTTTTATAGTATTTGTTTTCAATTTTTTATTTATAATTTAAATTTTATGTTTAAAGATATAAAAAATATATATTTTTACTAAATCCACCCAAAAAAAGTTTAAGTATTTGTCCAAACTTATACGACATAAGTTTATGTCATCTTAATAATTCACACATGCAAGACAGAAAGACCTTGACTCTATATGATTTTAACACGACATTGGATCTTGGACCATTTCTCTTGTTCAAGAAACGTGCTTTGACATTTCATCGCCATGTAAATGCCAAGCAAGTAATCGGTAAATGCCAATGCAAGTAATCGTAATCGATGGATAATTAACATACTCAAATGATATATTTTTCCATGGCGGAGCCACAGCATCTCATCGACATGTGATGCTTTTCACTTAAATCAACTTCAATTTCCATCATTTAACCAGTGATCGTAATCATAGTCTTCTGAGATATCTACCGGATGTGGGTCCGATGATATGTCTCTTGTGGCTAAGCTTGCCCTCCACTCCATTCTTATCTTACTACTTATCAACAGTTATAGTTTGTTATAATTGACTCCAATTGATGGTTGGTGAATCATCAAACAAATTGGTAGATGGAATCAAATTAAAATCATGAATGACTTCGTCTTCAAAATTTAAAAATAACAATAGTTTAAAATTATCTAATTATGACACGCCGTTGTTCATTATGAAAGACATGATCTCTTTTTTTTAAAGAATTATATTAACATATACAAACAACTTAACAATGTATAAGGTTAATCTAAATTTTAATTTCAGAGCTAAGAAACCAAAAAATGTATTGGCTTTAAGAATGTGAAAGTTTATAAAGGATTACAAAATTGATAAAAGTCAATCATTTCGGCGTTTGAGACTTTTGGAAAAATGAAATCTAAACTTAAGTAGTGCTAAACATAAATTTGTATTATGTGACCTTTTTTTTTCATTATGTAGGAATGTATTTTTGAGATATTTGAACTGTAAAATAAAAAATATTTTGTGTTTTTTTTTCCTTCTCTGTTATACTTGTATCAGATGAATTCAATCAGTAAACTTAAGAATATGTAAATACACAAAATCAAAAAAAAATTGAACAGAAATACCCGCACCAAATTTGCAACTGCTCAATTCTTTCCGAATAAGGGGCAAAAAATTGTCTAATCCATTTAGACTTGTCAAATAATAACATACATGGTACCATTCCAGTTAAGCTCACCAAGTATCCCAGCTTCAATATCCCAATCTTTCTTCAAATTTAATTTCTGGACAAGTATCATCTTCGATTGGAAAACCTTGCAATCTTCTGATATGTTAATGATTCCTATAGTAAATGTATGTATTGCATTTGAACACTCACGTGAACCATGATCCATCCTTTTGTTTTGAATTGGTCAGCTCATAATAACAAATGAAATGGTGAGCATGATATCAGAATCTAGCCAAATGGTAAAACACTACCTCTTTGACCAAAATAACAATCGAAGTTTTGTTATGAGCTCACAATGTGCATAAGAGAAGTAGTGCATGGATGCTTTAGTCTGAAATGAAGGTTTATGAAAAGCTTCTTAAGTAGCATGTTAGAAAAGAATGAAAGAATTGTCAACTGCAGCTCAAGTTCACATAAAATTACCCTTTACAAATGTCACAGTATCTGTCCGCAGATTATATTCAGAAAACTTGTAGGAACTACAAACTCTCTCTCGCTTCATCCACAATAATCCTTTTGGACATATTAAACTAATTTTTAGTATATTTAGCGTTATTATAGCTTGGCTGCTTCTAATGCATTTCTCCATTGATTGTATTTGTCCTGGCTTTTGATGTATGTTAATGTCAGTGTCTTGTTGGTGTTAATAGAATTTTTACTGCAAAATCTGAAAGTTCTAACTGTTTCATTCTTGGTGAAGTGTCAATCTCTGATAGTGGAATTGTCAGCTTCCCACTCAACAGACTTGCAGCAATGTGCATATGAACTCCAAACAGCTGTTGGCTTGGATTCTTGTGCTTTTGAGATTCTTATGCCTTCAGACGGAAGTTGTGAGGACATCGAGATCATCTATTGATGCAGATTCAGTTAATCTCTTTTAATTTTCTTCTTGGGAGATTTCAGGTTCTGAATGATTTTGTCTTTGCTGTCCTTTGACCGGTGTGATTTCTGTATTTTCCTTTTCTTTTATTATTGTTAGTGATTTGCATTATGTTCATCATCATCCTCTTCTTGTTTTGACGACAATCAACGGGTGAATAGGACCACTGTTCCACTAGCGTAATATTATACAATAAAATAATCAACAACATCCTCTTCTTATATTAATCATGATCAAGGGATAAATTGGGCTCTACTTCTACAGGCCTGGTATTGTACCTTACTATATGGATGTCCAAATGACAGTTCTTGGTCACTTTTGGTATATTAATGATCCGTTGTAATTCACAATAGCAGACATGTGCAAGGTTGGGCATTGCTAATCCTGTTGTTTGGAGTGCTTGTTCCATCTGCAAGCTGTTTTTCATAAAATAATCCAGAAATTCATATTCGCTTATTGATCTGTTGGTTTCTGATTTAGCTTTGAGATGTCACAATGGCGTTGCAATTCATACTAGAAAATTTAGGGTAGTGTACAAAGATCAATGTTGTAGATTGACCCTTAGGTTTTAAGGGTTACACTTGAGTTTTTGTGTTTCAAGTTTATTCCTGATCTGATTTATTCCCTAGTGGAGCAAATATATTTACAAGGGAATTTACTCTTATTGGATGTATGGATAGAGAGAATAGATGGCATGCTCAATCTGTGCCCTGATTTTCCCAGATAACTGGTCTGCTTTTGTTCTTGTCTTTGCATTCCTTGACATTAGCTTATCAAAATAATAATATTGTTATTTCCTTCTTGCAGATTCAAAAAAATATTTCATTCCTCAATGTTTATGTTCAACAGCCACTGGATATTGGAGCCCAGCCCTATGAGCATTCTGGGATTTTTGATATTAGCAATTTTATGAATCAAAACTAGTACGAAGCTTTCGATGCATGGTCTTAGGTTTGAAGCAGATCAGCTTCCGAAGCCTTTTGTGCCATCCAGGGTGCCACCTATTTCTCTTTCATCAGATAATGAACTTATTCCTGTACCTGAGCCTTCCTATCGTGGGGAGACTCAGAAGGTAGCATCTGTGCCGTCTGTATCAAATTCAGATCCATGAGAACTCAAGCTATGACTTGATGGGGTTCAACACAAGCGGGGTAGCCAACTTGTTCTTGTCCGAAACATCTACGTAAGCTTCTACGTCGAGAAATCATCGAATTGGGTAACAAAAGTAGATGCAGCAGACTCAGTAAATTCAAGAGCATGTGACTCCTTTTACGATTCAAGTAAGCCACAAGCTGAAATTCCTCCAGAGAAGCAGAAGCTTGTTGCATCATTGTCTGGTGATTCATCAAAAACCAAGAGGAGGGAATCTACAGCCGGCCATACAGCTGGAAAGGCAAGCAGCCATGCAATGGAGAAGCCTCGGGTGTCAGAAACATCTGTAACTGTATTAGATAAGACAATTTTTCAACCACAGCCAGACTTGCTCGACTTGGATGAACCTAATGTTCTTAGTCGTGCACCATCTATTGATCAATTTAAGCAATTGGAAGGGCTCCTTGATTCATCTCAATTTCTTTCAAATTTGACTCACAGTGCACCTGGTGTATGAGCCCCCTATGCAGAGCAGGTAGGAGGGAACTGAGTAATGGTGACGATGCAAATCTTTTGATGTGGGATGTCAAATTTAACTGTCAAAGATACTGATAGAGATACGACAACTAGGCACTCAACACAATTGAGTAATGGTCCAAATGCTAAAGATTCTTTGGAGAAGGATGCTCTTCTGAGGCGGATGGGTGGGAACCCAGCCCTTCAAAGTCGCAAATTTGAAGTAGTGCTAAGAGAGTGGATTAATAGTATGCGTCTTATTTACATTGATTATGTAATTTTAGCATTATGCTTGGTATAAGATGAATGTTCGTTTATGGACAAATGATTGCAATTAATTCACCTTAAACATAAATAAATTAAATAATCATCATTAATAAATAATAAAAAAACGATTAATTATTATAACTGTTATCATACTTAAATTGTATTTATTCATGTCATACGAGAAAATCGTTATATACGTTGCTCAACAATTGTACAAGATCTTAAATACAGACATAATAGAACTCCAAGTACTAGTAATGATGCAAATAATTTGCCCAATAATTGTACACCTTCAAGTACAGCATGTATATATAAAAAGACTAGCGTGCACACGACTCCAAATACCTGCTCAGCTTCACTGTATTTTGAGGATGAGTTGGATTTGCTCAATTCTCCTCTTTAGAATTCTGCGCATTTTACATATACTACATGTGAATAAAACATTTGCGAATTTAATTCAGTGAGTTGAAAACAAAATGATGAACATGGTATACATACCGCTTCTTGGAACATTTTTTGTATGGTCGAGTTAAGGCTGCCTTCCCAACGCCCTTCCTCCCCATGAAGCGAATTTAGTGAGTTGTAGTCTCTGGAGCTTCGGTGTGCTTAATACTCCCCGAGAAAAGATCTCCATTTTTGGGCACTCTCTCACCAATACGTGTTCCAACAATGGGAATTCAAGTGTGCAATTCCCTAAACAAAAGCTTGTAAGGCTTGGCAAGCAACTAAGTTCCAAATATTCCAATCGGCTGAAAACAATACAATCCTTCTTCACTTCTTCTCTAATCTCCGGTTGTATGATTTCTTCAATCATTTTGCAATCATTTATCTTCATCCTTGCAAGGTTTGCCAGATTTTTGACAGTTGAGAGTGTCACCAAATTTGTCAACCCGTCACACTTTGAAACTTCCAGAGTATTCAAATATTTAAAAACATTGGGACGAGGATTTTCCTTCCACAGATGCAACAACTTCGGCAGTTTAGACAGCTTTAACTCACAGAGATCTGGGAGTTCAACCTGGAAAACAAGCTTATTAATTCATAGAAAAATAAATGAAATACAATAATCTTAAAATATTAGTCAAATCAGATGCTAGATTCTATAGGAATTAAGAAAAGTGTAATGCAATTGTGTAGGGTTGTTCACGTCATGTTTCAAATCATCCAATTAGATGACCATTTTGTAATTCATGTTGAAAAAATAGTAAATAATTGCATTAATGCTGTTAAATCAGAGACGACATACAACGGAAAAGATAGGCCGTTTTAGAGAGTGAGTTAACTAAGAATCACCTTGTCGTGGAAGAGAGGTTGTATATCAGTTAGGAAGTTCTCTTCTGAGGCCCTTTCTTGAAGTTCTCTGTTTGCTGTCCTGTGTTCAGGTGTAGAAATGGAGATGAATGTCTCCACATTTGGGCAATTCTCAATCCACAGAGTGCTCAAAAATTTCAGTCTCAATTATATTCCCATTGAGTCTGCATAATCTTCTGAGTTTCGGAAGATCTACTAGCTTCAAGGTACAAAGTTCCTTAAACGCCTCAACTTCGTCAGCATATAGGTCTTCTACTGAATCACAATTTCTTACTTCCAGATGTATTAAATTTGCCCAAGAACGGTAGCAGATTGGCTGGAATAGCACTCGACATAAACTTGCAGTCATCCACCACCAGCGACATTAAATTGCCGAAGAAGCGGACAGGAAGATCGCGCGTATGGCTGTCCCATATTTCTCTCAAGTATGGAAATTCTGAGAGTTGTAAATCCTTTATCCCACAGAACAGAGACTAACGAAACAAAAACAATATTCGAGTTAAGAAACAAGAATATATATGTATAATAAAGCTCATGAACACAGATAAACACACACTTCTGTTGCTTTAGGAATATTTATACAAGGTAACAAGACTAAAATAGAAGTGTGCAAGAGCAAGGGCGAAGATAGCAGGGAAATAATTAAACACATACCATTCCTCCGGACAATTTTTGTATTGTGGAATTAAGCTTGCCATCCCATCGCTCTTCCATTTGCTCTTTCCCATCATAATATCCTTTTTTCAATTGCACTTTTTGTAGCTTTGGTGTGGCTAAGACTCCCTGAGAAAAAGTGTTCATGCTTGGGCACCCACTCACAATTACTCGTTCCAAGTATGGGAATTCAAGAGAGTAATTTCCCAAACAAAAGCATTCAAGTCTTGGTAGAGTATCAAGTTTCATATATTCCAGCTGGCTGAAAATAACAGGATCCTCCTTCACTCGTTCTCCAACCTCCATCTCCATGATTTTTTCTATCATTTTGCAATTAAGTATCTCCATTCTTGCAATTTTTACTTGACTTTCTGCAGTGGAAAGTGTCAACAAATTTCTCAAGCCATGACAATATTCTACTTTTGAGAGTCTTCAAATTGGGGAATGCCACCTGAAAATTTGCCAAATATTAATAAAATAAAACGAAAAGAGTTGATATTAATTAAGTTTATATTTATAAGTGTTATATAATAAAGTAATAAATTTAAAATTTTTTAAAAAATTTTCTAAAACATTCTTAAAAAAATTAAAAAAATTATAAATAGATACACTAATTGCATTTATGTGAAATATTAATAAAATATAATTAAGAAAACATATAAATAAATTAATTAATAACTATCAATAATTAACAACAAATAAAACAATACATAATACAGTCATAATATGTTTAAACGAATTTAATTATTCATTTCGTACCTTTTGATGATTACACAATATTTCTATTTGGGCACAATTATAGACATGTAGATTTTTCAATGCTGGCCATTCTAAAATGTATATTCCTTCGTATATACGTTTGAGCATTGGTAGACGCCGTAGTCTCAGAGTGATTAGTTGAGGAAACACGTCAAACCTCCTGCCGCCGGTATTAGAGCTAGAGCTAGTTTCTTCTTCAATTATCTCTTCTATGGAATTACAGCAATCCACTTCCACAAACTCCAGTCTCTGGAATCTCCTCCCCATAATACTATTGGCTGAAAACAAACTCGTCAATTTATCGCACCCACTTACACGCAATCGCTTTAATTTGCAGAAAGGACCTGGAGTAAGTTGGTGGTGCCACTGCCATATCTTTCTCAAGTTTTCCATCCCTCGAATATCTAATTCCTCCAAACTAGGGAATCGCACCTGAAGTAGCAAGAATTCAATTCAATTAATAACTGCAATAATATTAAATTGACAAAAAGAAAAAAAAAGAAATAATATGTAAACACTCTTACCGGTAAAAAAGATAGGCAATTAAATTAACTAATTTCTCATATTCAAATTAATATTATTATTGTTATATATATATATATTGATTTAATTAATAACTGCCATCCATCTTTAAATAACACAAATATAAAGATATTATGAATTTCATACCTTACAAAGATCAAATAATATTTTCACTTCGCCACATCCTCCTATATCTACATCTTTTAGTGCTGGCCATTCTAAAATGTGTATTCCTTCGTATATACGTTTGAGCATTGGTAGACCCCATATTTTCAGAGTGATTAGTTGAGGAAACACGTCAAACCTCCTGCCATCGGTACTAGAGCTAGAGCTAGAGCTAGTTTCTTCTTCAATTATCTCTTCTATTGAATCACAGTCTTCCACTTCCACAAACTCCAGTCTCTGGAATCCCCTCCCCATAATACTATTGGCTGAAAACAAATTCGTCAATTTATGGCACTCATTTACATGCAATCGCTTTAATTTGCAGAAAGGATCTGGAGTAAGTCGGTGGTGCCACTGCCATATCTTTCTCAAGTTTTTCATCTCATGAATTTGTAATTCCTCCAAACTAGGGAATGGCACCTGAAGTAGCAAGAATTTAATTAAATTAATAACTGCAATAATATTAAATTGACAAAAAAAAATAGAAATAATATGTAAACACTTACTGCTAGAAGAGATAGGTAATTAAATTAACTAATTTCTCATATTTAAATTAATATTATTATTGTTATATATATATATATATTGATTTAATTAATAACTGTCATCCATTTTTAAATAAATAAATATAAAGATATTGTGAATTTCATACCTTATGAAGATCAAATAATATTTCCACTTCGTGACATCCACTTATAGCTAAATCTTTTAGTGCTGGCCATTCTAAAATGTATATTCCTTCGTATATGCGTTTGAGCATTGGTAGACCCCGTAGTCTCAGAGTGATTAGTTGAGGAAACACGTCAAACCTCCTGCCGCCGGTATTAGAGCTAGAGCTAGTTTCTTCTTCAATTATCTCTTCTATTGAATCACAGGCTGCCACTTCCACAAACTCCAGTCTCTGGAATCCCCTCCCCATAATACTATTGGCTGAAAACAAACTCGTCAATTTATCGCACCAACTTACACGCAATCGCTTTAATTTGCAGAAAGGATCTGGAGTAAGTTGGTGGTGCCACTGCCATATCTTTCTCAAGTTTTTCATCCCATTAATTTGTAATTCCTCCAAACTAGGGAATCGCACCTGAAGTAGCAAGAATTCAATTTAATTATATTAAATTGACAAAAAAAAATAGAAATACCGTATAAACAATCGCATTGGTAGAAGTGATAGACAGTTAAATTAACTAATTTCTCATATTCAAATTAATGTTATTACTATTATTGTTATTGATTTAATTAATAACTGCCATCCATCTTTAAATAACACAAATATAAAGATATTATAAATTTGATTAATTAATTTTAATATTTCATACCTTACGAAGATCAAATAATATTTCCACTTCGTCACATCCTCCTATATTTAAATCTTTTAGTGCTGGCCATTCTAAAATGTGGATTCCTTGATATATGCTTTTCAGCTTTCGCAGACGCCGTATTTTCAGAGTGATTAGTTGAGGAAACACGTCAAACCTCCTGCCACCGATATTAGAGCTAGAGCTAGTTTCTTCTTCAATTATCTCTTCTATTGAATCACAGTCTTCCACTTCCACAAACTCCAGTCTCTGGAATCCCCTCCCCATAATACTATTGGCTGAAAACAAACTCGTCAATTTATGGCACCAACCTACACGCAATTGCTTTAATTTGCAGAAAGGATCTGGAGTAAGTTGGTGGTGCCACTGCCATATCTTTCTCAAGTTTTTCATCCCATTAATTTGTAATTCCTCCAAACTAGGGAATCGCACCTGAAGTAGCAAGAATTCAATTTAATTTATATTAAATTGACAAAATAAAAATAAAAATACCGTATAAACAATGCATTGGTAGAAGTGATAGACAGTTAAATTAACTAATTTTTCATATTCAAATTAATGTTATTACTATTATTGTTATTGATTTAATTAATAATTGCCATCCATCTTTAAATAACACAAATATAAAGATATTATAAATTTGATTAATTAATTTTAATATTTCATACCTTACAATGATCAAATAATATTTCCACTTCGTCACATCCTCCTGTATTTAAACCTTTTAGTGCTGGCCATTCTAAAATGTGCAGTCCTTGATATATGTTTTTCAGCTTTCGCAGACGCCGTATTTTCAGAGTGATTAGTTGAGGAAACACGTCAAACCTCCTGCCACCGATATTAGAGCTAGAGCTAGTTTCTTCTTCAATTATCTCTTCTATTGAATCACAATCTTCCACTTCCACAAACTCCAGTCTCTGGAATCTCCTCCCCATAATACTATTGGCTGAAAACAAACTCGTCAAGTTATGGCACCAACCTACACGCAATTGCTTTAATTTGCACA
>BNST01000750.1:0-22452 GCA_019650275.1 Xylocarpus granatum
CCATTGGTGGTCGTCCTCAATTTTCTTCATTTTTTTTTAATTTTTAGTTTTTTTTTTTTTTTTTTTGTATTTTTTTTATAAAATCTAATATTAAAAATCATTTTTATACAAATATTGTAGAGTGCCGTCCTTACCTATATGGCTTGGCTTAAGTCCCTTCTTGCCTATCCTAATCGCAGTGGGTATAAAAGCACCATCCCTTCCTAGTAATTTTACCTAAAAGTTTAAATTCACTGCTTTATGTCGCATGTCCTATCACCATTGGACACGAAATCTTTGTGGTGTCTGTTATCACATTTCATGTTGAATATAATATGAGTTGATATTGTATTTATAAATTAACTATTAAAAACACACTAAAAATATTACCATAATAAAAATATTCGTAAACTTTAATAGAAACGTTTGATTAGATGTCAACCAAGTTGAAAAATTCAATCCTCGCCTTTCATACACATTAATTTTATAAAAGGTAAAAAGCGTAATTTCAACAAATATACCCTATGTCACTTTGGTTTTGAATTGATGGTCTCCTCGTTATCTTTGGGTATTATAACTATACCCAAAGGCTCATGAATGCATTTAAACAATATCTTTTTAATTATTTTCTATATAAAATTGGATTTGATTGAATAAAAATTTTGAGAAATTGATTAATTTAAAGAATTAAAAAGTTTGAGTTTACTAAAAATTTTACAATTATTCAATCTATATTTATTATAAATATAGAATTTTAAGTTTTAAAAATAAATACAAAAATAGTCCAAATTTTTTATTTAAATTAAGCATTAACTATTGTAGACCCATAAGACCATTTCCACAAGGCATTCTTTCTCAAGGATCCCACCATTTTGTCATACTTGACGCTGACAATTAATTTTATGAAAGCAACTAACGTGTTATTTTGCAAGTCTTAGGTCTAGAATTGAATTGATGGTCTCCTTGTCATCTTTCTATTTGGCATATTGAATAATTTTCCACAAATGTGGTCTTCTTCATTACAAAAAAACAAAAAGTATACCTCTTCCTATCAACAAAATTTATATCCATACATATGTGCAAAATCTTGATTAAATTATTTATTGACGTTAAGAGGGATAAAATATGGGTAATGAGGATTATCAAATAAAAATAAATACTTTAATTATTGTTTTCATAAAATTAATAAAATATAAAAATCTTAAACATACTTTAAATTTAAAAAATCACATAATTATAAAACACCCAAGTAAGTATATATAAAAATAATAAATTAACTATTAAAAAAACATATTAAAAAAGTAATTACAATATGATAAGAATATTTATAAATTTTAATTGTAAAATATTTGATTAGATGTCAATCAGGTTGAAAAGTCTAAACCTAACTTTTCAACACATTAATTTCATGAAAGTTAAAAAGCAATATATCCTATATATCTCAAGTCACTTGGTCTTGAATTGATGGTCTTCTTGGTACCTTAGGGCATTATTATGCATGTTGAATAACTTTCCACAGCTGTGTGGTCCTCTTTTTTAGAAAAGTATAACTACATTTATGTCAAAAATTTTCCACAAAGTAAACTTTCTCTTTCTTAAAAATCTAAAATATACTCTAAATAATTTCACGAAAGCCAACTAAACATTTTTTTTTAAAAAAAATTAATACATTTTTCACGTTTGTTTTATTAGGTGACTTTATTAAGCATTTGAAACGCTTTCAATTCTAATATATATAAATTTAGTAGGATCTATTATTTCTAGTCTTATCATTCTAACTCTTTTAGTTGATAAACCATTTATTATAGTGTCCGTATTTATTTTATATCTATTTCCAAATTTATTACTAGCTCTTCCTAAATATATGTTATATTTACTTAAATAAATTTATCAACTGTTCTTTTAATATATATTTATTATATACACAAACAATAAAATTTAATAAATATATAAAATTATTTTAAGTTTGACTGATTTGGTATATAGTTAAGTGTCTATTAGTACTAAATATTGTCTCGGATTAAAATATATTTTATTATGAAGTTGAAGCCAAAATTTGAATTAAAAACTAATTATTTTTATGAGAGGCAAATCAAACTTTTATTTATGTTAATACGTTTTCTATATTTATTTTATTAGATTTCTTAGAATTCTCAGTCAGAGTGTGTGATAACTAACCAAAATTCTTCTATAAGTTAATATATTTTCTATATTTGTTTTGATTAGATTACTTTGAATTCTAAGTTGGTTTAGAAACTGATATTTATAAGTGACCTGAAAATGACAAAATTCCAACCCTCGGGGAAAAAGGAAATGAGATCAAAAAGGTGCGACATGTGTGAGGAAGTTTCCTGGAATTCGCAACATTAGTCTCATTATCCTATCCTCATCCATTGGTGGTCGTCCTCAATTTTCTTCATTTTTTTTTAATTTTAAGTAAATTTTTAAAATATAATTTTTATAAAATCTAATATTAAACTAATTTTTAACTAAATTTTAGAGTGCCTTCCAATTACCTATATGGCTTGGCTTAAGTCCCTTCTTGCCTATCCTAATCGCAGTGGGTATAAAAGCACCATCCCTTCTTCTTTGGATTGTGAAAATCTAAAGAAGAAGACTACAGTTGTTTATTAAAATCTTACTTAAATTGTTTATTAATATTTAGAGGAATAAAATTTGGGTAACAATAATTATCAAATAAAAAATAAATATTTATTAAGTATTTTAATTATCGTCTTTATGAAATTGATAAAGGTATAAAAATCTTAAATATAATTTAAATTAAAAAGAATTTTTTTTTATAAGACTAAAAAACATATATAAAAAATAATAAATCAATTGTTAAAATATTACACTAAAAAAGTCCACAATATAATAAAAATATTCATAATAAATTTTAATTAGAAAATATTATATTAAATGGCATTTAACTTTACATACATATTAATTTTATGAAAGCAAAAAACATGGTTTGAGAAAATATGACCTATATACCTCAAGTCATTTGGCCTTGAATTGATGGTCTCCTCACATCTTTGGGTACTATGCATATTGAACAATTTCCCACAGTTGTGTAGTCCTCCTTTCTAGAAAAGTATACCTATATCTACCCCCAAAATTTTCCCACAAAACAAACTTTCTCTTTCTTGGAAACTCAATATATACTCTAAATAATTTCATGAAAGCCCATCCAACTTTATTTTTTTTTAGAAGTTGATACATTTTTTATATTTGTTTTATTAGATGACTTTAAAGTTTAAGTCAAGTCTAAAAATTAGCACACACAAAAAACAAACTAAATTTTTTAAATATATTTTATTACATAATTTTAGAATTTAAGCTGGTTTAAAAATTAACATTTGTAATAAATTGTGATTAAAAAAATAAATTATTATTTGATAATGAAGATTTTTTTTAAAAAAACTTTTTTCTGTTAAAAGAATTTGAAACACTTTCTATTCTAATATATATAAATTATTTGTTTAAAACAAATTTACCAAGTATTTTATATATATATATATATATATATATATATTATTATTTATGGTTGTTTTGAACCTAATTAAATTAAATGTATAAAATTATTTTAAGTTTGATTGATTTAATACATAGTTAACTGTCTATTAATATCAAATGTTATTTTGATTAAAACATATCATGTTATGGAACCAAACTTCATTAAAATTTGAACTAGAGGCCGATCATTTTCATGAATGGCAAACCAAACTTCTTCTTTAAGTTAATGCATTTTCTATATTTGTTTCATTAGGTGACTTTGAATTCTAAGTCAAGCTGGAAATTAACTCTCACATGTGAAGTTTGATTATTTTAATTGCAAGATAATTTATCACAATAATGGAAAATAAAATTATTACTTGATGTTGAAATTTTTCATGAAAGCATTTGAAGCACTTTTCTACTCTATGATTAAATGTTTAAAAAGAAAATGCCTATCAAATATTGAATATTGTTCTCATATATTCATTGATCAACTTGTTCAACAAAGGCAGGTAGACTTTCATCAAGGGGGGTTTGAATGGGTTGGGCTAAAACGGAAGTTAAGAAAATTTCCGCTAAAAAGGGTTGTTAAAGTAAAGAATTCATTGAATTACAAAATTCTTGATCATAAATGTATCTATGTTTTAATATATTTTAATGTAAGTTGCCTAAATCAATCAACTTAAAAAGATTGCTAAAGTAAAGAATTCATCGAACTATGAAATTCTCAGCCTTAAATGTATCTATGTTCTAATGTGTTTTAATATAAGCTGCCTAAATGTATCAACTTAAAATTCGGTGTCTTTTTCATATTATTCAATAAAAGTTGGATTGTGGACTCTATCCAATTCAAATGAACAATTAATTCCGTAAGGATGATTTTGGTTAAGAATATACACCTAAGGTAGAATATAACAGGTTAATTATGGGGAACAAAAGGTCAAGAGAGAAGTGAAATCGTCTATGCATGAGTAGTAGCAACCTTGAGAATTGCTTAGAGAATTGTTTCACTGGTACCAGTACCCCATTGCTAATCCTTTTTTGCACGATTTTATTCAGCCACAAAGGCACAGTTGCTGTTAGACAGCCTTATGTCAGAGTTGTAGGGTTGGAAGAAGCCAGTGAGGCTAGTTCTTGAGGTCCTGCTGCTTTTGCACGAGAAGAATTATGAATGAATTTTCTAGAATTTTTTTTTCACTAAAATTTCTACAATTTGGTGGGAGATTTTGACAAGTGCACATAAATTTTGTTTTCGGTTAATCATTATTTTTTTCAGTTTCACTTCTCAAAGCTTTCGTTGTTCATTATACATTGCCTTTTGTAGTGACATTACTTTCATATAGAAGAATTCAAAAAATTTGCTTCACAACCTGATGCATGCAAAACCTGTTGAAGATGATCAGTTATTCCAAGCCAGAATTATCACCAAGAAGCAGCTTCTTTAAGACTAGAAAAATTGTAAATTCGCAGCAAGCATATATGAATGAATTTCCAGAGCTCATTCACTCTGTTTCTGGTGCGTTTTTTCTTATTCAAGAACTGTCTTTCAATTACAAGTTTTTCAGCCTTTTATTCATCCTACAACAAGGGTTAAAACGCAGAGTTTTATCTGCAAAACAGAAAGTGGTTAGACAGCTAAGATGCCAGCTCATCATTC
Organism: Xylocarpus granatum; assembly: GCA_019650275.1. Classification (NCBI taxonomy): domain Eukaryota; kingdom Viridiplantae; phylum Streptophyta; class Magnoliopsida; order Sapindales; family Meliaceae; genus Xylocarpus; species Xylocarpus granatum. Next base: position 5,135 of record BNST01000750.1, read on the forward strand.
CTAACGACCCCTGCTTCTGCATTCGGTTTTCTTCCCTTCTGCTTCAACCATCAAGCTTGTCAAAAATGCCCAGAACACTGAGAGAATTTAAAGCACAGATCCACAAATCTCCACCTTGATTTAAATTCTCCATGATATTAACTCTGTTTAAGACTTCAGCTTCAATCCAATGTAACCAGAAACTACTTTATCAGTCTCTGTTATCTACATTCGTCAAATTTATCAGCTTCAAACAATGTTCAAACTTCTTGCTGGTAACTGCCTTGGTCAGCATGTCTGCAGGATTCTCAGAGGTGTGAACTTTATACACTTTGACACCACCACTTGCCAACACATCTCTGATATAATGAAGTCTTACATCAATATGCTTAGTTCTCTCATGATGAGATTGATGTTTTGCCAATGCTATAGCACTCATGCTGTCACAAAACAATTCTACAGAATCAAGCTTTACTCCAAGTTCAACAACCATACCTCTTAACCATATTGCTTCCTTAATTGCTTCAGTTAAGGCCATGTATTCTGCTTCAGTTGTTGACAAGGCCACTACATGTTGTAAGGAGGATTTCCAACTAACTACACAACCAAATAGTGTGAAGATGAATCCTGTCAAAGATCTTCTTTTATCTACATCTGCTGCATAGTCAGCATCTACAAATCCCTTGATTTTTCCTGTACTTTCTGGTGACTTCTCATAAACCAACATGCAGTTCAAACTCCCTTTTATATACCTTAGTATCCATTTTACTGCTTCCCAATGAGACTTACCAGGATTACACATGAATCTGCTAACTACACTCAATGCATGTGCCAGATCTGGTCTAGTGCTCACCATTGCATACATAATACTTCCCACAGCATTAGCATACGGCACCTTAACCATAACCTTCCTTTCTTCATCAGTTTTTGGAACTTGATCAACTGATAAGCTAAAATGTGCAGCAAATGGAACTGACACTGCTTTTGCATCCTCCATGTTGAATTTACTCAAGACTTTCTTTAGATAAGCCCCTTGAGATAATAACAACAAACCATCTGATCTGTTTCTTATTATATCCATTCCTAAGATTCTCTTTGCAGTCCCCATGTCTTTCATATCGAACTCTAAGCTTAACTGACTCTTAATCTTGTCAATCTCACTCTTCCTTCTTGCTGCAATCAGAATGTCATCTACATACACAAGCAAGTAAAGTCTTTCTTCCAGATTGTCTCCTTTGAAATATACACATCCGTCATACTTGCTTCTATTAAAACCTTGGTCTAACAAAAAATTGTCAAACCTCAAATTCCATTGCCTGGGTGACTGCTTCAATCCATACAATGACTTCTTAAGAAGACAGACTTTCTCTTCATCGTCCTTTTTTTCAAAGCCCTCTGGTTGTGACATATATATTTCTTCATCTAAATTTCCATGGAGAAAGGCAGTTTTGACATCCATCTGCTCCAATTCAAAATCAAAAATAGCGACCAAAACCAGAAGCACTCTTATGGATACATGTCTGACCACTGGCGCAAAAACTTCATTGAAATCAACACCTTCTCTTTGAGAGAACCCTTTAGCTACAAGTCTTGCTTTGAACTTCAGTCTTTGACCAATATTTCCTGCTTCCTTTCTTTTGAATATCCATTTGCAGCCAATAATTTTCTTGCCAGTTGGCTTAGCTACAAGCTCCCAAGTTTGGTTTTTAAGTAGTGATTTCATTTCATCTGTCATAGCTGAATACCATTCTGCTGCTTCAGAAGATTTCATGGCTTCTTCATAGGACTTTGGCTCTGAACTTATGAACTGACTCTCTATATTAAAGGCATATGCAATTAAATCAGCATAGCCATATCTCTCAGGAGGCTTTATGTTCCTTTTAGCTCTATCTCTAATCAGTTCATAATCATGAATATTATGTTCTTCAGTGATTGCATCTGAGACTTCATCTTCTTGGTGTAACTGCTTGAGTTTCCTTTCACCAACCTCCACCTCAAGATCTGTGGTATCAGTCAATGTTTTAAGGCTTGACATTTCCACAGTAGAAGCCTTCTTATCATTCATGTCTTCTATCTCATGAAACTTAACATCTCTACTTATGATACATCTGTTAGACTTGCCATCACTGCACCATAATTTGTATCCTTTGACCCCTTCTGGATAGCCTATGAACACACCTTTTATTGCCCTTGCATCCAATTTACCTTGATTCACATAGGCATATGCAGTAGATCCAAAAATTCTGAGATGACTAAGATCAGGTTTGTGACCAATCCACATTTCTTCAGGAGTTTTAAATCCTATTGCTGAGCATGGACATCTGTTCAATAGATACACAGCCGTTGAAACTGCTTCTGCCCAGAAATACTTCGATAATCCAGCACTTATTAGCATGCATCTTACCCTTTCCATGATTGTTCTATTCAGTCTCTCTGCAACACCATTTTGTTGAGGAGTATACCTCACTGTCCTGTGTCTCAAAATGCCTTCATTTTTACAGAACTCATCGAATGATTTGCTACAAAACTCCATGCCATTATCTGTTCTTAGAACTTTAATCTTCTTGCCAGTTTGATTTTTAATGAGTCTCACCCATTCCATAAACCTTTCTAGCACTTGATCTTTGGTTTTCAACACGAAAATCCAAACCTTCCTAGTATAATCATCAATAATTGACAGAAAATACCTAGCACCTCCCAATGAAGCAACTTGTGAGGGTCCCCACAAATCAGAATGAAGATAGTCTAATTTTTCTGTAGTATTGTGATTACCAGTCTGAAATTTAATCCTATGATGCTTGCCTAAAACACAGCTCTCACAGAATTTAAGAGAACTTAAAGAATTACAACCAAGCAACCCTTGCTTCCTTAATTCCTCCAAGCCTCTTTCACCCAAATGTCCTAGTCTTAGGTGCCACACCATTGCAGAATCCATTTCACTACCATTTATACTTACTGCTTCACCAACTATTGCATTCCCTATTAAAACATACAGGCCATTCCTTTTAATTCCCTTTAACAAGACTAAAGAACCCTTAATCACTTTAAGAACCCCTCCTTCAGCCTTAAATGTACATCCAGCCTCATCAAACATTCCCAAAGACAACAAATTTCTCTTTAGATCCGGTACATATCTTACATTCTCTATGACCTTATGACTATTATCATGAAGTTTAAATCTCACTGATCCAATTCCTTGTATCTTACATGACATATTGTTTCCCATCAAAACTTTACCTCCGTTAAACATACTCAACGAAATGAACAAGCTTTTATTAGGACACATATGAAATGTACAACCAGAATCCAAGATCCACTCACCTTCATGATCAACATCTGAGGCTGTTAGTAAGAAGGCATTTTTGAAATCATCTCCAGTTACCATTGCAGCATCTGCTTGATTTGTTGAATGTCCTTCTTTTTTCTTCTTTTGTCTTTCAGGGCAATTCCTTCGAAAATGACCTTCTTTATGACAGAAGAAGCATTTAAGCTTCCTTCCCTTTGAACTTGATCTTGAATTAAACTTGCCTTTTAGTTCTTTCTTGTCTTGCCTGCCTCTCGCATTTAATACCTCCGAGACTCCAGAATCCTTTATGATCTGCTTTCTTGCTCAGCTCTTTAGAACTCAATGCCGACTTCACATCATCCATGGTGACTGTATCTCTGCCATAAAGGAGAGTTTCCACAAAATGCTCATAACTTGAAGGCAAAGATGTTAACAACATCAAAGCCTGATCCTCATCTTCAAATTTTATGTCAATGGTCTCAAGATCCAAAATAATCTTGTTAAATGCATCAAGATGTTCTTTAAGTGACCCACCTTCCTCTAGACGAAAAGCATACAATTGTTTTTTCAAATACAATCTATAAGCCAAGGATTTTTTCATATACCTGGACTCAAGCTTGCTCCAAAGACCAATTGCTGTGGTTTCTTTTGAAACCTCTCTCAAAACCCCATCTCCCAGTGATAAGACCAGAGCACTGTGAGCTTTCTTTGAGATCTCTTTCTTCTCGTCTTCTGAAAGTTCAGGTGACATACTTGATTCTTCAAGTAATGCCTCTTCCAACCCTTCATGCACAAGATATGCCCTCATCTTCAGTTTCCACAGATTAAAATCGTTTTCACCTGTGAATTTCTCAATGGAGAACTTAGTTGATCCCATTTCTGATGATTCTTGAACCTTGCTCTGATACCAGTTGTTGAAGATGATCAGTTATTCCAAGCCAGAATTATCACCAAGAAGCAGCTTCTTTAAGACTAGAAAAATTGTAAATTCGCAGCAAGCATATATGAATGAATTTCCAGAGCTTATTCACTCTGTTTCTGGTGCGTTTTTTCTTATTCAAGAACTGTCTTTCAATTACAAGTTTTTCAGCCTTTTATTCATCCTACAACAAGGGTTAAAACGCAGAGTTTTATCTGCAAAAACAGAAAGTGGTTAGACAGCTAAGATGCCAGCTCATCATTCCTAACGACCCCTGCTTCTGCATTCGGTTTTCTTCCCTTCTGCTTCAACCATCAAGCTTGTCAAAAATGCCCAGAACACTGAGAGAATTTAAAGCACAGATCCACAAAACCATATGCTCCAAGATTTGGTCATGACAATGTGAAGAAAGCTGTTGCTTGCCTTCTGCTTGGAGGGTCTAGGATGGTCGAGCTTGAACCTAATTATTTTCACATTAATCTTATTTATTGATACTACAACCAATTTTGACTACAGCAGAATTTGCCAGATGGAGTATAGTTAAGAGCTAATATTAATGTTTTACTTCTGGGAGAGCTACTGCTAAATAATTCTGGGAGAGCTACTGTTTATAATTCTGGGAAAGGTACATCAGCTGTGAGCTCGGTGATCCGAGATGGCAGCTCGGTAAGTTCTTGATCTCGTTGGGTTTCAGTATGAGTTATGTTAATTTGTCCATTATTAATTAAATAAAACATCCTTTTTTTCCCCTCAAATTAAAACCGTTTCTGACAAATTTATTTTGTCCAATTCAGTGATAATTTTATCTAGAAGGAGGAGCCATATTTTTGGCAGATAGAGGTGTTATGTGTATTGACGTGTTTGACAAAAGAGATTAGAGGATATTTAATTAAAAGTGGCTCCATATATTGATAGCTAGTTGATTTCATCTACTAGTTATGGGCCATTAAGAGTTAATGTATTGTGCCACAAGGGTTGCCATCCATAAAGCAATGGAGCAGCATACAATATCCATTGCCAAAGCAGGAATAACAACTATTTTCGGTTCAAGAACCTCAATCCTTGCTGCAGCTAATCCTCCCTAAAGATGTTATGATGATCTCAAAGTCCACACTATGTAAGCTGTTGTACTGAGGCCATTTCATACCTTCCACTGGTATCTGGATAAATAACTAACAAACAAATCCTCCCTCCAGTCTGCACAGGATAATATTGCTTTACAGAAAGCAATTCTATCATGATTTGATTTAATCTTCATTATAAAGAACATCCAAATTTTCTTTTTGCAGCTTATTGCTAGCCACATCATAAAAGTGCATGCATCTGCCGGTGCAAACTCAGTTGACAGCAAAGTTTCTAAAGAGGAGAATGTGCTGAAGAGGTATATATCAAAGGCAAAGTTTCCCTGCCATGCTTCTTTGTCAAACAGTGATGCAATTCTAAACTGTTCAAGTTACAATGTTGATAAGTACATACAATATTGGAGAGTTGTATGTCACCCCTGTTTGTCATATCTGATGTCACAGCGCTTGGGGATCAATATGTCCAAATACGAAAGGTATTCTTGGACATACTCATATCATTATTTTATTTATTAGGTTTCGCAGAAATAAGCAACTATGTACTTGTTGATGCCAAAGTTTTGATTGGAATAAATTTGATAAAATCTACAGTATTAGCTGGAAATCATGAAATCAATATGACCTTGTCAATTCTTGGAAATATTATTGTATTTTCAAGAAAAAGGAAAGTTAAATTTGTACAATTAGACGGCTATTCTTATTTGTGTTTCATTTTAAAGCACAGCCTCATTGCTAATTAATACTAGCTATCAACATGGTGATTCTTGTAGGACATGAGGCGGCAAGCAAATGAAACTGGCGAGGCTACTCCTATTCCCATTCCTGTTAGGCAGATTTTATTTGTTTTGCATTTTAGCCTGCTCTATAACTGATTTGCCACTCTTAACGCCAATCAGAACATTAGGTCCCATGTTGCCCCTGAGAATGAAGTTAATGAAGCACTAGGACCTTTTATTGTTTCCAACATGGATTCAACAAGGTCTGGTATAAATCAGCAAGTAAATCTTACTGCCGAGATTGCCAATGAGATAAAGTTTTGTTATGAAAACAGTGGCTTTCATTTCTTTCACCTCGCTTAATTTACTCAACTCGGTGTTAATCATTATTTTCCCCTGAAACAGCCAGTCGAGTCAGATAAAGTCGAGTCACAATGGAAACCAAATATCGGAGAGAAGATTGATTAATGATTACGCAAGAATGGGGATGGATGAATCAAAAGTAAGTATTAGTTAAATGTTGATTACTCCAGGAGTTGATAATATAATTAGTGCTGCAGTTGTGATTTTCTCATGGGGATGAATCAAAAATAAGTGAAGCAGCACTTGGTGCTTCTGTACAGAACACGAATTTTCCCTCTTTTTTTTTCCAGTTAAAAAGGACTTTAGGTGCTCCGGAGAGAGACGGGGAAGCAAAGATGACAGTTTTGAGGTGGTCAGAAGTTGAGATTCGTGGATGGATGGGAAAGAGAGAGTGAATACTGAAGATTGAATTGAATACAGTACCAATGTCAATATTGGATTGTTGAATTTATCAGTGCTTGTTGGTGGGTATTCAATGATTCTTCATCGAGTGTGGATCATTTTTCGATTTTTCTTTTTATTTTCTCCAGTATTGGAAGGTCTGTTCGTTGCTTTCTCCTCAACCAGAAGGCAACATGCATTTTTAGTACAAAGAAAGTGCTTCCAGTGTCGGAAAAAGTTGAAATCAAGTCTCTTTCAAAACTCATTGCATAAAATTTATATCATATTTCTTTTGACATGCCTTTTTTCATAATTTTCCTTTTTTTTTATATATAAATTTAACTAATAAAACCTTTTAAATTAATTAAGAATTCGAAATTCAATCTCTCTCCTACGAAAAAAATTTATTAAAAATTTAAGATTTGAATTTTACCTAAATTAAAAATAAAAAGACAAAAAAAATTAATTTAAAAAATAATTTTTATTTTTAATTAAAAAAATTAACAATTATATTAACATAACAATAATTCATGTACAATATCACACCAATTATTTGTTAATTCTATAGTCATGATTCATTCATTAATCTAAGTCATTTAAAAGCATATTATTGAAAGATACTAATTTATCAATTATCACTTTAATTAATAAAAAAAATCACTAAAAATTTGTAATTCTTCTAAGAAATGGACCAGACGGCAAAATGAGAAAGTTGTAGGGTTCCTCAAGGGAGTGTCAATGAAGTAAAGTTAATTGATTTCCCTTCCTTTTATGCTCTAATACCAAAATGTGATGGGACCGTACTATACCACTATCAACCTAATTTATTAATTATCAACTTAATCAATAATTAATAATTTATGTTTTTTATTTGAAACATTCAAGTATTTTTAATTAATCAACAAAAATATTTTTAATTATGTTAATTGATATTAGTGTTAACAAAGTAATCCCACGTCATACTGAAACAACTTTGATGGTAATTATGATTAATCACATGGTTTAATGCTTATGATAGAACTTGAGTTTTAATTATTGAAAGATTTGGTGGATGTTGCATATTAAGAAGTTATTAATGCTCTGACAAACCATAATTAATTCCAAATTAAAAAAAAATCTATTGTGCATTAGTTAGAGACAACTATGTTAACACCTCAAGTAATGGTAATTACCTGTTGAGAAAGCTTACTGAAAATGAAAAGCCTGTACTGATGCACGATTGAAAATGAAAATAGCAGAGGAGTATAGCTTACTGAGAGAGTTCTCCTAGCCAATTAAGAGTCTGTAAAAGCTTTTGTTTTCAGAGAATTTTCATCCCATGATCAAAGAAACCAGATTTATATCGGAGGGTTTGGATTTCGCTTCTTACAAACTTTTGACTGATTAAGGGACTTTTTTCATCTTGTCAGCTAGTAATTCTATTCCTCCATAACAGATTTATATGCAGACAAATAAGCATGCATATGGTTGCAATTAATGGTCTTTTAACACTTGTTTACCTCATGAGATCTTTAACTAAGCATAAAAATTGCCTATCAAGCAGTGGAGTTAGGGACTCAAAATTCATGCAAAAAGTTGAATCTGATACTCATGCCGTGTCATATTCTCTGCATCAACTTTATCTTCTGTTAAGCAGCATCAGCTTTATATTATGTTAGGCACCTTATTGGATATTTAGACATATAAATAATTCTTCAAACCAAATATTTGCATTTATAAGAAGCAGAGTTGTCTATGCTCTACAGGAATTAATAAACAGAATTCAAGTAATTATTTATCTTCAATTCTCTGCTGCATATCTCTTGCATTTCAGCTGTTTGATAAATTAAAAGCAAAGCTTTTTAATTTAGTTGAATATTGTTAGCATTACAAAAACATCAAAAGAAACAGCAAAACGGGAGAAAAATGGCTCCTGGTCTTAAGCTTACACTGAAGTCATAATGTAAACTTACTAAACTTACTAATGAAAAGTAAACAGTTTACATCTTCACATTCCTATATGCTATTCTCTTTTTGCTTTATACAGTTCCCATAAGAAAGAGGGGTAAAGAGCTAATCACCAGGTTCTCTCCCCTACCAACAAAGAAATATTACAAGAAAAACAGAAGAAAAATTCTAAAATTTCGGATTTCTTCCAAGATTCCCAAATCACATTTTTGCTAAACACTGAAACAATCACTGCATATTGTAAGATAGCAAGTCTCACCGGTCAAAAATATGTCGTCTCGGAGTGAACTGATCTTCACATCCTTAATGGTTGGTCACTGGAGCTGGTATGGCTCATCTTGCCTTCTTTAATTGTGTCTTCTTCGATGCAATTTCTTGAAAAAGATTTGGTTCATTGAAGCTGTCACCCCTGTTTGTCATAGTCTGATGTCACAGAGCTTGGGGATCAATATGTCCAAATACATGTCCAAATACGAAAGGTATTCTTGGACATACTCATATCATTATTTTATTTATTAGGTTTTGCAGAAATAAGCAACTATATACTTGTTGATGCCAAAGTTTTGATTGGAATAAATTTGATAAAATCTACAGTATTAGCTGGAAATCATGAAATCAACATGACCTTGTCAATTTTTGGAAATATTGTTGTATTTTCAAGAAAAAGGAAAGTTAAATTTATACAATTAGACGTCTATTCTTATTTGTGTTTCATTTTAAAGCACAGCCTCATTGCTAATTAATACTAGCTATCAACATGGTGATTCTTGTAGGACATGAGGGGGCAAGCAAATGAAACAGGCGACGCTACTCCTATTCCCATTCCTGTCAGGCAGATTTTATTTGTTTTGCATTTAGCCTGCTCTGTAACTGATTTGCCACTCTTAACGCCAATCATAACATTAGGTCCCATGTTGCCCCTGAGAATGAAGTTAATGAAGCACTAGGACTTTTTATTGTTTCCAACATGGATTCAACAAGGTCTGGTATAAATCAGCAAGTAAATCTTACTGCCGAGATTGCCAATGAGATAAAGTTTTGTCATGAAAACTGTGGCTCTCATTTCTTTCACCTCGCTTAATTTACTCAACTCGGTGTTAATCATTATTTTCCCATGAAACAGCTAGCCGACTCAGATAAAGAAAAGACTACCCATTGGAAACCAAATATCGGAGAGAAGATTGATTAATGATTACACAAGAATGTGGATGAATCAAAAGTAAGTATTAGTTAAATGTTGATTGCTCCAGGAGTTGATAATATAATTAGTGCTGCAGTTCTGATTTTCTCATGGGGAGAAAAGCAAATCAAAATTGAGCATGTCATGTAAATCCATTCACTTTCCATTACATCATTTAGAAGAGCTGATCATCGATAGATAACCCGAATAAAAATAGATAATTTGCATCATATAATATTATGAAGTTGAAAAAAACTGTTACAATGTAACTACATATTTAATTACAGAATCTTCTGAGGAGATGATCGACGACAAAGTAGTAGCTGGAGGCCATCCACGTCTCAACAAGACGCAACAATCTTTCTCGCCAATACGGATTCACATATAACACTGATATGAACCCCAAGAACACAATTACGTATGATACAGTGAAAGTCGTGCGGAAGCTGTCCATGTCAACCAAACTATTGTCTTCTTGATTGCTAATTGAAACTCTTGGCGAGGATGGTAGTGATTCAATTCCATTGCAACTCCTTGGTAAAGGCGGCCCACAGAGAAGAGGATTTTCCTCATAGCTATTCTCCTTGAAGGTTGCAAACTGTGCAGTCGGCTCAGGAGTCTTACCCGATAAGTTATTGTGTGATACTTTGAAAACCTCCAATGTATATAGCTTCACTAGCTGGGGAGGGATTTTCCCGTGCAATTTGTTGTAGGAAAGATCCAAGCTTTCAATTTGGTTTAGATTTGAAAATGTCACTGGAATTGATCCCGTCAAGCTGTTGTGGGACAGATTTAATGCGCGCATCCTTGTAAGGGATCCGACTTCAGGAGGGATGTCACCTATCAGTTTATTGCAAGAAAGATCGATTCCAAACATGCCAGCCAGTGGTTTTCCTTGATAAGAGTAAGACATCTCCTTGGTAGTAAACGGTATTTTTTCCCTTGGACGCCCAACTTCATAATAAACGGAACTTCCATCACTTGTAGTGGCTTCATAACCGACATGGTCAAAATCTGGAGCTGCAACATCATAATAACCTTTACCAAGTGCAGTGTCATGTAAGCAAGGGGGAATTTGACCAGAAAGATTGTTTTGAGATAAATCTATCAATCGAGATTGGTTCAATCGGCACAATTCAACTGGCACTTCTCCTTCAAGATAATTTTTGCCCAAGATAAGGTAACTCAATTGAGAAAGTCCGTCAATCCAGTTTGGAATACTACCAAATAAGCGGTTATAGCTAAGATCTAATGTTACCAAGGAAGAGCTATTGCAAAATGTACCATCTTTTAGTTGTCCTTGCAACATATTTTTGGACAAGTGAATTTGTTTAACAGACCTAGGACAAGGACAAGATGGTAAACTTCCAGATACTTTGTTATTTGACAGGTCAAAGATTTTCAGAGAATGAAGCTGACAAAACTCAGTTGGAATTGGACCTTCAAGATGATTATTGGATATTATAATATCTTCTAAATTTGACAGATTACCCATCCATCTTGGAATTCCTCCAAACAAATAGTTATCACTAAGATATAAACCCTTCAACCCAGGGATGTTAGACAAACATTCTGGGATCTCCCCGGTGAAGTTATTGTCATCTAAGTCTAGCCACTCCAAATTTCTCAGGTTACAGCCTTTAGAGAATATATGACCCTGCAAACTGTTGTTTGACAACAAAAGAACTTTTAATGAAAAGCACCCATGGCCAAGTGCTCAGGTACTCCGCCAGTTAGTTGATTGCTGGATAAGTCTAGTATTTTCAATGAGTTCATATTACCAAATGAGGAAGGAATGCTACCGTTAACCACATTTGTAGAGATGTTTAAATCTGTTAAACTTGGTAGAAATCCTCCAATTTCTACTGGAATATGACCACCGATGAAATTGCTAGAGACATCTAACCAGTTTAACTGCGTGTGAGGATTACTTGGCATACGAAAAGGTCCAGAAAGAGAGTTGTTGGTCAAATGGAGTTCTGCCAATTTTGTGTTGTTTTCTAACAACCAATTTGGAAAATCTCCAGTCAATTTATTGTGAGAGAGATCAACATATTCCAATTCATGTTGATGGTAAAGGAACTTAGGGAACGTACCACCATCTCCGTTACCAGGTAATCCCAAAGAAATCAGCTGGAATTTTGGTGGCTTTGGAATATTGTGACTCATCAATTTCTGCAAATACTTGATTATTATTATCACCATAGAAGTGGGTGAGGTTTGAGTGGTTGTAAAATGGTCCAAGTGAAATTGGAATTTGGAAGTGATTGTTTGAAAGCCCGAGATATTGGATGGATGTAAGATGCACGAGGGGAGATGAGGAGATGTTTCCAGTAAGTTGATTGTGAGAGACATCTAATACGTCGAAGAGATGTCATGTTTGCCAAGCACCAAGGCAAGCTTCCCCGTAGATCATTATAGCGAATATGTAACTCTTGCAGATGCACCAACTCACAAAGGCCTGATATCCAACACAAAGAGCATAAATCATCTTGTAAGCATATTAATCAATGATTGAACATATATATTATTTCAGATTATAATTTATTAAATTTATTAATAAATTTAATAAAAATTAGTTCATTAAGAGAGAGAGAAAGAGAGTGAGTGATTAACCTTGAAGAGATTGCGTGCCGTTGAGTCCACAATCACTCAAATATAAAACTTCAAGCGAAGAAGTCAACAAGCTATTCATTTGGAGAAAGCTATAGTTGATGGCAGGTCCCGAGACATGTCCAAATATTTCAAATTTTTAATCCTTGGAAAACCTGAAAACAAACAAAACAAATAAATAAATGAATTTGTAATCTCAGTTTCAGTGAAATTACTAATAAAAGACTTGTTTGGTCCCGTAAAATTAACCTTGAAATTTTGAGATGCCATGTATTTCACAATCCCGCATAGACAAACGATTAAGGGAATTGAAAGCTGCAAGGCTTTGTAGAAGGCTAATATGGAAAGAAGAACCGTCCAGTGTCAAGTCCTCCAAGTTGGTGAAATCTATTAATTCAAACAACAACTTCTTCTTTAGCTGAATATATACGTAAATAATTTATTTTATTTTACATGTGACTTGATTAATTACCTGTTGGAATTGTCACTGTTTCGTTAAAACTATTGAACCCAAGATCAAGCTTCTTTAAGGATGGGAATGACCCTATAGAGTACAACAGGGCGCTTCCATCACTAATATTCCCAACTCCAGATAGAGAAAGGCTATTCAACTTCTTCAAACCTTTGTAATCTGTTTAAGATTGAACAAATACAAAATTAAATTTTAAAAATATTAGATCTAAATTCAATACTTGAATTTTTTTTTGTATTAACATATATTAACTTAAGACACTCAACTAAATACTATTTTTATTTTATTTTTAAAAATACATCCCACTCTTTTTTTTTGTTTTTGCTTTCTATATCTTTGAAATATAATGAAAATTTTGTTAAATGAATTTAAAAAATGTAAGTGAAATATTATACTTTCCTTATTATTACCTTTAGGAACCACAAATTTGTCAATCGAATTCCCACTTAGATCAACTCCTCCAAGTTGCTCAAAGAATCCAACTCTGAAAAGTATTTAAATAAAATTAATTAAAATTTCACAATAAAATACGAAAATTCAATCACGTGTTAGGTAAAGCCAAAATCTAATCTCTTCACTACTCATGCTAATCAAATATTCAATTTGTTCCAAAAAATAAAACAAGAAATATGCTTACCTTGAAAATCAAAAGTTCCTTCCAATCCAATGTAAGATAGATCTAACCTCTTTAATGATGAAATACCTCTTAAAGAAGAGAAGATGCTACGGTTGAGAGCATTCTCCACTTAAGGAGAGATCCTCCAATTTATTCAAACCTGTTAATAATTGATTAATTAATTTGATTTATTATTATATAAAATCAAGAGTCTCCCAACTTATTCAAACCTGCAAAGAATTATTATTAGAAATAAATTCAAAATAACTATTAATTAAAATAAATGTGATAGTTATTTGATGAAACATTTTCATTTAAATTATTTATTTCTCATAATTGATAATTCTTTGACAAATGCCATTTTTTTTATCTTTATCTTTTAACATATTCAAAAGAAAAGGAAAAAATATTAAATCACGATAGTATGATTTATTTTAACTCTCCCCAACTCTTTCTCTATAATATACATAGAGATTAATAAATTCACAAAAAAAATACTAGTTAATTTTTTGTCAAAGATAAAAAATCTTATAAAGAAGTTGATCTTTTGAGATAAAGATTTTGAAAAATTTTCTAATAATCAATATGCATTTGTATATTAATTAATGAATAGAAAAGAGGACCAAAAATCTCATTACAATAATTATTAGTTAAAAATAAATCTTCACAAATCTCTATTTTGTTATTTATTTTGTATTTTTTCAAATGGCTTTAAATCCAAATATATAAATCTATTGAGATCAACCATTCATTCCACCAAATCCCAAGGGCATTTTTGACATAAATACAGAAATTATTTATTTTTATTTAAATATCATAATAAAAATTACAAAATTACTTAATTATGATTTTTATAATTAATTTAATATTTTTTTATAAAATTTTTAAAAAAATTATATATATATATATTTATATAGATATTTAATGTTACTTTTAAATAATACTTTTAATACTAAGTGAATAAAAAGTAAAAATAAAACTCAAATTGTATTGATTGTATTTTAAATTTTATTTTTTATTTTAAATTGTATCTATATTTTAGCAAAGTATTTATTTCAAAGCCTTTAATCTTACCAAAGCAAAGATAAATTCAAAACAAAAATTCTCTAGAAAAATTATGATTTAATTATATTAATATTAGATAATTATAAAGCTGAATGAGATCTCCATAAAGTCGAGGAGAAGAATCAAGCTTACCTTTTATATCTATTGTTCCTTCCAATCTATTACCGGACAAACTTAAAGTTGTTAATGATGAAAGAGCATTTAGAGACGAAAAGATGCTATTGTTGAACATGTTCAGTCTCTAAATTGAGAAACTTCAAGTTGGTCAAGCTTGATAGCCTCTCCAGACCTGCAACAAATCAAACAATCTCAAGAGAAAGAATTCTTTTATGGATGAATCTCATGAATAATATATAGTCTAATCTAAGTAAAGATTTTCGACAAAATGCTCCAACATAACAAATTTTCAAAACCTGCATAGGCATTCTTCTTAATACGTACACAAGTCCGTAAAGACTTGTTTCACCAAATAATCTCATACTCTTTATCTAAAACAAAGAAGAGAACAAAATGCATGCAGAATATCTTAGAATTGTGTGGTTTCATGATTAAATGTTAAAACTGTTAAATTTTCTGAATTCATCCGAAAATATTATGAGATAATTCCCATAAAATATCATCACAAAATGTTGAAATTATGAGGGAGAAAAATAACAAACCTTCGTTCTCAACAAAACCGGCTATGCTGTTGCCACCTAAATCGAGTAGCTCCAGTTCTTGAAAGGGAGAGAACAAAGAAGCATTCAAATACCATTCTCCTGATTTCCAATTCGTAGTAGTATGGAGATATAATTCTTTCACTCTGCCTGTGGTGTTGCTGCACTCAACTGCTTCCCACAGACAACAATCAGAATTTTCATCTCCCTCCATCAAGTTTAGAAGATAGTAAGGAATATTGAAGAAATGTTTAAGTTGGAGGAGAGCTAATCTCTCTTCCTCCCGGCATCCCTCGCTCCAGCAATTTTCGCTTAAACCAAACACAAACATAAAAAGTAGTAACTTCACCCACGCACATTTTGAACCCATCATCTTAAGTTTTTATGTAATCAATACCACTCTGATCTGCAACAAACAGCTAGTGACTCTACGCTATTTATAACATTAGAATATGAATGCAATCCAGCTTTTAATTGACTTCGCTGTCTTCTTGGAGTCTTTTTCTTTTTCATTTATTACTGTTCTTTTTTATGCTTGTTTTATTAAGCGACTTTGAATATAAATTTTTTTTTCATATTTTTTAGATCGATTTTTTATTCTATAAAATAATTTTTATTATTTTATAAATTAACATATTAAATTATCTCCTTAAATTATTGTTTATTAATATTTTTAATTTTACAAATTTATAAAATCTTATAATTGTATTTAAACTATATCCTTTTCAATTCTTATGCATACAATTGATTTGATTAAATAAAAATATTAAGAAATTATTAAATTTTAAACAATTGAAAGTAGAGTCTATATCAACATTTTAAAAGCTGTTCTATATATATTAATTATGAAATAAAATTTTAATTTTTAAAAATAAATACAAAAATAAGTCTAAATTAAGCATTAGCTATTGTAGGCCTATAATTTTGTTATAGTTGACACTAACACTTAAGTTTATGAAAGCAAATAATGCAGTATTTGCAGGTGTTGGGTCTTGGATTGAATTGATGGTCTGCTTTTCAATTTGGCATATTGAATAATTTTCCACAACGTAGTCTTCTTCTTTAGAAAAGTATACCCATTCCCATGTGCAAAACCTTAATTAAGTTGTTTATTAATATTTAGAGGGATAAATTTGGGTTATAACAATTGTCAAATAAAAATAAATATCTATTAAATACTTTAATTATCATCTTTGTAAAATTAATAAAAGTATAAAATCTCAAATATAATTTAAATTAAAAAATAGATAATTAAAAAAAAACACACTGAAAATATACCAAAATATAACCTTCTTAATTATCTTATATATAAAATTGGATTTGATTGAATAAAAATTTTGAGAAACTATTAAATTTTAAGGAATTGAAAAGTCTGAGTCTAATTGTTCAATCTATATTTATTGTGAAATAAGATTTTAAATTTTAAAAATAAATGCAAAAATAAGTCCAAATTTTAGCTTAAATTAAGCATTAACTATTGTAGATCCATAACTCTGCTAGTCTAATTGTTTCCACGTTAGCAAAGGCATTCTTTCTCAAGGATCCCACCATTTTGTTAGACTTGACACTGAAAATTAATTTTATGAAAGCAAATAACGCGTTATTTTGCAAGTCTTGGGTCTTGAATTGATTTGATGGTCAATTTGGCATATTGAATAATTTTCCACAACTTCAGTCTTCTTCCTTACAAAAAAAAAGTATACCTCTTCCTATCAGCAAAATTTATATCCATACTTTGTGCAAAATCTTGATTAAATTATTTATTGATGTTAAGGGGGATAAAATATGGGCAATAACGATTGTCAAATAAAAATAAATATTTTAATTATAAAATTAATAAAAATATGAAAATTTTAAATTAAAAAATCACATAATTATAAGTACCTAAGCAAGCATATATAAAAATGCTAAACTAACTATTAAAAAAGCATACTAAAAAACTATTACAATATAATAAAAATATTTATAAATTTTAACTGGAAAACGTATAATTAGATGCCAACCGGGTTGAAAAGTCTAACACTCACTTTTCATACACATTAA
>BNST01000751.1:0-190290 GCA_019650275.1 Xylocarpus granatum
ATGAAGAAACAAAAAAAAAAACAAAAAAAAATAATTCCACGTAGAAATAAAAAAATAAGGATAAGAAAGTAAAAAATTAAATATATGATTTGTTGAAGAAAATTATGTATTTAGTAAATTACTATTCATAAAGAATTAAGAAAGCAATTAATTATACGAAAATATTTTCTTCTATGTCTTAAAAAAAAAAAAAAAAAAAAAAAAAAAAAAAAAATTATAAAAAGAAAAAAAATAAATAAAATATATATTAATGAAATAAAAAATGACAAAAAAAAAAAAATAAAGGAATAATAAATATATTTTAAAAATAAAAGAAAGAAAAAAAATAGAAGAATAGAAAAAAAAAAAAAGGAAAAAAAAAGGAGAAATAATAATAAATTTTTTTATATTAATGGAAATGAAAAAAAAAAAAAAAAGTATAAAAAAAGAAAAATCAATTTTAAAAAAAAAAATTTATAAGAAATAATTTTTATTAATTATATTAATAATCTTAATGTAAATTAAATAAAGAAAAATATTTTTTTTTTTTTTTTTTTAATATTAATAATTATTAATATTTTAATTGTTATATTTTTAAAATTATTACAGTATATATATTAAATATAATTTTTTTTATTAAGCGAACTTACGAAAATATTAGAAATTGGAAAAAAAAAATGACAAAAATATGCCAACTTCCAATATTAGAAGCAAAGTAAATGGTAAAACCTAATTCAAAAATGAAACTCAACTTGCAACTCAATTTTGGGAATCATAATCCCAATATATGATATCTCACTCATTACACTCTGAATGTGAAATAAGTTGATACTTTTTAGACCAATTCCCCAGCGTAGACTTTCCCTCTAATGCAGAAGAATTATATAGAAAACATAACCTAATTATTCTAATATAACTTAACAATGAACCTCTCCCGTCGCAACTTTTCTCTATAACTTGGATTAATTTACAATCAAGAAGTATGCAATTACGCAGGAAATATCCTTTTTGGAAAGAACCAAAACAACACTTGCAAGATGTATTTCTTACACCCCTTTAGTTGTTTTAAATTGTCCCATTTTCTTAAATTTAAATGTCTTCTTTAACCAAAATCAGAGATCATGATCACAAAAACACATAAATAATAAACCTGGTAGCTTCTCTGGGTGTGTATAGCAGATTCCATTCTCGCCCTCTAGTGTAGGAATAAATTCGTCGATGAGAGGATGAAGTTTACCCGAATCAGACAACACTTTGGCTTGTAAGTGTTGAAGAATTTCATTATCAGTCGGATCAAATTTCACTCCCGCTGGTAGCCCCGGCAGATCATGAATTCCCGTCTAGTTCATATAATTTCCAACAATAATTATTTTATAAAACAAAGGATTTTACAAACAAGAAGAGACAGCACTGTTAGAAAAGATGTAATAAAAACCTGATCTTTAAACTGAATAGTATGGCCGCATGAAGGGCATGTTATTGTCCCAATTTCATGGCTTTTCGATGTGGCAAGGCCGTGTTCTTCAGTAGTTTCAGTTATCCGAATAGCTCCTTCTTCGTCGTCAGAGTTATTGCACCATCTCATCTCTTTTGATTTGTTCTTATTCCCATTACAAACTGCTATGCCCCTTCTTGTCTCCTCCACTTCCTCCAAATACACTGAATTCAAGCAAAGAATAGTGACACATAGACAAATATAAAAAATTAGCAAACCAAAGGAAAGGAGTAAAGATATAGCAAACTGCAAACTTGTCTCTTTAAGTAAATACCCAGTTATTCTTCTCGATGTTATGCGGTGAACTTAACCCTTCCAAACTTTTTTGTGGTTAATTTAGCAGTATACAGATACAGACAGAGAGAGAGTAGTGAGATGATAAAGAACTACAAAGGAAAGAAGGAAGAGAAGAGAAACAGAAATGCAGAAATAAAATAAGGTTGCTTGGACGTCAAGTGCGGTTATGCTAATGTATATACGCTTGTATGAAAGAATAAATGAAAGTCTTCTCTTGCATACTTTTTAGCTTTCCGAAAATAATTAATTAAGCAGGCTTTGTTTAGCAAACTTAATCAACGATAACTACCAGACCGTATAATATATCGTTTGGAAGAAATTAACAAAAGGGATAGAGTGGAGATTGGGCAACCTGATGATTCCCTTCCAAGACGTTTTACCTCTTAATTCAATGCTATAATTCAGAACACAATGAAGCTTATGGCTTTTAGCTCCAGTGTCAACCTTGAGTGTCCTTAAAGATATGCAAACAACAGCAACAGCAACAACAACAACAACATATTGCGTACAGTGTACATACGAAGTACCAACAAATATGAAAATTACATGGTAGATTTTCCACCAACTTAGCTTGTATTGAGCTTTCTGTTAGTCCATTTCTTCATGCAAGGAATCTCAACGCTATCTCCTTCTGTTTACATTAATTAATCCAAACGTCGACACAGGATTTACATAAATTTCCTGAGTAAATTACGAATGTATTTACTGTCTCTGTTGAACTCGTAAACAAGCAGGACCGTAAGCTATGAACCGGTAGGATTGTATTGCTCTCCTGCCATTAGTAATGTAGACTGTTAATGTCCAAAACCTTATCCATCGGCGAGTCCTTTTTCCTTTGAACCTAAGCATGTAGCGTGACATCATACCCTAATGACAGACAAGAGATTGTAAGAATCTAACAAGAACACGTTTGCAGACAACAATAACTTGTATCAACCGACATGTTAAGTGGATAATGGTCGTGTCTTGAGCTTATCAAAGAAGCCACGCAATAGAATAACTTACAGAAGAAGCTTTTCTTATTAAAACTTTAACGTATGGATTAGGGTTTTGACAAGTTGTTTCCAAATTCATGGATAAGGCCGCGTTTGTTTTGTTTTGTGTCCTTCACGTTCTTTCTATTTTATTCTTACTTCCCTTTCGGCCTTACTCGTCTCGTTGCCCGTTTCTTCACATGATCCATTTACCAATTGTTTTTTTTTCTAAAAATATATATATATATTATATATATATAAATGATTAAGAAAATTCACGAGCAAGTAAACTTAAATAGTAATTGCCAATGACTTACAAACATATTTATTAAAAAAATTGATAACATTTAAAAATTGAGAATGTCCGAGTAAATTTCTTTAAATATTATATATATATTACATTTATTATGTTTATTTCTATACCGATATTTTCTTAGTTTTGATCATGTTTTAATGTTATAAATTATATTTACGCGACTACTAATTAATTCAAATGACATAATTTTTTAAGTGTTACAAATGATATTAAAATTGAATCACTATCACTTTAAGATTGAAATGGTATTTAGTTTATATTTATATAATATTTGAATAAAATATACATCATATTTATCAAAATTTATTCTTACATATATTAACATGTACTATCATCAATTAAAACATATAATTAGATTATATTTTTTTTAATTATGAATATATTCGTAACTTTTTAATCATATTATTTATTACAAATTTTATTCTAAATTAGCGGCGAGATTAAGATGATATAATAAATGATTCCTAATTATATAAAAATATATGTTTTATCGATAAATATCGTGTATTATATTATTTTTATTTAATATTTAATATGAATAAAAAGAATGATTGGTCAAATATCAGCATGCCAATCACATTTTAAGCCTTTATGCCAACAATCTAGATTTCGGATGAAGAAGTGAAGGGTGATTAATTAATATTATCAAGGTCAACAACAACATCTAAATGTAAAAGAAGAAGATCAAATCTTCCTTCCTTCCTTTTAACAAAGTGAACCAACTTTCAGAAGATAGATACTGCATCAGACTTTTGCCATGGTAAGAAGGAATCAACGACTTCTGCAACATAAATTAACTTGCTTTCTGGTAAAATTTTGTTTTTGAAAACTTCAATCCGATCGCCAACCTGCTTTTCGGATTTATGAGCTTCTTCCTCAAAATTGGTTTTATCTGTGAATATCAGAAGCTGCTGCATACATGAACTTGGCTAAGATAGGAATCTTTCGTTCTTTGAGGTAAAAATTTAAAAGTAAAACTTAAAACGGTTAACATAATAATTAAAAATATTAATGAGAAGTTGTTGCTTTAAAATTATTTTAAAATATTGTTGATATTCTTTTGTTTTTATATGCATAATTTATTGTCTTAATTTTTATCGAAATAGAGAAAAACAGATTTTTTTAAGATTAAAAATATGCAAATACATTATTGTTGATGGGTAGTCTCTTAGAAAACCCTTTTAATTTGGAAGTGCTTTTACAAAAAGCACTTTTGTGTATCCATTGTAAATTCAAGAGATTTGAACAATTGTGGAGAGATTTAAGCCCCTATGTCTCTAAATATACGATTGGGCTTCGATACATTCTTTACGGCTGGCCCAATTCTATGCATGCAAGCGCCCAAGAAAAGGAGATCTCATGCTTCAAAAAGGTGAATGAATTTGATGAATCAACTTGATATGTAATGTAATACGATTTTCAACAAGGAATATGACCAATCGAAAATCATTATCAATGGAGTTTCATTCTTTCATGGCCGTTAGCATCACAATAAAGGCATCACGGGACCTCGATCACCGTCCAATCAATGTGATTGTGGACCCCTCTTTCAACTAGAACTTTGTTGATCAACGATTTGAAGATTTAGTTATCGTATCTTTGAATTTAAAAAATTTATATGAACGAAACGGTGTTAGATAAATGATTAAGAAATGCCAACCCATTTACGGGTCCCTTCACTTTCACCACCCAAAGGAAAGAATCCCAATATCACACGAAAACAAAGATTAAATTCACCGAGCAAATGACAAGGTTGGCCGAGCCACCGTCCCACCTTTCAATTTCAACAGTTTGGTACCATTTTCTTATATTCCTCTTTGGCCAACTCTAATTAATATACAATTCAACTCCCACATGTGCAAGCAATTTCATAGTCAAAATGTGTACATTTCAAAGTTTTACGATTTCCTCATCAGGGTTTTCATCTTCAAAGTTTTACGATTTCCTCATCGAGGTTTTCATCGTCAAGCAACTAGCAGTCCTCATCATCACCGAGCAAAATTTTCAGACGGAAATTGGTGTGATTGCTTGAAAATTTGGATGATTAAAGTGAGATACTGAATCGAGGGCATACCTTATAATCAATCTCCAAAATCCAAATTGTTCAAAATTGTTGCAACTTGAGCAAAAGATGGCCTATTGTTCCTAGAATTACCCACACAAGCTAAAGCAACTTTTGCCAATCTTACAAGAGGTTTAATCTCAGAGGGAATGACGAGTCTAGGGTCCAAAAGTTCGCTAAACCTCATTTCTTTAATCAAAGGCAGTGCCCACTTCACAAGCAATCCCTCTTCACATTTCCTCCCACTCAAAATCTCTAGCAGAACCACACCGAATCCGTAAACATCGCTTTCCCTGGTGGCTCCGCCGCTTCTCTCGCGCCAATACTCTTCGTCCACATAACCGACGAGCCCTCTCTTCTCTTTCGGTGCCAAAAACGATAGCCCGTAGTCACAAATCCTAGCGCAAAACTTTTCATCTAGTAATATATTTGAAGCCTTGACGCAACCATGTATTATATTTGGTGCCACCCCTTCATGCAAATACTCAATCCCTCTTGCCGCTCCGGCCGCGATCCTCAAACGCCGGCTCCAATCCAAAATTGATGCCCCATCGTTATTTTCATGCAAATACATATCCAAACTTGCCATACCAATGAACTCAGATGCGATAATTCTCTCCCCCGGTGCTTGTGAAAATCCTGTAATTGTTACTATATTAGGATGCTGTGCAAAAGAGAGTGTTTTGATTACCGAAGAAAACCCAAATCCAGCATTGCTTAAAACAAGCCGTGGATGAATTCGTTTGACTGCAATTAGCTGTCCTGTTGGTAAAACTCCTGCGTACACAGTTCCTAGACGGCCTTGACCGATAATTCTCTGATTGCTGAAGCCATCAGTGGCTGTATCTATATCCGTTAACGTATACGCACACGCACAAAGCCTGACCGGAAGATTTTCTTCAGATTCTACCGGTTTCTTCCTGCAAATGATGAAGAGAACAATTCCAAGAATGACGAGACACAAAGCAAGAATACCCAATAAAACATCATAACCAATATGCTCCATGTGGCTCATGTTTCTGAACTTCAATTTTTCTGCTGCTAGGCTCTGGATTTCGCTAACTAGGGAGAGCAGAAGAAGTCTAAGTCGACGACAAAGTTGATTATAGAATAGGGCATATTATATATGACACAGAAAGAGAGATGCAAAAATAATACTGGACGACGTAAAAGATTAAGCTTTGAAAAATAAGACACGGTTGGTAGGAAAGTTGGAATGAATCCCTCTAGTTTAGTTATGTGTTTGTTAATGGTTGGCCGCCCCCAGTTGCACTTTTTACCAATGGGAAAATTATGGTAATCTGAGAAAAATCCAGGAACACCAAATCAACAGACTCCAAATGGGAATCAGATTTTATCCTTATATTTTGCTGCTGCCACCATGTTAATTCGTTGTGGCTCTTCTTCATCCATGGACTTTCCTTAAATTCTTCCTTTCCGGCATCCCCTGCTATGCTTATCTTTTAATTTGAGGCACAAACACGGAATAATTGACTAATCAAACACCGAAGCAGTATCTCACCCCTCTTATGTAAAGTAGCGGTGACTGGTGAGTCCTGACCAATATGGCCCAACCAGTCTCGGCTAACCCAGTATGGCCCAACAAGTCTGTGGCAAAGGCTAACGCAATCGACCAGCCGACTCATTGCCTGCCTCAGAGAACTCAGAATACCGATCGAGTTCTTCAACATGCAGCTCATGTGCAGAACACAAATGGTTGCCAGTTCATTCCTATGCCTCGTATCGCTGTTAAAATTTAGTTTTCTCGTGATTGCTTAGCTAAACGTTCACCAACAACGAAATGTTGCATTTATTGTTTTCCTCTAGACGGTAGAGCGCAGTTTTTGACAAAGTAAAATTGCAAGAACCAACCAGACAGCTACGTGAAATGGTCCCAGAGTTTTGGTACGAATAAATGCAAGAGGAATTGGAAAATGAAAACGATACTAGGGACATATGAGCAATTAATGAAAGTGTAGAAGAGAGCTCACTGACCTACAATTCTCAACTACAGTTAAAAACATGTTAAACAACCTAAGACTAAAGAAGAGCTACGGATAGTGCTGTTCTAGGGTTGGCCATAGCCTTGCGTGAATTGGCACTTTGTTCTTTGTCTTACCCCATCTAATCCTGCTCATGTCCATGCTGCCAGGTCCACAATTACAATCCTTTAAGATAAAAAAGAATCTATATTCAGAAACAAGGGCACTGAAGCTACTTGTGAATTTTGATCCGTATCAGTATGATTTTCTCTCCTTAAATCTTCAGAGTACAACTAGGGCCTCTCTGTAATCTTCATTGAGTACATAATATGTCATTCTTCAAAGACATGTACGGCAAAGTTGGGACCGGAAGTAAAGCCATTAGCTGTATTAGAAGCAGGAAGCCCTTTCACATAAATAGACAAGGGCCCATTAATGACCAAGTCCACCTAAACCATTCTGCTTCCATAGGCACTTGATAAATCACAGCAAAAATCTAAAAAGCAGATTGAAAGTAGTATTTACTGTTGTTGCTGCTCATAAAAACCATAAAGTTTCCATTTTCAACAAGCGCCTGAGTGATGCCAGGCAAAACTCTCCATTACTAAACAGTGCATACATCACTTTCAATCAATGCAAGCCAGCTACTAACTTTGTGGGGTAAACAACATTTAAGATTAATAATACTTTACAGTGTAAATAAACTACTTCAATAACTGCCATTTTTCTTCTTCTTCGTTTCTTTTTATGGCCTCGCAATCTGGAAATTTTACCTTCTTTTCTTTGATTCCTATCCACTCTGTAAAGCAAGCACCAAGTGGAGTAATAATTGGGAAGTTAGCTTGAGAACAAAAAACCTAGGAGCTTATGACACTCCTATCACAAACCATGTTTTCAAACAAATCTTTGAAAAAAAAGTTCTCAAGCCACACTTCCCTGTCCTGAGCCATCTTCATAATAATAAGGCGAGAATTTCCCATCTTTTTTACCAGTCTTGGGATGGTTCTCGGCACCCACTTCTTGCAATAACTTCACCACCCTTCTCATTGCAGGGCGGTTGATAGGGAGAGGGCTAGTGCAGAGGAGGCCAATGTTGAGGAGTTTGCATATTTCTTCTTTAAAACACAAATCGAGTTTGGGATCAAGAACATGGTCCACTCCTTTCTGATCCAGAGTGGTACAGACCCACTTGACCAAATCCTTCTCCCCAAACTCGGGATCAATTGGGAGTCTTCCTGTGACTAACTCGAGAATGACTACGCCGAAACTGTATATGTCACTCTTTTCGTTCACTCGAAGTGTGTAGGCATACTCTGTAACAGTTTTAAACACACAGAATTAGTATAAATTAAACTCAGATAATAAGTATGAGATAAAGAAAAGAGGGGAGGGTTTACACTAGAAACATACGCATAATGGAAGAAGAAAAACTTCTTCTTTTAGAGAATTTTCCAATAAATTACTACAGGAACTTACACCCAAATGAGAATCTAAAGCCATAAATATACCATCAAAAATTCTCAAAACTCATCACTCCAAAGACAGTGCATAGAATCCATTAAGTAACAAACATTAATATAAATAAACATATTAATGGATTCTATAAAACTAACAGTATTTGCAGTTTATAGATTTGGCAACTCCCATAGCCAGAATTTTTGTCAAAACAAGCAACAATAACGTTTATCGTCCCATCACCAGCTAGCAAATGATTAATTCAGTATCACAGATCAATTCAAGACAAGACAAAAGAATACGTCACTAACCTGGGGCAATGTATCCACAAGAACCAGCAATTACAGACATGGATTTCGGCTTTCCAGAAAAATCAACCACCTTTGCTACACCGAAATCAGCAACTCGTGCACCAAAATCCTCATCCAACAATATATTGTTAGATTTAACATCTCTATGCACAATTGGAGGAACACAATCGTGATGCAAATAAGAAAGTCCCTCGGCTGCATCAACCAGTATCCTGTACCTTGTCGGCCAATCCAACAAGCCTCCTTTCCTACTATGCAACAAATCACCCAAGCTACCATTTGGCATGTACTCATAGACCAAAAGCTTGCAATCCCTAGTCGTACAACAACACCACAGCTTAACAATATTCTTGTGCCTAATATTTCCCAAAGTCTCAACCTCAGCTTGGAAACCATCGTCTTGAACTTGAACTTGGACCTGACCTTTCTCAGCATCAACACAACTACTATCACACTCTTTGCTAACTCCTCCCCATAGCTTCTTCACAGCAACAGCCTCTCCATTGCTAAGCACAACTTTATAAACTTTCCCAGAAGATCCACTTCCTATCACATTATCTTCATCAAGACCATCCAAGATCTCGTACTCACTAAATCCAAGTTTATGAAACGACATCAACGTCCACTTGGACTTATCAATAGCTCTTGCATTATTGAATTTCCGGTACTTAATGTAAAACCAGACCAAACCAAAAACAAACACTACCCCAGCAAGAATAAAAATGGACCTAAGCAACCACATATAACCTCTGTGTTTCTCTTCACCACGACCGTCGCACAACCCTTCCAAATCTCCACACAAACCAGGATTACCAAGAAAACTGCTCCTATACATTTCTTTAGCAAACAAAGGCGGAAGCTCGCCAGAAAGCCTATTATTAGAAACATTGAGCTGATTCAGCTTCAAATTCTGTAACCCAGTTGGGATCTTCCCGGAAAGACGATTATTTGATAAGTCGAGATAATTCAACACAGACAAATTCCCAATATCATCAGGAATCTTCCCATGAAACTCATTGTCCCCTAAATTAAGCTCGTTTAACTTCTTCCAGGAACCAATACTACTCGGCAATTCACCCGATAAATCATTGCTGTGAAGATCAAGACTTCCTAATTCGCTAAGATTTGTTAAACTTTCCGGCAGTGACCCGCTAAACTTATTTTCACTGCCATAAAGCACAGCAAGATTCTTCAAGAAACCAATCTCTTCAGGCAATGATCCACTTAAGTTATTCTTGGATATAATCAAAAGCGATAAATTTGCTGCTCCAGCTATAGTTTTCGAAACTACTCCCGACAAATAGTTATCAGTAAGTTCAAGCAAGTATACGTGAGGAAGACCCCAGAAAAGCGGAGGCACCTCTCCTGTCAACCGGTTGTAACCTAACCGGACACGTGTCAACCTCTGGCAAAGACCAAGAGTTTCCGGTATTTGACCAGTGAACGAGTTGGATATCATCAACAACTCTTCAAGCTCACCTTTTTCGCACACACTCGCCGGTATTCCACCGGTAAAGTGGTTGTTCGACACGTCAAGCCATTTTAACGGAGAGTTTTTGCCGAGATCTTGGGGTAAGGTGCCGGTGAGTCGGTTTCTAAATAGCCTGAGTTCGTACAAATTCGGTGAGCCAGATATACTAGCTGGCAAGCTCCCTTCAAAACGATTTTCGTAAAGATTGAGACTTTCCAAAGGCAGCTGAGTCAACTCGTCCGGAATCGGCCCAGTTAAATCGTTCATTGATGCGTCAAGGAGTCTCAGGTTGGTCAATTTAGACCACCCAGTCGGCAGCTCCCCCGTCAAAGTGTTGTTATAAAATTCAATTTGAACTATGCTGGTCAACTCTGTGAGTGAACTCGGGATGGTACCCGCTAAATTGTTTAATGCCAGGTCCAAATCAACGAGTTTACCGAGTCGACCCAACGAGTCTGGAATCTCCCCCACCAAATTGCAGTCAGTAAGCCAAAGAATCTCCAGATTCGTCAAATTACCCAGCTCCGGCGGAACCCGACCAGGTAAAAACGGGTTATAAGACAAATTCAACATTTTAAGCGAACTAATGTTCCCCAAAAATGGTGGTATTTTCCCGTCCAGAAGATTGTACACGAGAGAAATAACTTCGAGCTTTTGAAACCGCCCGAAACTTTCAGGAATATCTCCCGAGAAATTATTTCCCGTTAAATCAAGATACTTCAAGTTAGGAAGATCAGATAAGGTGTAAGGCAGTGTACCGGTGAGCAAGTTCTGAGCAAGGTCAAGGTGCTCAAGGTTTTGACACGTGGAAATATCGTCGGGGAAAGTGGAGTTTATGGAGTTGTTGTAGAAGGTAAGAGAAGTGAGATTTTGAAGACGACAGAGGAGGGAAGGAAAAGGGCCGCCAATGTTAGCGTCGGAGAGATCAATGGAGGTGACAAAGTGAGTAAGTGGGTGGCAAGTGACGCCGAACCAGGAACAAGGAGTGTCATCCCTGGCGTTGCCCCAGGAGGCAAGGGCGGAGTCAGGGTCTGAAAGGCCGAGCTTAACTTGCTGGAGATAGAGACCTTCTTGGTTCAGGGAAAGAACAGAAGAGAGAGGAGACAAAAGGAAGAGGAGAAAGAGAAGAAGCCTCATTGTTTACTGCTCGCAAAGATGGAAATGGAAGCGTGAGGTAGAAAGCGTGAGCTTTCTCGTGAATATATGAGGGAAGGAGGAGAGAGAGTTTTACGGTAAGAAAGAGAGAGGCTGCGATGACTAGTGCAGTGCAGAGTGTATTGGAGTGTTCGTTATTAGAAAGAGAAAATAATTCGCGTAATGTTAGTGTGTGCTCATCCTCATGTATAGTTATCATGATCCAACAATCATTTTGCTCTTAATTATTTTAATTAAAAATCGGAAAAATTGGTACCGTTTTGCTTTTCGTTAAAGGTTAAAGACAACAGAACGCCGTCGTATTCGATCACGTAAGGTGTGCATTTTATCCAAAATTTAATATCGCTGAATCTGAGAAAGAACCAAAAGTTGGGAGGGACCAATACGACCATCCCATCTGTCCAATCAAGAAGAGTTGAAAGCAAGGATCTCGAGGTAATGATTGAATCCAACGGTTAAAATTTCGGTTGAGTAAATTAATCAAGTTGATACGACAGCGGTTGACCAGTGTTCTGTGAACACAATAAACAAGGACCAGCAGTTTGATTCTTGCTTACTGAGTCCAACTCGGCACACGCGTGGGAGAGAGGGAGACGGTAAAAACTGACGGTTATTTCTTCAGACTCAAGAAGGCCTCGCAATTGCACAGACTATTGTCTGGCCTGACCCGACCTGAGACTCCCACATGGTCAAACTTTATAGCTCGAAGATTGACCAACATTGTCCCACTTACACAGACAAAACCATTTTAGTTCGGTTTGAAAAATTATTAGCTGTTCTTAAATTCTTCATCTTCTTCCTCACTGCATTATAATGGCGAAACCCCATACCTCGGACAGAGAGACAGGAGGGGTGAATTTGTTTGGTTTGGTCTACCGAACAACAACATAAAAATTTAAAGGTTCGATCCAACTGTCTTAAAGACATTCTAATTTTGTCTGAAATTCTTTTTTATTTGGCGTAAGACTGAACACTATTTACTGAGAGTACAAGCAGACTGTGAATGAGGAATTAGATTCCATGTGCCGTAGCTCTAGTCGTGTCATTGACGGGAAGTGCGCATAATGCCAAAACGACGATGATTACAGCTCTGATCGGATCAACGCCCGAGATTCACCCTCTGTGTTTACTGGATATATGGGCAAACCAAGCTGGCTTTGACGGTTCAAAGGCTCCAAAGCTGCACGGGTGGGAGGGATTTTTCAATTTTCCATAGTTTGAATGGGGTGAACATAATTTCTGAATTCTCGACCTCCACTGACTTTTAATAATTAATGGCCATGCCTGCTTCGCTTAACTTACAGACGAATACAATAGCAGTGTCAAAATACATTGCAAGCTTAAGCCTTGTCGTTAATGCTTCATGGGTCATTTGAAAAACTTGCTGAGCTGTGCATGCCATGAAAAAACGAGAGAGAGAAAGTTGTTGTTCTTCTTCTTCTTCCACCCTGTCTTTCTGCGATTACTGACTGGGTTTCACTGACTTGGCAATATAACCCCCAAAGATTTGCATCTACAAGGCTGCAATATTACTGTGACCTGTCACGTCTTTCCAAGTCTTTCTCCTTTATGACAATTTAAATATACCCACAAATCCCCAGCTCCCCCACTTACCCCACAGGATTCTACGATATTCCCATGAAAAAATTTCGGCCAAAAATGAGGAATTGTTGAGACAGAAAGTTACCAGCCACTGTCCCTCCGTGCTTAGGTTTTTGTTTGCATCTTCGTGGCTGATTACATGTATCTGCAACATGCTTCCTTTTGTTCGTTCATCCCTGGCAAAAACACGATTAGACGTCCCCAACACTGTCCCTGCTCGCACAGTCATGGTGTTTTCAATTTAAAAAATTACATTGTATCATTTAAATTTGATTATAATTTGACGTGCAAGAGCATATATCAATCTATGCCTGCAACCAAACCCACTGCGTCGGTTTAGTCACTTTCAAAGTAGTTTACAAAGGTCAAAACCCTCGCTAGCAACAGAATGATTCCACGGGTAGAATGGAAAAAAATGCCCACTACTGATGTTAGTGGACCCAAAGGCAACATCTTATTAATGTGCACCAAGTTAGTAGATGATTTCATCATGGTGGATCCGAATTTCCAATTAATACCACCAACTCAAATTAAGATTCAAATTGAACCACGAAATTTATGGACCTAGGTTAAATATTTAACATGCATGCCAGAAGATAGTGAACAAATTTATAACACATACAAATGAATTCAAGAACTCATGCAGAGTGCAAACATTCATAAAAACTCAAACTATTCATTATGGAAGAAGTAAAGCACGTTGCATTCATATGTGTGGTGGGTCTTTGCGTGTGTAAGTAGGAAACATTGTATGCGTTAATCAAATTTGAAGATCAGTTTATTTGTTTGTATTAAGCTTTCCGGAGATGAATATAGTAACAGATCGTGAAGAAGATCACAGAAAGGCCAAAGGATGATCATTAATGCAATTCAAAGATACGCAGTACCCACCAAGGATTGTCGTATAATGTTGACCAATTTGTCGTTGATTGAAAGTTGAAACCCTAAACTCGAGCTTGTGAAAGTTGAAGCCAAAGTGCCAGGCAAGTTTCAACCAAGGGATGCAATATTTTATTTCAGTTATTTACGAGCTACAATACGTCAAACGAGATTTACATTTTAAAATGAACGGCCAGGATGCTATCTGCACGTGTAATATACTAGTGTAATAATGTTGCCCTAAGAGGGACCCGCGAGATTAATCATGCATTTAAGGTGTGCCCAACTGCAATCATACGGTCCATCATCCATCCTTGATGATGGTTTCCTCCCATGCAGTGAAACCATTACGGAGAGCTGTCCCACCGTATGGTTTAAATCTTCGTCAGTCTCGTCACAAGTAGTACACGTGGCGTACATGCAGCGTGGTAACAAAAAAAAATGGTCAACGAAATTTCAAAAACGCCAGGGTGAATGTTATAAGTATAAATAAATTAATTAATAAAATAACAAAATTATTTATTAATATTAAGTAAATAATTAAATATAATAAAATTATTTTAATAAAATATTTATACGGGGACGCGTGAGTTTTACCTTAGCGCAAGAATGACGGGGGCAATGGTGGAATGTAATGTGGATGCCTGGCTATGAGTGTGCTTGTTTGTCACACCCTTGTTGGAGGAATTTCGGGTAAATATGTTGGGTGGGTTCCTTGGTTGTGTAAAAGGCGTGGCAAAGTTGTAAGTTGCAGAGAGATTACTGGTGGGGAAAAAATGGACAGAGAGAAGGATGGGTTATGGGTTATGATTGATGTAAGATTGTGTGTCAAGTTTCTGCATGAAAAATGAGGATGAAGAAGACTACCACCCATACACTATTTACAAAGAGCAATTGTTTGAATTATGAAGTTGTATCATTTTATAATTAATTTAAATTTATAAATATACATATCAATACATGTATCGTATTAAATTAATTAATTTTAATTAGGAGTTAATTAACTTTCGTTAACCGATGCAGCCTGCCTTATTTTGTTAAGTAGCAATGCAGAAAGTATTAGCTTCTTTTAAAAAAAAAGAAAGAAAAAAGAAGAAAGAATTCTCCTACTTTGGGACTAAACTACTACAACTTCTCAACATGGGCACATACAAATAGCATCCTAAAACATAATCCTCCATTTAAAATTCCCAATGAGCGTAGTTGTGAATAGTGGTCCAACAAGAGAAGACCTAATAACTCGGCATTCCAAGTCAATGATGGGTTCATATTGCCCTTACAATAAAGTGACCAACCAACCAACAAACAAAGACCCGACTAATATAACTCACCACCTTCTTAATTCAATGATGATGGAATGCACTCTTTGTATGTGTGTGTGGGTATTTCCAAATAACAAACTACAATAAAGTTTAGAACAAGAAACCTCAGGGCAATTACTGTGCTTGGTCATATTGCAGCAGCTCACAATTGTTTAAAGATTCCACTGCTATGTACATTACTACAAGGTTTATGTGGAACCCAGAAGCCAAGATTTGTGGGGGGCCAAAATCAAGAGTCTTTTACAAACTTTGAGGGAGGTTAGAAGTAGATGCTCTAATTCATTATTTTAAGGCAGTAAAGTCGACTGTGGCTCCAACCCATTTGAGTTTGCTCCTAACCACAATCATAATTGTTCTCTTGTGCTTCAATGTTTGCTCTCTTAGCTTTGCTTTCTCCTCCACCCCGGCCATGCCACACCATTTCCCACCTTTCACACCACTTTTTCGAGTGAATGAAGAGAAAGACACTTTGCAAATGGGAAAAAAATTTTCTTTATTTCTTTGATTGTAGCTTTTCTCTTCTTTTGCTACAAACCCTTTTTTTAATTTCGTACTCTTGAGAATGATTATAGTGGTGGGTAGAATTGGCAAGGATCACTAAAGCACTAGTACTTCCTTTCCGTCTTGTTTATATAAATTCTTGACCATGTTGATCTTATTTATCAATAAAAGCATGTTTCATTAATCTACTGATGCAAATTAAAGAATTGATAAACAAATTAAAGCACGTTCTGCAAACTTGCCTACCTTCTTTAGACTTTCCTTTGGACGAGTAGTTTGCTTTTGCATCTGAATGAGAAAATGCCCATTACCTTGAACTGACAAAAGGACTCATCTTTCCACTCATCAGCTCAGTTTTAGTACAGATTATGCTTAATGTAAAACCAGCAGCAAATAATCACCAGCTGTAAGCCTGTTGCCCGTGTGACTATCTCATGATGAATGATAAAAGCAAGAAAAGCAAAGATCTAGTTTGGTTAATTGAATTAATTAAACTTCTTAAAATGGCATAGGAGATTTAAATTTTACTGGCATTAAAATTAATTTTGATTAGAGTTGAACTTATTTTAATTCAATCTTGCTTCTAAGATAAACAAATATTTATCATTTCTAACTATCATTAAGACATCAAATCCTCATGAGATGGTCATCATTCCCACCTCTTAATGTAATGAACATCGATATAATTGAAACTTGAGGAAGACTTAACTACTTAATTATTTTCAGAGGATTAGAATTTACCTAACAAGAAGTTGTCACTATGGATGATTGAAAGGGTTACAGGGGGAAAACCAATAATTGATAGTTATTTCTTATCATGTTGACCCTTCGAATAGTTATCGAAAGGTGTCATTACATCTCTATGGAAGTAACAAATTGCTAAATCCAAATTAGATTTCGAAACAAAGATTTGTAGATCAAATTGAATTTGAATGCTCAACTAGAGAAGGACTTGAGCAAAGGCAACAAAGTCTACTGTCTTTGTTGGTAGTGCCTTTTTGTTCATTTATGAATAGTAAGATCCAAAAAATTTGCGATGGGCAAGTGATTGATGGCATTGGTGTCTGCCAGTGGTTGCATTTTTTTGACAAACCCAACTGGCGTGCATGTTCTTGAGAGAATCAAAGGTTGGAAAATCTGGAGGTAATGTCAAGAATCTGAAGAGTAAATAGAACAAGCTAAGTTCTAGAACTGGGTCATACAATGTCGTTAGTTCAAGATTTTGGCATTTACCCTAATGAATATGAATCTCGACTTTAACTGATAAAAAGAAAATTTAAGTAATTGAAGGATGTGATATGAATATGACACAAATACATCACTATCTCTCTCTCTTTCTGCGTTTGAAGGTAAAACTCAGAATTTTGGATCTCATCTCCTGTGACCTCTTTTATGCAAAGAACTTCAAGGAGAAAACATGTCAAATCAGATTAGAAATGGGTCAATTATTTACTTATACATCTCAAAATTTGTTTCCAACGTCTATCTTCAAGAGCTATTCTGAATTTTGAGAACTCTTAGTTGAATTTTTAAAAAATAATTTTTATTAAATTTAATATTATATAAATAAATAAATAATAATATATAATTTAAAGATAATTTTTTAAAATAAAATTTTAAAATTAATCAATTATTTATTAATTATCCTTACAACCACTCAGGTTTACGTCCATTTTAAATACTGAAGTCTATGTCTATTTTAAATACTTAAGACATTAACTTCTACGTACATGATGAAGTTACATTAAATTAAGATATATTTGATGAAAGAAAAATCAAATAAAAATGTTATATTAGTGTATCATTTTCATTACATGATGCGTTCAAGATTTCACACTAAGTGGGTTTCTGATTTAATTTAACATAGAAGAAGGGAACCCAATTCATCATAGAGTTTAAATTTCATTCTGGCAGTATAAATTACTTGTAAATTACACAATATTATTACCTTAACAGATAAAACACATGAAAAAGGCTGACATGGAGTCATTAGATTTGTGATAATGTTGTATTCTGACCAATGTAAAAGTGCAAAATCATTGATACTTTACCAATCAAAGATCCTTGAATTGAGGGCAAAGTCACTCTACCAATGAATTGGTACTGAAAACCGAAAAGGGAAACCAATTGAATACAAAGTTTCAGGTGCGTAATAATTAAAGAAGGAAGTGAAAAATCTTCCTGATAATCGTTGAGGGTCACCACTCTATCTACATACTCGTTTGTGCAAGAATGTGTTGCCCCTCTTCAGCCTTCTGTAATGCACTTGCGGGCTCTCTCGCTCTCAGATCCCAATTGAGATTACTCATCATATCACCACTACGAATCCCCTATGATTGATTTTCTTTTTGGTTTGTTCTCTGTAGCAGCATATGTTGGCTTGATTACAATGTTAGTGTTGCAGATTAGACAAAGTATGTTAATTTGATTCCAACTTTCTGTTCTATACCATTAAGACATTGTAAACGTTTTGCATATTAAAGTAGGAGTTCCATGGAGACCAAACAACAAACATTTGGTTCCATTTTGATAGTGTTATTATTTACGCAATCTTAAAAACATAATTATACGTGACAATCAAGGGTTAAAAGTCATAATAATTTCTAATTTTCGTTTCTTTGTGTTCTTAAAATTTGATTAATATTCAAAAATATTATACGTGACAATCCAATCATAATAATTTTTAATTTTCGTTTCTTTGTATTATTAAAATTTGATTAATATTAAAAATAAAAATATGATTTAAATCACAATACTCTTTTCGTTTTTTTTAATTTTTATTTCAAATAGATGTTGATATGTGATATAATAAGTAATGAATAATTTAAATTATATTTTAATTTTTTAAATTTATATAATAAAATATAAAATTAATTTTTAAATTTTATAAAAAAATTATAGTTAAATTATTTATTATTAATTAAATCACATATTAATATCGATTAAAAAATCAATGATAAAGCAAATTAAAAGAGATGCATGATTCATGCAATTTGATGGGGTAAACGTTGAAAGTTTTGGATTGCACATGGCAACTTCCTCTCACCACCAAATTAGATATAAGTATGAATAAAACGACCACATGAGAGGGAAAAGTATTATGATTTGATGTGGGGGGTGGGAGATTATTGAATAGCCAAAACAAATTGATAATCAAATTTAAATTGAAATCAAGAATATGATGATTACTTAATGGTCCCCAAAAAGGGTGTTAATTTTCAAATTTGGTTATGGAGATGTGATAGTTAATCCAGAATTCCCTGAATAGAATAGCTCGTAGAAAGATGCCTAACCATTTTGACCAGATTCTGCTGCATCCTAATGTTTTCTGGAAAGAAAAAGAAAACTTAAAAGATTCTTCTTTGAAGGATTCATGAACAAATATATGCATATTCTGTCAAATTCATTAAGTAAGAAGAGCATCAGAATATGGTAGGACGGAGGAGTTAGGAGGCCAACTTTATCTCTTAGTTTCTCGTCAAAGATTTTAATGGAGTAATTGCAGAATACCAATCAATCTAAGTCAAGTGTGTATGAAAAGTTATAATTTATATTCTGAGATAATTACACACATGACTTGTGAAGAACAAAACTCTCATGGCCTGGGTTGGATTTCCTTTTGCAAAGTGCTTGTGCTTTTGTAAAAGACAGTAGCTTAACAGTTGCAGATCTGAGTTCTGAGATCTCCGCAAGCAGTAACTCTTGGTCTTAGTAAATCCTGCAAAATTTCGGCTGGAGTCTTTGGTTTGCTTGTGGGCTTCAAGTGTTTGTGCTTGCTTGCACAAATATTGTTGCATCATCCATGACTCCAAATTGCCTTATTCCTTGGTTCTTCCATGTCGCAAGCTGACATTTTCTAGCTAAAACTTTCTGCATATGCTTTATCAGTCAGTCTAGAGTACGCGGTGAAAGTGGTTGGACCAACTTATCAGCCTCCAATGCAACATGACGATGATGAATTGATAATCAAAATATTATAAACCAGAAAGATGAAATCAAATGGCATATACAAATCAAGATGATCGCGTGAGTGATGCAATGCAAGCAGTTTTCAAAATTAAAATCGAAAGCAAATAAAAAATCATTCAGTTGCATGAACACATGTCTTTACCTAATATGCCAACATGGGTCACTGTCAACTACCTTAACTTTGTAATAAACTACAGCATACCCATCAATTCTTCCCAATATAAAGTTCTTCTAGCCGGTGATGAAATTGCAGAAACTTTATAATATAATATAGTTGGCTCAAGACGACTCTTGCATATCTATTATTGGTATCTTTTTATTGGCCTTTTGGATAAAACAAAACCGACAGAACAACGAGATCACTGTAGACAAGACGAAAAACATCATCTAAATCTGATCTAACCTAGTGTGGGTATTGCTTGTTTACCGACTGACTAATAAAATGATATGGCGTTAGATATCAGTTTTCTATTAGTAAGGCATGGATAACGACTGGTGGAGCTCGTTTTCTATCAATGTTTAAAATATGGGGCGAAATCAATTCACACACGCACACTTACAAAATTACTCGTAAGCATGGAATATTTTTGAATAATTAAAGCAGAAGATAATATTTTTAGCATAACAGAGACAATAAGATAATTTAAATTTTAAAATTTTAATATAATTCTTATCGAATTTAATAATAAATTTAAAACTAATTAATTAATTTTAAATTAAAATTTTAAAATTTTAATCAATCCCTTGTATTCTGTGTCACAGCATCATCACTACAGTAGACAAGAATGATTATGCCTCAGGTTTTTGGGGAATTAATTCGAATTAATTTCCAAGCTCTGTATCACTTGTCCAGACGGGGGTGCTTCCTCAAATTCGTTGCAGAACTCTCGATATCTGTGTATCCATCGTTGAGGCCTTAGGACCTGGACAGATATAAATCTGGGACAAGTTTTAGGCTGTTGTCTAGGATATACAAGCCAATCAACAAACTTTATACGTCTGGCAAGACAAGGCATGGCAATTTAGAGATTGTCCCTATAAACAATTCCGCATGGCAAGACATGGGCTTAGGTTAGGATCTCAACAACTCCCATGACCTGTCTGGTAAAGCCAAGACTTGTTATAACGGACCCAACATGGATTGGTTTGGATGTGGCAACTTGGGTTTATATGATAGAGGACAAGGGCCCAAGCTTATCTGATCCGAGCAGACGATGAGATTCTTCACCACAAAAGCAAGTTATGGCGTGTAAGGCATGACTCCAGAGCCTAATCTGAGGATGCTTTGGAGAAAAGTAGCGTAATATGGATACTTTTACGTCTGAATTTGCCCAAGGACCAAGTTCCTATCTATTGACACAACATAAGCAACATAGAAGAACTTACTCATTACTTTACAGCAAAGCAATGAAACTTCACGCATTGCAGAAGCTTACATTAATAAAGGTCATGGGAGTTTCATGAATATTTAGATAATCCCACAAAAAAATAATTTATAATTTCCAGAAGAAGTTAGCATGAAACTAAACTCTCCCTGGTGTTTCTAGTAAACGCTTATGCCATTCACATTTCAGTCTGTTTCTTGCAAGGCAACACTAATGAATCCCTCCCCTCCCTTAACCTTTAGTCCAAACTAAAATGCATAGTCTCATTCCTGTACTTATAAAACATGCTCATTCCTCAAAAAACCCAATGATACATAGAAGCTAAAATAGGATCAAACAGAAGTCTAAAAGTATCGCCAGAATCAGTGAAGTTTGATTTATGGATATTAAGGTAGAAGCTAAGTCTAATAATCATCTCAACGAAGAAAAACTTCCTCTCTTGCAAGATAAATCCCTACCAGAAATTGAAAGGAAAAACCTCATACAAATAGCCATTAGTCAGACGTTTCAGAGCACAGCCCATTTGGCCAATCTTTTACCTACAGGATCAGTTCTTGCTTTCCAGCTTCTGGCACCCATATTCACAAACCAAGGTAACTGCGACTCAGTTAGCCAGTCAATGACTGCAGGCCTTGTAGCCCTCTGTGGTTTGTCATGTTTTCTACTGAGCTTCACTGATAGTTTCAGAGACAAGAATGGAAACATTTGCTATGGGTTTGCCACAATTCGGGGCTTGTGGATCATTGATGGATCAGCAACCATTCCACCACAATTTGCTGGAAAATACAGATTGCGGTTCATAGATTTTATGCACGCATTCATGTCAATACTAGTATTTGCAGCCATTGCGCTATTTGATCAGAATGTGGTAAATTGCTTCTGCCCATCACCTTCAGAGGGGACCCAGGAGATCCTCACATCATTGCCAGTTGGAATTGGTGTCATTTGCAGCATGTTGTTTGTTGTGTTTCCTACCCATCGCCATGGTATTGGCTTTCCCCTTTCTGCCAATTAAGGTTTGCTCTTCATATGCTTGAGATATATGTAACCCCATCACATAAAGCTGCTGATTCCATTTGTACACCATGACTCTTCAATTCTTCTCTTTGCAAATTCATTTGCTGAATGTATAAGGACTGACTGTGGTGACTATTTTTTAGCACAAAATCATTCAAGAAATAAGATAAATGCAAGTTGAAAATATATTTTAGATAAGGGTATCATACTAGAAAATTCGAAGACAAAATGGAAATGAAATTATTATCATTATTTGACTCTGGAGTAATGATTTCTAGAATATTCCCACAACATATAGGATTATAGGTTATTTATGCACAACAAAGTGAAGGTTGCATGCACCTTAGGATTAAGGTTTAAAAGCAGGAATATAGGTTTTCACTCATGATGATTTTCCTTGTCTAATTTTAAGAAAAACGATGAGGGAAGATTCAGGCTCACTTCCACAGAAATTTACAGCGGATGATTGGCCCTGTATCAGTTATTACACTTTGCAGATGACATTACTAGTCAACTAATTGTTATATGTTGCAGTAAGCCATTACTTCTTCGAATACAGAAACAATAGTGAAAAAAGTCTTTTAACTATTTCTCTTTTCTTAGAGATCAGAAGACTTCTTAATGGCTATCTAGTTCTAAAGGTTTTACCGTATAGAAACTCAAAAATCCATTAAAATTAAAGGCTCAAGCATAAAATACTTCAAGTTTGGCAGTCAAAAACATTATTTAGGGCCTTCTGTTGAGAGATTCATGGTGCTTCAAGGAAGGTCACAAAACCTTATACATGATAAAACATAAGTTTAATTTTTAGTGCAGCACACAATGTACCTGGGGATCATATATCTAGAATTTGGATGTCTACTTAAGGTTCACAAAATTTGTACAGTAGCTCAACCAATAACAATTCAGTAGCTTGCCGCACTTTCTGCCGATCCCAAAATCCAGTAATCACCGCACTCCAAGTTCCCTCATGTGGAACACATCCATCGAGCACCATTTCATCAACAATGTGAGCAGCTTTATGCAAGTCACCTTTCTTACAGAAACATGTAATGAGAGTACTATATGTCTGGATATCAATAGAGATACCCCTAGTCCGCATGCTTAGATACAACTGAAATGCTCGATTTGGATCACTTTTACAAAGGCCTAGGACCACCTTATTATGAATCCTAATATGAAGACTCCAAGTTACTCGATTTGGTGAAATGCCACCAAGTATCATCTCATCAAGGAAGTTTGCAGCCTCGCGAAACTTGCAGATTTCACAAAAACCACTTATGATTTTTCCATACAACCCTGCATCTGGTTTAAAGCCCTGAAGCTTCATTCTATCAAGAATCTCCACAGCTTCTTTGAGCTTCCCTTCTTTACAGAGACCATTCATTAAAGTACTATAAGTTATCAAGTTGGGTCGATGGCGTTTGCTAATCATAATCTGTAGTAGCTCCATGGCTTGTGAAGAACATCCACCCTTGCAGAGACCATCCATTAAGGAACTGTAAGTAAAGACATTTGGCTCAATACCTTTGTTCCTCATCTCTTCAAACAATCTCATAGCTTCATCCATATTCTTGGACTGGCAAAAACCATTAATCAAAGATGTGTAAGTAACAACAGTGGGCAAACAAGCTTTTGTCTCCATCTCCCTCAACAAATCCTTCGCTTCATCAATCTTTCCCAGTCTACACAACCCATTGATTAAAGTACCATATGTATATGAATCTGGAGTGCATCCCCGATTGGGCATCTCACGGAATATCCTAAGAGCAGAATCCATTGTCCCACCATTCCTGCATAGAGCTTTGATCAAAACATTAAGGGACGCAACACTAGGTTGAATACCCACTTCTCTCATATACCTATAAAATCTAAATGAAAGCTTTAACTGATTCTCTTCAACAAGAATTGCAAACACTGTAACATAAGCTCTTTCACTGCGTTCGCACTCATATTCCTTCATTTTACTGAAAACCCTCGTGGCATCCAGTGGTCTATGAACACGACCATAGCCTCTACAAATGGAAAGGACTATATCTTCTGTGATATTACACTTTTCCTTCTTCATTCTATCAAGGAGATCTTCAGCTGGTCTAAACTGGTTAGCAGAGACTAATTTAGAGATCATGAGACCAAATGTGCTATTATCATGTCTAAAACCATTGGCATACTCAGCAGTTGCTGAGTCAAAGATGACAAGAGCTTTGTTTACATCCTGTTCAGAACGTATCAGCTGCAATACTTGGGCAGACGTGATTTGTTTCGACCATTTAAATGCAGTTCTCACACCCATCGCCGCGACGACTCTTTCTCAATATTACGCCACTTTTAACGCAGATTATATCCTATTATACATCACAATACTTGAGAAATGTTGAACGACATTTGTCAGCCAGTGTTCTTGCAATAAAAACAAGTAACCCCAATAATTTAGGGAGATGAAAGTGGGAATCAATTACGAGAATCCGCAAGCAGCTTTTGGTCAACTTCGTTCATGCATTATATCGAACGAGTGGTGTGCGCCGGACCAGCACAGTAAACACCCAAAAAACAAAATCAAGAGCTATCACAAAGGAAGGACGCACTATTGTATATTGATGTCGGCCTCACCCTCAGGCTAAGTAGTTTCCAAGAGGCTGTTGCCAAGCGGGTGCTGCGAGAGCCGGGTAACGCAAAGCAAAGCAAAGTTCCGTAATTTTATGCATTTGATCTGGTCGAGATCAGGCCTGAGTTGAATAGAACCACGTCTAGATTTTATGAACCTCAGTGGTGGACTCGGGACCACGACCCCACGGAGCCCGTGACTAACTAGACCCATTCAAAATAGCTCTGAAACCCAGACATACAGAAGAGGGCTAGGTCTTGAGTCCATTTGTATCCACAGCAAGTACAAATTCAAGGGTAAAAGAGAAGCTTACTAACAAAATAAGAGGTAAAAATACCCATTTTATTGTAAGTAGGTTATTTTTACAAAATTAAATTAAAAAAATGGAAAAAAGGAACTCACCGAGTATTATTTGTTATTTAATTATTAATGAATAACAATATCAATAATTTTGTCATACAGTAATTGTCATCTTAACTACGCATTTGAAAGTGAATAACTTTGATTTTTATAACTATGAAGCAATTATTAATTTTTTTATTTTAATTTAAAGACGGGATTTTTTTTTCTCGTACACTATTTATTATGAAAAAAATAAAAAAAAATAATGAAATTCATATAAAAGAGTTGTGTCTATTCTCCTACCTCAAATTTGAAGAAAGTGACATGCAACAACTTGTCACATAATTTAATTCAAATTTAAATTTAAAAAAAATTTAATTTGTGGATGGTGAATTTTTTTCTTAAATAATATAATAAAAAATTTTAAAAATTATAAAATGAGAGATTATGAATAAAAATGATGGTTTATTTAGCATAATTAATATTATTTATTAATTATTATCAACTAGTTATGCTTAAAATTGCATATGAACAAGCTTATTAATGTCAATTAGAAGCAAAATCTAATGGTTTATTTATTAATTTATTTAACAATTAATATTGGTTTTGGAAAAATGTCATC
Organism: Xylocarpus granatum; assembly: GCA_019650275.1. Lineage (NCBI taxonomy): Eukaryota > Viridiplantae > Streptophyta > Magnoliopsida > Sapindales > Meliaceae > Xylocarpus > Xylocarpus granatum. The sequence goes on from BNST01000751.1 coordinate 25,742, forward strand.
TAATGTTCTTGCTAACTGTTACAAAAACGATAAGGAATTTGGAAAAATGAGCCATAGACTACGATTGGACAAGACAAACATGCCCTTTCGCTTTGGCCTTTCACTCGGGATAAGATGGTCCCACGTATCTATCCTCTTCTTCCAATCAACTCCTCACTATTACACACCTGTACCCAACGTAGTATTCTCTTCTCACGTATCTTACACCCTTCGCCAGAGCTCTGAAAGTTCACCGTCACTTATTAACGATATCCGAGATGCAGATGTAGTGTATAGTTGTAATCTGTGATGTAGGCGATTGGAACAGTGATCAAAGAAGAGAAGAAATTAGTCGCTAAAAGTGATTGTTCTCGTGCTCTGCAAGCGCAGGATATCATCCTCGGCGCACGTTTATTTCCGTCTCGCTCTGTCTCTGTCTGCCTTAAGACCTCGTACAAGCTACCAAAGCCACATTTCTTTCTCTCAGCAGAAGCGGTGATAAGATGGAATCGCGAGTGTTGTCACGTGCCACCACCAGCACCAACGTCTCAGGCCTCGGAAGATGGCCTCGTGAGAGCCACCATAACGCCAGCTTCGTATCGGCGAAGCCAATTGGAACTGTTGGTGGAGGCGGGAATGTCATCTGGGGGAGGCAACTGCGGCCTGCTTTGCTCCTCGAGAGTTCGCATCTGTTCGACGGAAAAAGGGAGATTCTCCGCCCGACTCTGGCAGCCGCCTCTTCTCCTGCCGAAGGGAGTGATTCCGCTGGGTGAGGTCCGTCTCCTCCGTTCTGACTCGGTCAACTCGCACTTGCTGAATCAGTACTAATTTCCTTTTTTTTTCTCTCTCTCTCTCTCTGACTTGGTGGTTATTGCAGAGAAGCGAAGGTGGCTCCGGTCGGATTCTTCGATAAGTACCCGGCCATCGTCACCGGGTTTTTCTTCTTCATGTGGTATGTCTCGTGACCTCTCTAGCTTCACAAAAACGTTTTAAACCAACCGCTCTACCCGTCTAAATGGTCAACCAGCTAAACAAATTTTGTATATCTTGAGGGAGATTACGGGAATGTCCTTTTGCAGGTACTTCCTGAACGTGATATTCAACATTCTTAACAAGAAGATTTACAATTACTTCCCCTATCCTTAGTAAGCAAATACTGTCATTTGCGTTGCATGATGTGGTTTTTAAGTAATTTTATACGTTTAAGTAAAGTTTGCTGTGTGCAGTTTCGTATCAGTTATTCATCTGTTCGTGGGAGTGATTTACTGTTTGTTGAGCTGGGCGGTGGGCCTTCCCAAGCGCGCTGTAAGTGGACGTCTTTGAGCCCACTAATCAGTGCAAACGAATTAGCATTTAATTGACATCTATTTGTTTGATTTTGTGTATTGGAAATTTGCACATCGTGGCTATGTTCTTCGTGTTTGACACTCGTGTTATCTCTTGATTAGTTGGGTTGAGACCGAACGGGCGATATAGGTGGCTGACTGACCCCTCAAAATTTGATTCAAAATTAGTCTAATATTAAGCTCTGCGGGGCCGCATTTGGTTCCCAAAAATTTAAGGACCACTGGGGCTAATCTGTAGATAATTTTCATTCATAGCACAGTGTTGGACGGACAAGTTCTGCTGTCACTTTTTTTATTTCTGGAGGGAATGCTCTAACATTGAACTTCGTGTTGTGCCCAGTTGTAAATTTAGATTATTTATCTGCTGAATTTTATTGTCATTTGTTTTTGTTGCGATGATTCTTGCAGATCTCGTATACTGACAGTATTATGTCACTGGGATTTTCTGTGTAGCCTATTGATTCAAAACTCCTGAAGCTATTGGCCCCTGTTGCTGTGTGTCATGCACTCGGGCATGTTACCAGCAATGTCTCCTTCGCAGCAGTTGCTGTCTCCTTTACTCATACCGTCAAAGGTGAGAAGTCAAGAATCATGTCAATTGAGGGGGAATATCATTTGATACTATCAAATGTCTCATCTTATTCTGTTGGCTTCACGCCTCACTATGTTTTGTGTATGTTGGTTGTACATTGTTTCAGCTCTCGAGCCCTTCTTCAATGCCGCTGCTTCTCAATTCATACTAGGACAATCAATACCCCTGACCCTATGGCTATCACTGGCTCCTGTTGTTATTGGTAAGCTCTTGTCTCTCTACTTGTGCCAGTATGATAGACTTTTCTTTTGTTTGAAATCCAATAGTGTGCTTGGACTGTTGTAAGCATGATGCTACTTTGTGTCTGATTAATGAATGCAGGAGTGTCAATGGCATCATTGACCGAACTGTCATTCAATTGGACTGGCTTCATTAGCGCTATGATTTCCAACATTTCATTTACTTACAGGAGTATCTACTCAAAGAAAGCCATGGTGATTTTTTATGAAACTCTTGGTCATCCTTCACGTACAGCTGCTAATTGATTTAAAAACAAAAATATCTCCCTTCTCACCATTGCTGCTTCTTGATGCAGACTGATATGGACAGTACTAACGTCTATGCCTACATCTCCATCATTGCTCTCTTTGTCTGTATTCCACCAGCCATCATTGTAAGGGAAAAAAGCTTTTAGACCCTTCCTGATTCCAGCCCAAAATTATAATTTTTCTTTCTCCATTTGCTTTCTTTTTACAGATCGAGGGACCTCAACTGATCAAGCATGGCTTTAATGACGCAATCGCTAAAGTGGGCATGGTCAAGTTTGTTTCAGATCTTTTCTGGGTGGGAATGTTCTACCACCTCTACAATCAGGTTTGCATATTTGTTGTAACATGTGATTTATGCAAATCAAGTTTTTTCTTTGTTCAATGTTTCTTCCAGCTACTGGTTTCAATGTTATTCAAATAGTTTTTGTTTTCCTTCTTTGACCCTAATGCTGTTGATTAAAATGCATCAAGTTTTACAATATGGTGTTTTGGGATACAAAATCATTTGCCTTTCAAATTTTCAGTTGGCTACCAACACCTTGGAGAGGGTTGCACCTCTTACACATGCAGTTGGCAATGTGTTGAAACGTGTCTTTGTCATTGGATTCTCAATCATTGTCTTTGGTAAGCCTATATTTTATTTTCACTAGTACTCAATTCTAGTTGCTAGTAATCATTTGATTAGAAACATGAAATAATGTCTTAGAATTTGTTCACTGTAGGTAACAAGATCTCAACTCAAACTGGTATCGGAACCACCATAGCAATTGCTGGAGTGGCAATCTACTCTTTCATTAAGGCCAAGATGGAAGAAGAGAAACAAGTGAGTCTCATTCTGTTCCACACCCACGGATCTATATATCATAACAATTTGCTGTATGCCCGTGTATCTCAAAATTCCATTGGTCTGTTGTGGCCTTTCACTGTATAAACAATTGACCAACTGATATCTGCTTTATTTCCCCACTTCCTCAGTCCAAATTTGAGAAACACTGGTGACTATAAACTAAAGAAAAGCAAACTGTGTTCCTTTCTTTCTTTCAAAATTACTCATTTTGATTGCTTTTATGGAATCATTCTTCCCTCTACTTTAGCATTTATAGTTGCCCAACCCCATTTCCACCCTACCAAAGTAATTCAGCCTCGGCCTCAAACTAGAGATACCTTTCTGTGTGGGAGAAAACAATTGAGAAAGGAAAAGAAAGAGAGAGCCAGGAGTTGAAGAACAAACCACACTCCAAACAAGCACATGGTTTATGTGAATAGGTTAAACATCTTTTATAAGAGGTTTGTAGTCTCAATGCATGCACTGGGGCTAAAGCTAGAATTAATGGAAAATGAATTTGGTTTTGCAGCAAATGAAGGCAGCATAATAAGAAAAGAAGGCGGCGTGGAAATGAAGATGCCCGGATGTAAAGCCATGCTCCTATTGTTCTGCAGATAAAAATGACAAGTTGAATGTAATACCGTCATTGTGAAGCTATTTGGAAAGTTTTTCTTTGTTTCAGTGTGCCAACAATTGCTAATTTAGCATCAGCTCTTGTTGACCGAGAATAATGTATCACTTGCTGTGTTCCTTAAACAAGCTCTACTTTCAGTAGCAAAACGCACGCTTTACTTCCAAAATTTTAGACACTTTGAACCTTTCCCTCCTTAATGCTTGATGTCTTACATGGGGTAATTAACAAATGAGAATGATAATGGATGAAACGCCAGCATCAATGAAGTTGTATGGTTGACACTGTGTGTTCTCAATCTGATAACTCTAAATGGTTTGATATAATGTGCAAAGAAAATGTGGATTTTGACGAGGTTACAATTTGTTAATTGGTATCTTGTGGCATGATAAAATAACAATATATTATGATTTTATTTAAAATTAAAATAACATAATTTTAAAATTATAATTATCTTCATAAAATAAAATTATTAAATATTAAATTTTTTAATTAGATGGAGACAAAAACGCCTCGTCGTCCACAGATGAAGAACGACTTGTCGTCGGAGAAGGGAACTAAAAGCCCGGCCCAAAGAAGTCGGACCGGACCCCACAGAGCTACAAACCGGAAACATCAACACAAATCAGGCGCCCCAAAGATCCATAAGGCGCAACCCCCTTTACGACCCAAACGAGACGCTATTGCCAGTAAATATTCTGACAAATTCTTTTTTTTTCTTTTAAATTAAATTAAACAGAAAAAGAAAAAGGAAAACCAGTCGAATTGTTTCGTATTTAGCCTTCAATAAAAGCAGAAAAAACAAAAAGGAAATTAAATTATAAAAAAGAAAAACGGAAATGGTTGTAATTAGAGACAAGGAGGAGGACTACTCCTTCTACTATTCTTCTGTTCCTCTTGATTTCGCTTTTTACTATTTTTTCTTGTTATCATCATCATTATTATTTATAATTATTAATTATTTATTTTTATTCTTCTCTTCTCTGTCTTTCAATCTCTTTCTTTCTCTTCTTATCGTTCACTTTTGTTATTGTATTTGTTATTCTTTGTTGTTTCGTCTCAGCAGTCTGTCCCTTTCTTCGTTCCCACGATATTTGGTTATGGTGGGAGAGACGGAGCGAAATTGAGTAATTTCTTTCGTTCTGTTCCGTTTTGGTTGGGGAAACCCTAGATTTTGTGTGATCTGGTGGTGGTGGCTTTAATGGATGCCGATTCGGACGCTGAGAATCCGAATAGAAGTAATGAAAGTAGGAGGAATGTTAGTAATCCTTCCAATGAAGGTCAACAGGGCAAGCCCAAGCGGCAGATGAAGACTCCGTTTCAACTCGAAACCCTTGAGAAGGCTTATGCTTGTCCGTACACATCTTCTTTTTCGGGTTTTTTATTTTTATTTTGTGTTCAGTCTTTTAATTGTTTTCTATTTTTTTTAAGCATTTGATCGGTGGAGATTCTGTATTTGTCTGTGTTTGGCTGGCACGTAGTGAATTCAATTTGATTTCTTTGTTCAATTTGTGTGCTTGTTGAGTTTTGATGATGTGATGAGTGCAGACTAATATTTGTAAATGCATATAAAGGTTTAAGTTGTTTTATTTCATGTTTTTAGTTACTTTTTTTGGTGATTTTGTGGTATTTTTTTTTCATTTTTTTAGTATTTGTGCTGCTATAAGAGTTGAATTTTGCTTAAATTGTTTTTAAAATTTGTTGATCTGATTATGATTATTTGATGCAGTGGAGACGTACCCATCCGAGGCAATGCGAGCTGATCTGTCCGAGAAATTAGGCTTATCTGATCGGCAGTTGCAGATGTGGTTTTGCCACAGAAGGTTGAAGGATAAAAAGGAAAAGGAGAATCCACCCAAAAAGATGCGTAAAAATGTGGCAGCAGTAATGCCAGAATCTCCTACAGATGAATTGAGGACCCAGGCCGGGAGTGATTATGGCTCAAGCTCTGGGTCTGGCTCAAGTCCATATATGATGGAGCCGAGGAATGCAGTGGGGACTTCTCAGGTTCTAATGGATGATATACCAATAGTTAGGAGGTCTTATGAGTCACAGCAGTCAATAATAGAACTCAGAGCAATTGCCTGTGTGGAAGCACAGTTAGGGGAGCCATTGAGAGAAGATGGGCCAATTCTTGGAATGGAGTTTGATTCCTTGCCACCTGATGCGTTTGGAGCGCCAATAGGTAGAAGCACAAGCAACACAATCTGTTATTAATTTCAGAAAGAAATGTGTTTTGTCGGATTTTGTTGATTTAACTATGCCTTGATATAAGGTCTTCATTTTAGGTAAAAGGATATAGTGTATCTTGATTTTAATGATGCAAAATTTTAGATTTTCCTGTCGTTATTGTATTTTCTATTCAAATTGTTTTCCTGCTAAATTTTCTGGTATTGCATGTGAAGCAGGAAGTGCTGAGCAGCAGAAGAGATCTGGACATCCTTATGAGAGCAAAATATATGATCGACATGATACCAAATCAAACAAAGTTGGTTTCTCAAATTCTTTAGTTATATATTATTAATAATTAATGCATTTGGCATGCACACTTGATTGATAAATGTGTGAGGTTTAAATATTTTTTGGATGCTTAATGGCCACTGGAGTTCATAAGTTGAGGTCTTTCATATTGTATGAATCCTTGTGACAATCAGAATTTAATAGAAAAACATTTCAAAAACATTTCTTTAAGATCACTATCCTAAAAGTGGTTTTTATCTTCTTGATGTTCCTCCAGTTTTTCGTAATTAATATTATTTCATTCTTATTCCAGGTCAGCACAAGGGCTCTCCACGAATACCAGTCTCTCCAAGAGCAGTATTATTTTCATGGTTCACCGGTTGATGCTCCAAGGGCTAGAACGTCTTTTCATGGAAATAAAACAGTATCCCGAGTACATGGTGTCCAAGGTCATGCTTCTCGTGTTCGTGTTTTGTCTCAACAAGACAGGCCGGGACTTTTTCCATCTCCTAACAGAGGTGAAGACTCTCTCCCACAAAGGGAATCAACTTCGAATAACAGAATAAATGCTCAGTCTACTAGTAACCCAATTTTTGGAACTGAAGATCCTTACTTATTGTCTGACGGGCAAAATTTCAGTAATGGTACCGAGCTAAGGATGGATCGGAAACGCAAGGTATCCTTTAGTGATTAATGAGAAATCAATGGGAAGTTACAATATTTGCCATATAATAGTACACATCCATGATTTTCTTTGAAAGAATTTCAAGGGTTTAGTAATTGCATATTAAGTTGCCTCTTGTAGAGTGATGAAGCTAGAATTGCAAGGGAAGCTGAAGCAAACGAGATTCGGATGCGCAAAGAGCTTGAGAAACAAGATATTTTGAGGCGAAAGGTTTTGTTTTATTACTTATGTGTTGTTCCATCTTTGAGTGATACTTTTTTATATGCTTATATTATTGATTTTGTATTCTTAGAGTGAGGAAAGAATGAGAAAAGAAATGGAGAGGCATGAGCGTGGAAGACGGAAGGAAGAAGAAAGGTTGATGCGTGAAAGGCAGCGAGAGGAAGAGCGATCACTGCGGGAGCAAAAACGTGAAATGGAACGGAGGGAAAAATTTTTACAGAAAGAATACTTAAGAGTAAGTTTCAGAGTCTACCGACAATATGAGCTACTCTTCAGGTCTATAAACATTTTGATTTTTCAGACAAATGATCTAAACCTTCTGTCTGCGGGCATAATATAGGCTGAAAAGAGGAGACTAAAAGAGGAGCTTCGGATGGAGAAGCAGGAAGCTAAACGAAAAGTTGCCATTGAGAAGGCAACTGCCCGCAAAATCGCTAAAGAGTCTATGGATCTTGTTGAGGATGAACAATTGGAACTCATGGATTTGGCTGCTGCTAGCAAAGGATTATCCTCAATAATTAATCTTGACCTTGACACTTTGCAGAACCTTGATTCATTTAGAGGTATATCTTATATAGATATATATAGGTATTTTTAATTTCTTTGTTATGCATTTACATGATTTTTTCTGCCATCCATTAGTTGGTTCATTCTTCTTTTCTCTTCTATGGTCTTGAAACTTGGAAAACTTACCTCAGCAAATGGTTATTACACAGTTGTGGAACATCAAAACCTTAAAAGTTAAAAGTTCTGAAGAGAAGGCCCAATCAAAAGTAGTTCAAGTTGATTTTGTCTGTGGTTGTAAGATTTTCAGGATTTCTTCTTCATAATTATGGTATTTGTCTTCACATGTCCCTCAACAACTGCCAAAGGAACTCAAATCCAGAGCACTTTTTACAAACCAAGCACTTCTATATGCTAGATTTTCTGAACATTGACCTAGGTAGTTGGGAACACCCCAAAAATTACCTTACTTTCACTTGATGATTTGTGTTTTTACCAAATTTTTCCAGGGCAACTTTAAGTAATTAGATGCTTCAATATGTCAGCTTGTGAAAATTGCCCAAGGTAGCAGCAGAACACCCCAAATTTAACTATCAAGTCCCTTGACAATTTGACGCTTTTCTAGTTGCATGTCTGTGCCCCTGTTAGACAATAGATGATGTTTAATCTTTTATGGTGAATGTGTCACTTCTTTTTTCTGCTATTCACTCAAGATTTTGCTTGGATATTGAAATCTGTCCTCTGTCTTATTTAAGAGGATGAGCCTGTCATATTATGGTTTTTTGCGTCTTTTGGCTATTTAAATATGATATTGTTTTTCTCTTATTTTAGATGATAAGCATGTGATCTTCTCTTCTTCTTTTTCCTCTTCCTCCTCTTCCTTTTTTGCGCCTTTTGGTTATTTAAATATGATTTGGTTAATTTTCCTGAGCACTGTGGTGTAATCTTTTATTCCTTAGATTCTCTAAGTGCATTCCCTCCCATGTCTGTACAACTGAAAAGACCATTTGCAGTTCAACCATGGGTTGATTCAGAGGAGAACATTGGGAACCTTCTCATGGTATGATCTATTGTCATCTTGTTTGAAAGTAGTATGATGAATTCAGTGCCTACATTGTGAGGTTTCAACATTGTGCTTCGGTTTTGCAGGTTTGGAGATTTTTTATTACTTTTGCTGATGTTCTTGGGCTGTGGCCTTTTACTCTTGATGAGTTTGTGCAAGCTTTTCATGACTATGTAAGTAAATTAAATTCTTTGCATTTGCAGTTTTGCACTACTACTATTTATTTTTCATGTAACATTTTCTTTCTTGCTATTCATGCCATTTTAATCAGGATTCAAGGTTGTTGGTTGAGATACATATTGCTTTGCTGAAATCAATAATAAAAGATATTGAACATGTTGCAAGGACGCCTTCTTCTGGATTAGGAATGAATCAATATTGTGCAGCTAATCCTGAAGGCGGACATCCACGTATTATTGAAGGGGTAACCTCTGTCAAGCACTTGTTCATTTACTGGTTTTAATGGCTCAGCATAATACTTGTTTGCATTGTTGATAACCCTTTTTATGGTTTCTGTATGTCAGGCATATGCCTGGGGTTTTGACATACGCAATTGGCAGAGGCACCTAAATCATTTAACGTGGCCTGAAATATTTCGGCAATTAGCATTTTCGGCAGGATTTGGGCCAAAGTTGAAGAAAAGGAGTAGTACATGGTCCTGCTTAGGTGATAAGCACGAGGTTCGTATTCTATTGAAATTGTTGTCCCAGTGTTCATAATGGCAGTATTAGGTAATTATTATGACATGGAAGCTGTTTGTAGAAACATGACAAGAAAATAACTTTTTGTGATGATCTGAGCTATATGAATACAATCTCCCTTAGAGATTGCTAAGCTCTTTGTACCCCTATGGATATCCTGTTTGATGAATCTGTTTTGTCCTTGTATATATTGCTGAAGCCCTACTCCACCCATTTTTATTTTCAGGATATTAGCTTAACCTCTGGTCTATTTAGTATCTGATTGGTTTAGATCATGGTTGCTTTTTATTTATCTGACGCAATGGCTCTCACTGAGAAAGACTAAAATGAAGAGTTGCATTCTCTGTTGGTATTATTGATTCACAGACTACAGCTGATAAGTATTGGTGGAACGCTATGTGTCATTTGAGTTTATTGGCATGTATTGCATACGTTGGCACAATATTTCAAATGTGATTAGAACTAGTTTTAAGAATTGATCATGTCTAGACAATTATCAGATGCATTTCTGGCCCCTTTGTTTTCCCCTTCACATCATATATAGATTTTAGAGGACCAAATAGTTACTTATTTATCTCTTGATTAATCGACATGTATTTGGTCTTGTAATTTCAGGGTAAAGTTTGTGAAGATGTTGTTTCTACCATACGTAATGGATCAGCAGCTGAAAATGCATTTGCATGGATGCGAGAAAAAGGCTTGTTACTTCCACGAAGATCAAGGCATAAATTGACACCTGGAACTGTCAAATTTGCTGCGTTTCATGTTCTTTCACTTGAGGGAAGCAAGGGATTAACTGTACTAGAACTTGCAGACAAGATACAGGTTAGTTTAAATTGTTGTTACATTGGTTAGCCTTTGTCCTCTATGCTTTTTCCTGATTTATCTGTTTGCTGCTAGAAATCTGGACTTCGGGATCTTACAACAAGTAAGACACCAGAAGCATCAATTTCTGTTGCTTTGACAAGGGATACAAAGCTTTTTGAGAGAATAGCTCCTTCAACATATTGTGTACGACCTGCCTTTAGGAAGGATCCTGCTGATGCTGAGGCAATACTTGCATCAGCCAGAAAGAAAATTCGAATATTTGAAAATGGATTTTTAGGGGGAGAAGATGCTGATGATGTTGAAAGAGATGATGACTCAGAATGTGAAGTTGATGAGGATCCTGAAGTAGTAGAAGACTTGGCTACTCCCTCAGTTGCAAACAAAAATGTTGACCAATATGATGAAGCACACACTTGTTCAGCAAGTGGAAAAGACAATGTTTGCAATGATGTTGAATTAAGTGAGCAAAGTAAGGTTAAGGGGGTTTTTGCTTCTCTTAAGGAGGCGAACTGTCAAAGTACTACCGAGAACTATGTTAATGGTGAAGATTTTGGAGCCAGTAATCTCAATCAAGAAAATGTTGAGATTGATGAAAGCAAGCCTGGTGAATCATGGATTCAAGGACTTACAGAGGGTGATTATTCTCATCTCAGTGTGGAGGAGCGTCTTAATGCCCTTGTTGCCTTAATTGGTGTTGCAAATGAAGGAAACTCCATTCGTGCAGCTCTTGAGGTAACCATGCACTTTCATTTTTAATCAGTTGATCTGCTTTATATTTTGGTCTTTTTCCTACTTTTTTGTGGCATTAAATTTGATGTTGAGAGATCTGCAGGATCGTTTGGAAGCAGCCAATGCACTTAAAAAGCAAATGTGGGCTGAGGCACAGTTAGACAAAAATCGTCTGAAAGAAGAGAGTGTAACTAGATTAGATTTTACATCTGCCGCAGGGAGCAAAGCTGAAACGCATTTGGCTAGTTCTGTAGTCGAGGGCAGTCAAAGCCCGTTGCCTGTTATTGTTGATGGTAAGAACGAGGCATCTCCAAGCCTTGCCGAAGATCAAAAACCCATGTTTGGTTCTCAAGCTGTTCAGAATAATCTTAATGATTTGCCTACTGAAAGAACCTTAGTAGTTCAAGATCCCTCTGCTGTTCTGGATAACCTTGCTTCTCTGCAACATGGATATGCTTCAAAAAGGTCACGCTCACAATTGAAAGCTTATATTGCCCACATGGCAGAAGAGATGTATGTATACAGGTCCTTGCCTCTTGGTCAAGATCGCAGACGTAATCGATACTGGCAATTTGCTACATCTGCTTCTAGAAATGATCCTTGTACTGGAAGAATCTTCGTTGAGTTGCAGGAAGGAACTTGGAGGCTTATTGATACTATAGAGGTAATTTTTGTACTACATATAAAGAGAACTCTTCTAGACAGGTGGTATGTGGAGTTAATTTAAATGATTTTGGCTCGTACATTGTCCTTGTCGTTTATGTATTGCAATATTGTTTGATTGTTTCCTTGCTCTGTACCTGTCTGTGCAATGCCAGACATGCCATTCAATAATTTCAAGTGTGCTACTAAAATTAACGTGTTTAGTTGCATTCCCTAGAAACCTAATCTTCTATGAGTGTCAATCGTTTTCCAAAAAAAATGTGGTGTTTAGCATTTGAGCTTTTGTAAGTGAATATCTTTTGGAAAAGGGGGCTGTAGATGATTGGTATTTTTCGTCTGTCTAATTCTTTTTATTTGTTCAATTCAATATATGTAGGCCTTTGATGCTCTGTTGTCTTCTTTGGATACACGGGGAATTAGGGAATCTCATTTGCACATAATGTTGCAAAAGATTGAGATATGCTTCAAAGAAAATGTTAGAAGGAAGTTGCAGTGTACCAATGCTGTAGGTCAAAGTGGGACCACCATTAAAAATGAAGCTGCTGAAATGGATATTGACCCTGATTTTCCTATTCCTGATAGTCCCAGAAGTGCAATTGATGGTTTAAATTCAGATACACTTGAGACATCATCATCTTTCAGAATTGAGATTGGGAGAAATGAACTCGAGAAGAAAGCTGCCTTGGAAAGGTACCATGATTTTCAGCGGTGGATGTGGAAAGAATGTGTGAATTCTTTATCACTTTGTGCTTTGAAAAATCAGAGGACAAAGTGCACAGAGCTGCTGGCCTTCTGTGATGTCTGTCTTGATTTTCACCATTCTGAAGTTGCTCATTGCCCTTCTTGTCACCAGACATTTGTTGCAGTTGACAAGAGTTTTAAATTTTCAGAACACACCATTCAATGTGAAGAGAAAAGGAAGTTAGGGATAGGGGATATACATGTTCTTGATTCTTCTCTTCCTCTGGGTATCAAATTGCCTAAGGCCTTGTTTGCCATCATTGAGGTGAGACTGAGATGAGTTCTCTCTTCATGAAAGTAATTATGTTTAAATATTAACTTGTAACTTGTTTTTAAAGTGCTGTGATTATTGGTCATTTAGGCTCAAATATTATTTGTATTTACTGATTGGCAGGCGTCTGTACCAGCAGAAGCTCTGGAAGCATTTTGGATGGAAGACCATCGAAACACCTGGGGAATGAAGTTGAACATGTCATCATCAGCCGAAGAATTCCTACAGGTGAAGATTCTCAGTTTTCTATGATTGGTGAAATTGTCAGTTTTAACAATTGTAAAATATGCTAAGCTTCTTCTCTCACCATTCTGCTGTTATTTTCTTGTCCATTTGTGTGCCCACGGGCAATTTTATCTCTCTCTCTCTCTGCTAATATTGCAAAATATGTAAGCCGGCATTTAAGCTTTGGTTTGATAAGTGACTCACTGCAGTTTATTTAGCAGACATTGACTATCCTTGAGAGTGGCATAAAGAGACAATATTTATCTTCAAACTTTGAGACAACAAAGGAATTGTTGGGCTCCTCTGTTACATCTGCTGATCCTTGGTCAGTTCCTATACTTCCATGGATACCAAGAACCACTGGTGCCATGTCTCTGAGGCTTTTGGAACTTGATGCATCGATTATGTATGCTAAGCCGAAGAAAGATGAGTCCTTTGAAGACAATGAAGTCAGTGAAAGTGCAGTGAGTTCTTTTGCCTTTTTTTTATAAAAATACTGTTACCCTTGTATTTCATTGTGTGCCTGTGAAACATATGTGTGAGAAGGATTCTTTGCTTTCATCGTTACCATGGTTCGTATACCTGTGAAGAGTTATAGGTATATATCTCGTGTTTTGTAAATGATTGTTGGTTTATGCTGTTTGCCTACCCTGAATGTACCGCATAATTATTTGATATTTGGATTTTTATAGTCATCGGACTCTGATCTATTGATCTATTAATCCATTTTTCCTCGCATGCAGATCCCTTCAAGATATTTACCTCTCGAAAATAAAGACATCAAGCTAAAAGAAGTTGACCAAGAAGGACTTATGAAAGAGGAGAACTACGCCAACCTGGCTGGAAAACTTAAAAGCTGTAGACGTGGACAAGGCAGTCGCGACCAAGGTTGGAGCAGAAAGTATAAGAGGAGGACTCCCAATATTTCTGCTGATGCTGGCAGGCGGAATGCGAGGAAACATGAAATTTTAAATCGCCGACCAAAACAACAGGGACTACGAACTAATAGTCGGGGTTGCCGAACGGTTAGGAAGAGAACAGAAAGGAGATCTAAGAATGAGACACGCCGAGGGCGAATGGCTGACATGGTTGTCCCCACGAGCAGTAGTAGAGAATTACATACAACCTTGGATCAACAGGAATGGGGTGTTGAAAAAGTAAGAATTATAAATAGGGACGATGCTGAAATCAGCAACAGTGCAGAGGCAGTGGACTCGGATGACAATGCTGAAGCGGCTGAAGAGTATGACCAAGGAAACTGGGAGATTGGTTTCAATGGTGCCTCAAATGGCTGGAACAGAGATATGATGGAAGTAAGTGATGAGGAAGATGACGGTTCAGGAGATGAACCAGGCATTGAAGAGGTAGCAGAAGAAGAAGATTTAGACATGAGTGAAGCTTCCGATCAAAATGGAATTGATGATGGCATGGATTCCGCAGCTTCAGAGTATAGTGATTGACTGCTATTCTATTCAAGAGATTGCTGATACACCGAGCTGCAGTATATTTTTGGCGTCGTAGCTTCACTCGTAGCTGAATTCTGTACGGGGGATCAAAAGAACATCGCCGCCCCTTGCTGAATTTCTGTACATGGGAACAAAAGAACAGCAACCGCCCCTCGTCGTATGTGTGGGGGATCAGAATGAGTAGTTAGAAGTGATTAGATTAACACTGTAATTCATATAATTGAGGCATTGGGTTGTAAGCTGGCCGGTAACTGAGGCCTTTTTCTCTGTTATATGTATTCTAAGTACAAATAAACAAACCAAAATATCAGCCGTACCTACATTAACGTTACAAGTGCTTAGAAACAAAACCACCCAGAACAAATTCAAAACTTGGAAGAGATCATATTGGACCACTTCATATAGCCAAGATTTTCTTGACTCCAGTTTTCTGGTCGGCAGACGACGTTGTTGGAAACTTGACGTTGAATTTGATTCTAAGGTTGCCTTTCTTTGAGGGTTCTTTCGGTAAAGGCATACCTTCTTTTGGGACTACTTCTTCGTGGTCTGGATGTATTACACTGTAGCATTGGCATGGCATTACAGAATACCATTCTTGACTTGAATCAGAATTCTTCATAAATTGAACAAATTCAAGAACTTCTTGCGTGCTAAAGAGTGGAAAACTACGAAGTAGAAAAGTATGTACTCCATAAGCACAACACTTACCCGCTTGCATCAGCTATTTCTCTCGAAATTTTCAGTTTTCTTTGTAGTTCCCTTGTACAGCTCCTCAAGACTACCAAGGCAATAATGTCTTCTCAATTGGAGAAGCCTTTCGAGGAGCCAGACTCATCGGTCGACCTTCAACAAAAGAACCGAAGATATCATCACCAAACATTCCACCGAAACTCCTTGAACAGCCCCTCATTCCACTGCCAACACCACCACCACCACCATCCATTCCTCCAAACGGGCTCGAAAATCCGAAGAACTCGGCAAAGATGTCGTCAGCATTTCTGGGACTGAATCTGAACATTGTTGGACCCTCCCCAGTTCGGGTGAAAGTGGCGCCAGCACCAGGGCCACCTTCACCCGGCGGAGGCACTTGACCGTTAAGACCTTCTTCACCATATTGGTCATAAATTGCTCTCTTCTGAGGATCGGTCAGAACCTACAACGAGTCAAAAACTTAAATTTAGATGATCTTTTGTCCTAGAGATACAAAATTCTGCCAATAAAAGTGAACAAAACAAGGACTAAGAATCTAACTGCATCAAATTATATGATCAGGAATGGTACATGAAGTGAAAATTAACGACGAAATCAAAACATATTGGTAAGTGGAAAAATGGGTAGCATCTACAATCCTATAAAATTGACAAGGGCATAGAGTTTGGACAGCAAAAGCTCAAAAATTTCAATTTTCCATGCAGAGAGAATTCATGAACTTGAGGAACTCAATCACTGACCTCATAAGCTTCAGAGATCTGCTTGAATTTAGCCTCAGCTTCTTTCTTGTTATTGGGGTTCTTATCAGGATGCCATTTCATGGCAAGTTTCCTATAAGCCTTTTTCAAGTCTTCGTCTTTAGCATTCTTGTCAACCTGCAATATCTTGTAGTAATCAACACCCATAACAACAATGCTTCTCTCTTTTCAATTACTTGTGCTGAATTTATGCAGCAATGCAGAAACTTGAAGGCGGCAGCAAAAGACTTATTTACGAGTAGGTAGCTTGAATTATATAATGTAATTCATAAGGTTTAAAGTGTGTTCCTGCTTTGTTTAGTTTATAATGCTGTTGAATGTTGACTTTCAGTCTTGTTGAAGACAAGAGAACAGGAAAGAAAGGAACGGATTTGTCTCGAACGTGCTCAGAACCCCGAATGGTGTTGAAGTATCCAGACAAAGAAAGGATGTCACAGCCAGTGCGAGGGCAATTTAGTAATAACAAAGTGCATCAATTTTTCCTGACTATGTTTTTTTTTAACGCTTTCAACTTTCAATTCAAGATATTTTCGTTATTTTTAAATAATTATATCTCACAATTAACACTTAAAACCTATAAACACGCAGCAAATTTTTACGAATACATCGTATTACACTTTGTAAAAATTAATTTACAAGCAGAATACTACACATTTATGATATTATTTATAAATATAGCGTACAGTTGTGATATTAACTTTTATGAAAGTAATACTACGTATTTGTAGAATAATAAAATAATAAAATAATTATTAATTATAATTTTTTTTAATAATAACAAATTTATATTTTATTAAACGGTATTAAATTATACTTTTATTGTTTATTTATGTAAAGTATTGTTAATTTTGATTTTTAATTTTGATTTTGTTTTATAAATAATTTTATTATTTTATATTTTTAGGTGTAAATAATTATATAAAATAAAATTGTTAATTTAATAAAATAAAAATAAAATATAGTCCAATTCCATGCTTTGGTGGCAAAATCTTAGAATCAGAGAGTGGAATGGTGGGCGTTCTTTCTGTCGTCTTATTTTCGGTCTTCTCTCTCACGTCTCAAAATCGAGAACACGACGATGACGACAGCCACGGTTTGCTCGTCCAATTGTGGGATGCAAAGCTCAGACTTGCTCCATTTGGTAATCATTCTAGTATTGCTTCAGATTGTCGTTAATTTCAGTATCTACGGATAGTGTTTTTTAGACTCCGGTGATTTGTTCTTGCATAATTGGTTCCCGAGGAAAGCATTCAAAAAAAATCAGTGCATAGAGTAATCGGATAGAGGAACGCGAGAAGCTGATTATTGATGACATGATGCATAAGATCCATGATCTGCAATCGGTTTTGTTGAAAATCAAGGTTTGTTTGTCTTAGGTCCTTATTGCCTTCATTAATTCTGTTAATCTGTGTGTAGTTGTTAATTTTGTCAAGTCAATCGATTTGTTTGAGCATATGTCTCTGGAATGATGATAACATGCATTGTATTTAGCTATAAAACTAAGGTTTTCGTATTCTGATTCCATTACCTTAAAACCTTAGGTCTGTTTGGTATGATTGTTCTAATAGAGCTTTTGTACATAGAAATTTTACTACGGTTTACTGAAAATCTGTTGATGGTTTCACCGTTATGTTTTATATATTTTAAAATTTCCATTATAACCAATGAACTTGCTTTCGAGGGAAGTTCAAAATTGGAGATTCTTTCAGTAGATGTACATGAGCTTCTTAGAACAGAAAAGCAGTTTTTAGTTTATAGCCAAACTGTTGAAAAAGAATTGAATCGAGCTTTGTGCTTTATAATGGATTTATCTGCAATTTTGGTGGCCATAATCAACAAATGCAGACATGCTTTACCAGTGGAGGGTTTTTTTTCCTATAATTCTAATATACATTTTTCATTTTTGTTGCTCAATCAACTTGTGTCGGCCGCAGATAATCTTTTGTCACAGCTAAATTTTACAATTGTTTAAAATGTAAATGGTTCCTTGCAAGTGGTATATAGCATCACAATGTCCAAACTTTAATTGCAGGATGACTCATCTCATACTGAGGGAAGACTTCCTGCACTCGGAGAAGAGGTTAGTTGACCAAGCCCTTATCTCGCCAACTGTTTCTACACTACAATATTGATGTTCAATGTGCTAACTCAATCTTGCAGGGCATGTCAACGGAAATCTCTCCAAGAACTCTTCCATTTGAATTTTAAATGTATTTTGTTTTGTTTGTTAATTAGTTCACCTTGCACACTCTTCCATCAATGAACATGGTCAAATTCATCCAAACATACTAAAATCTATTAGCATCATAGATAATGGACATTCACTTGTTTTTATTTCCAAATCTATGGTAGTATGGTTTTACTTGTTTAACTGATTTGAGAAGTAGGTTATAATGCCTGGATACGACTTCTCCTGGCTGCTTCCAAAAAGAACAATGTGGATATTCACAATTTAGAATCTAAAGTTCAGGATTGTGGGGATACATTGGAAGAGGCTACTTCACAAGTTGAGAAGGTGAATACTTTAACTCCTTATGATATCATGTGCAATAGTAGTCATCCCTGGCAAAGGCATATTATCTCACTAATTATATTTATGGTTTTGCTTAGAGTTGAATAAGATGTAGTCGTGATTGCTATTCTTTTTCATTGCTTGAGATGCTGTGTTAGAATCTGAACTTGTTACACGGCTTTCTATTGATATCTTTGTTACTGAATTTTTCTTTGTACTGCTTTTAGATGTCAGAGATTGTTAGAGAATGGTGGATTCAGATTCCACATCTTGAGCAGTCTCTTTGTATGGCTGAAGCATGGTCCTTCTAAGTGATATCAATTATATGTTCAATTCTTCAAATCTTATAAAAGTAAAGGCTGTGCCCATCTCTCCTGATGCCCCAAATGAATCAATTATTAATTTTTTCTTTACTGTTTTCCTTGCAGCCGAGGGCGATGATCGTCCAAAGGCAACTGAGGTTACCCAGATGCAAATTCTTGAAGGTAATTTTAGTTGTTGAAAATTTTCAAAGATGTTAGTCTGTCTTTGTTAAGTTTATTTCTGAATTGAAAAAAATATATTGGTAAAGTCTTAATCTTTGCATATTGGCGGATTATTGACAGTTGTAGTTTCAATGGCTTTCTATAATCTGAAGCATATTTTTTCTTTTCCAGATAATCTTGCACTTAACTGATACTACTGCTTTATGTGATTTGGAGCTTGTCAATGACCTTTCTGGAAAACATATTGCAAAGGTGTTTGGGACGTTGGATTATTATTTATCAGGCAAAGGGTCCACTTTGTGCTATTACTCGGCCCAAGCTGTACAACAGTGTAATAGATTCTTTCTGGCTTTTAAGAAGTTTCACCATGAGGTCTGCATTTGCTTGCTTTCACATTTGCTAAGCACAAAGTAGCTGTCTCAGAGACAAATTGTTCCTTCAAGCTGTTTTAGGAATATTCTAAAATTAAGTGCTGTAATACAGGTGCCATGCTCCAATGGATCTGTGGAATTTTTTTTCTATAGAATATAGTAAAAATGCCAGACCCTAGAACTTCAGTTAATTTTTTGTTCTTTTAGAAGTTATTGGAAAACAAATACAGGGGTGTACGCACTTACTGCTTCGCTGTTTAGACTCTCCATTGCCTAAGCCACACCAAGTCTAAGGAACCCCTTATAGTTTAAATGCTTCCTGATAACCTCGATGTTCATATGAATAAACTGGCTTTAACCCTACTTCATTTCATTTTCATTAGCAAGGATTCATCAAGCAAGAACTTGTAAAGAACGAATTGACTGCAGCTCTTGCCAACGAATAACTGGCCGTTTTTGTGGTAAGCTCCTTATATATTGCCCCTTTGCTAATTGGCTTTCTATCTGAGTTTTACTTGGCACTGCGGACACTCTGCTTACACGTTCCAGTTCTTTCTCTTGGTCCCCCATTGTAAAAACTTTCTGAATTCCAGGTTTCTGCTTTAATTGCCTTTCCAAAATATTGGCAGCTTGGATGTTGCTCTCCTTACAATTCAGCTAGTTAAAGAAACTTTCCTTTTTTGGAAGGAGCCAACTCGCTGTGTCGCAAAAAACATAATAATAATAATATTTTCGAAGTTTGAACGGAAAGAATTGCAATTAAAGTGTCCGCTGCATTGCCCTGCCCCTGCACTTGTCGTATCAATTTAATTCAACCTAGGATCAAGTATCGTGCCCATGGAAATGCCTGTTCCTGATCATTTGCTAGCTCTCCAATGGTGCATGGATTGTTTTTACCCAAGTATAAAATTGGGTGAACTACAGTTTAGTGCTATCTAATTGCTATTAATTTACAGAACTACTTACCGTCATTTTGTTTTATTAGTTGCGACGTAAGAGAGGCCTGAGAGACTAATTGTAAACGTTAAATACCAAAATTTTTGAGGACGAAAGATGATTTCACAAACTGTTTGCCATAACCTATAAAATTTAAATAGTTCCCTCCATACGCCGTAATGTTATCATTACCTGGTCATTTTCAGCCTCAGGTTATAGAGAAACACCACAACAATGGCAGACACGACGTGGGAGCAAAGACTGCAAGCCTCAACGAGAAACACCGTAACAATGGAAGA
The DNA here is from genome assembly GCA_019650275.1 of Xylocarpus granatum. Taxonomy (NCBI): domain Eukaryota; kingdom Viridiplantae; phylum Streptophyta; class Magnoliopsida; order Sapindales; family Meliaceae; genus Xylocarpus; species Xylocarpus granatum. Next base: position 46,234 of record BNST01000751.1, read on the forward strand.
CACGACGTGGGAGCAAAGACTGCAAGCCTTAACCCACATCTTAACGAGCCCCACAATTTCGCCATCACTCCACTCACAATTCTTCATCTCCGCACATATCCCATGCTACATGAATTGGGATTACCCTCCGATTTTCTGCTCCAAATCCGCCGACATCTTTCCTTCTCTTCACCTGAAGTGGGGCTTCTCTCTCTTCCTCAAAAGGGTTTCAAGATTTGGGTTTCCTCAGACTTCTTGGCGGTCGAAATGCCCGTACCAACAGCCGCCGCCGTTGATTCTGGCAAAGGGATTAGACGAAGCTCAATGGGGAGATGAGCAGAAAAGAGAGCATGTTAGGAGGAGATTTAGAAGAAAACGCCTGGGATGTTATGTTAATCCTTGGATTCCTACTCTGTTACCTAATCTTTTGTTGTTCTCCCTTTTGCTTTGGAACCCATTTCCTGATAATGATTCCTGAGATGATTTTGTTCGGTTTGTAGCAGGGGTTTGTGTAAAAAAAGTAATCTGAATTCTAAAAAGCAATCACTTTCAAATGGTTGTATTAGAGTGTAAATTTGATTCAATGCTTAACTATCCTGAGTTCAGATGCAACTATAGAGACTGAAGGGTTGAACACAAGTCCTCAACTCATAATTCTAGTTACAGTTAGTTTAACTAACAATTACTTCGATCAAAGACACAAGTGTGTAATAACATAATAAGTTATATAATTGGGCTTTAAGCCTCATGCTCAGTCCTGGTTCTCCTCTGCAGCCCAAAGCCCCTAAGCATAATTTACTAGTAAACGATAACGACTGATAAGCTAAGGATGCTACAATTTCTTTCGGTCCTTCCTTTTTTCTGTGTCCTTTTCTTTTGCTTTGAAATTGAGTAGGAAACTCATGTGCAAACTTTGAAAGAGGAGGGAAGCTCCACTTGCGTCAATCGCGGAAGGAACACAAACTTAACCCCGCCAGCAAACCGAAGAAAAAAGAGATTAAAGAAAAGGCCAAAAGGTTTTCCGTAGATTGGTCCAACAAATACATTGACAATAAAGCATTTATATATGTACTTCTCTCTCTGTCTGTCCCTTTTAGTTGTCCTAAAGCCAACCATATGCGCGATCAATACACCAAAGACTAACTAAACCCAAACGCAAAAGCCGGCCCTTGATGAAGACTTATTAAACGCCGTTCGCAGCTTCAACTCCCGACTAAATGACAAACTTCTACAGTTAATGCATGCCATTGTACGTCAGGAAATTCATTTCCCAGTTGGTTAGCCCCATACCAACTTCCATAGCCACGAAGTTAAGGTCAGGGATAAGAAGCATCCTGCAGATTTCACACAATCATCTGCAGATGATGCTTCTTGGAGGTTCTACTGCTTTAGACTAGTCAAGTTATTTTAAGCTTTTGCTTTAAGAAAATTAAATGAAGCTTCGTTAATCATATCAATGATAAATCTTTTTCTTCTTTCCACAGTGAGTGCTTAACAGGGTTTAGGTGGGAATAGGAGGACCTAATTTGCTTAGCTGACACATGCAAGGACATAGACGAAGCTTCTATCACTCTCTTTTTATTTTGAGTCTAGTCTGAGCTACTTTTCCTTTTTCTTCAGCCTTAAGCTGTGGCGCCAAACACAGTCATAAATTTCACCGACTCATTAGGTCATACAATTAAGTATAACCATCCAGTTTGCCCCCCTTCAACTTCATTTCACACAACATGCAAAGCTTTCTCATTTGTTAGAACTTAAATCATGAATTTATGATCGATGATCTTGCAAGATGTACACACTTACTATGGTTGTAGCTGCATATTAGCATTAAGTAGTTTGTTGTGTTCTCTTTGATTTTGGTTCATGCACGCGTTGGTTATGCTTAGAGTTAAACCTATCTCTCCCACTTCACATTAATCTTAATCTTAATCATTAATCTCAATTTGAGTTTAGATCAACAGAGAATTCACATTCGAGAATAATTATGACCATGTTTTGCCTGTGTTCTGGCCGTCCACACAATCACCCAGCTAGATTTTAGGTGGGTAACACATGAAAACCCAACTATAGTTCGAGAATCATGAGTAGTGTTACTAGCGCAACACAAATTATGTTGTTGCCTTGGCAATTCAAAGAGAAGTTTCTGTTGAGAGCAACATAAACAATAATTTTCATCTTGAAAGTATGAACAATTGGGTGTCTTTAACGAGCATGAACATGTAGCAAGTGATGGTACTGAGACAAATTGATACAAACCACTGACTGAAGTCTTAAAATTTAACTGAAAATTGGTGTCCAAGTTTAAGATTATTTATTAATTACTTATTTTTTTTTAATTTAATATTAAATTTGATAAGAATTATATTTAAAAAATTTGACCCGGCAGATTAATATTTGTGTTCATGTCAGATTAAATGATAAATTATTGGAACAGTGATTGTTGACTCTTAATCTTAATTAGGGTCAACTTTGGCCTATCCCCATTCATGAAGACACTAAGAATCTTGCTAATTCTTGCTCATTTGCGTAAGCAGGAGGCAATCCAAAACGACGACGGAAAAGGAAATTGAGATAATAAAAAAAGAAAGAAGATAATTAGTGGTAATTAAAGATTGGGGTGCTTATTGTGGGCCCATTTATGGGGTAAAGGCGCGTGAGTCGCGTGGAAAGAGGGGCCCATCACTTTGTGTATGTATCAAGAGGTTAGGTATATCCCAGGAATAGTGTTGGACCAAAGCGTAGAGTGCACATGCCATGTGCACTTAGTGCCATTAATTGTAGGCCCCACGGCCCCACCAACTCCTCAATCCACGCATACTTACCCGCCCACCCCACAAATCAGACGAAATCCCCGTTATACCCTTATCCTCTAATCTTCATTAATCCCACGGGGTTAATTTAATTATGATGGATTAGCTAATTACCTCGGGATTCCTTGCCAGCTTTAGGCTATTATGGTTTGATTATAAAGGTAAATCTATTTTAATGGGCCTATAATATACGAAAAATAAATAATAATAATAATAATAACGAAAAGGGTTTCAATAAGGGTGATGGAAGTCACGTGAGAGGATCTTAAACGCATAGTTTAGGCTAATTTTATGTCGTTTTGCATCATGTATATGCACAAAGTGGCCTTAAAAGAATTTTCTTAAAAGGGTCAATAATATGATTAACATAGAAACAAGAGGATAAGAGTTCCTTTGTTAGAGTGTGCTTTCACTTAGGGGACCACAATCGTCGCCCATTCCAGGCCCATTTGGCATCAGTTGGTAGAAAAAATGGGAGCAGAGGGAGGGAGAGACAGAGGTCGTTCTATATAAGTTTGTATGGCTGAAGCTCGCACTCAGTGTACAACATCTTCTTCTTCCGATCTTCTCTTCTCTTCCACACCTTTTCACACATGGCTGTTCCTGCAACCTGTTTTGTTTTTCTGTTAACAGTCTTCTCTGTGCAAATTCATGCCAGAGAGAGCCAGTTCTTCAGCAAGGTACCCAGTTCAAGCGGCAACAACAATGTCCCGGTGACAGCTACAATCCCCAGCAAAGAAGATCAGAGCTTGAGTAAACAACAGCAAGAGCCAACTTTTATCCCAGAGACTCGAAACGGCTACGGATTATACGGCCAGGAAAATAACCAGTTTCCTACCACCACATCTGAAACAGTCAAATATGAGCCTTATACCACACCTATCACCAGCACAGCCAGCGGCAGTTTTGAACCCTACACCGCTCCCACTACCAACTCCAAAGACGTCGTCAAATATGAACCCTACACCACACCCATCACCAGCACTGCCTCGGGAAGTTTCGAACCCTACAACACTCCCACCAAAAACACAGTCAAATATGAACCGTATACCACACCCATCACCAGCACTGCCTCGGGAAGTTTCGAACCCTACAACACTCCCACCAGAAACACAGTGAAATATGAACCCCACACCACACCCATCACCAGCACTACCTCAGGAAGCTTCGAACCCTACAACACTCCCACCAAAAACGCAGTGAATTATGAACCATACACAACTCCCACTACCAGCACAGCCAGTAATTATGCGCCGTACACGACCAAAACTCGAACGCCAGAACGCTACAATAACAACAACTATTACTACAACAAGGATGCTTTTGAGGCAGAACAAGAGAACCAGGGCGACTCGAAGTTCCAGCAAAGCGGCTACACCAACCTGGCAAACAAGAACAACTTCTACGATGTCGGCAACAATAATGTTGAGAAGCAAGGCATGAGTGACACTAGGTTTTTGGAGAATGGGAAGTACTATTACGACGTTCGGAATGAGCAAAATTACTATCCAAATCAGTTCCAGCAGAACTCGAGAGAAATGGCTTGGGGAAATGGGTTCAACAGCAGGGGTTATAACACAAGAAATGAGGACTCTTACGAGTACCACAACTCCATGGAAGGTAACCAGAGCAAAGAGAATGAGTTTGATGAGCTGCAGAACTGATGCGAGCATACAGTTATATGAAGAACGTGAAGTATTTTCATCACTGGTTTTAGATTCGAAGTTAATTATTGTTTAAGGGAAAGAGTTATAAGCCAATAGAATTTATTTAATTACTGGGGTGATCTTCTAGTTATTTTGTGATCTTTGTTTACGGGTATGCATAGTGTTCTGTTCATGATTGGAAAAGCTAAGGTATGGAAGCATGTTTTTGTTTATCTTTTATGAACAATATATGAAATAAATAAATAAATAAATGTATATGGTAATAGTTTTTTCTGTTTGCTTCAGCTAGCTCTTTCACGTTATTGCATCATTTCAGCCCCCCAAGCGACGGGATAGACGGAAGATTAACCTACGCATACATCATATCGATCGGTCATGTCTTATCTAAAATCTTCACTCACTAGCAAGTATATGTTCATACAAGTTCATCTAGATATCATTAGAAATATAGTGGTCCAGATATTGATCCTACCTCACCAATCACACGGGTCTAAAAGCTTGAACTTATAAACGAGCTAGCGATAATCATTCCCAGGAACATTTAATGACTAAAGTAACTTGTCCAATCAAAAGATGATGAGAAATTGCCGGGTACAAGTTCTTTTGTAATGATATGATCAGTTATTCCCTTTAGATTTACACATGGGACCAACTGAACCTCCTAAACAATGGATGAAGAGTCAAAGCCTGCAATAAGAAAACTCAACAGGCTTAATTTCAACGGGGCAAATCCGGGCACTCTCTGCTGTGCAACAAAAGCATGCGTTGGCCAGCACTTGCAGTATTTTCATTTTCGTGTGCAAGAGTGCTGAAGTATTGAACCGCTTTCTACCGTTTCTGAAGATTGGGTTTGGAATTGATGATGATCATATTTGCATGGTGGTCCACAAAGCATGTGTGTCAATTTATTTGGTTTTGAAAATTGAATGTGGAAGAAAAGAAAGAATGGCAGCAAACGAAGCAAAAGGCACAAAATGCTTTTTCACTTCTTTCTATAAAACTAATGAATGATAAAAATATCAAAGGACTGAGATTTGCCAGATATCGTCTTCTTCACTTTTTAACTTTGTTCAGCTTTAGAAGTAATTCAATTTTGAATACTATAGCAATACTGCAAATTGAAATAGCATAAGGAGTAAGCTGTCAGCTGTACAGTATCCAGTATGCTTAGCTAGGTCAGTCTTTAAGCGAACATGTACTAGCCCAATGATTCAAAGCAATATAGTTCACTACTTTCATAAATATGTTCATATAGATCAAGGCTCGGATGCTTATTTCTAAAGCAAAACAAATTTATCTACATGCCAATCCCTTTCTAGCTGCCTAAGATTGAGCTGCACAAGTAATAATGTCAAAGTCCATTTCATTTATTAATGTATGTATTCCTTTTCTACTGGTATTTGGGTTCAGAGATGTGGAATTGTGAAGTCAATATCAGTCTAGTTTTCGATGCTGTGCCATCATTTGAGGACATCATCATCAATATGCATAATTGTCGAGTCTGTATTAGCTGGTGAATTGTGAACCCACTGGCAACCACTGCTAGCTCGTGGGGTCGTCACTCACTCTACGATTTCCATTTTCATTTCACAAAGTTGTACTATAAGAAGATAAATATAAACAGAAAAAAGAAGCCCTCTCTCAACCATCAAATTTAAATTGTCTTCTCCGTGAATGACGGCCAGACTTGCCTTTCTTCAACTTTGTTTTTGCCTTTGAATCTGGTTTTAAGGTCTTGCTCTTGACTAATTTTTTCCATTGTTAGATTGTCGCCGGATTATGACATCAATCAATTAAAAACAAAATTAGAAATCAGCATATGGTCCTAAATTACCCAACTAATTTGGACCTTAATTGATGCTGATTGCCGGCCTAGTTTGTCGTTTCACGAATTCAGATCTCAACAAGGGCATGAAGTGATAGGATTGACAGGGAAGAATTGATGACATCAAAGAGCATGGAAGGTGAAAAGGAAAAGAGGAAATAAGGTTTCTTCATTTGTAAATAAGTAGTTGTAAATAATAATCTTGGCCACCCACTTCTAGCTGTTCCCCCATCACACCAATGTCCATACTTTTCTAATACAGGAGACCGAAATTCAGTTAGGGGCGTGCATGAAATTTATTACCAACAACTGAGAAGCCCACAATTGTTGTAAAGTCTGTGGAAGTAGTTATGTTGTGCAGTAAATTGGATTTGGTCTCAGATGGTAAAGAGCGGTTGGCCAAATTCAATTGGTTAGTTGGATTTACCAGGAAAAGGCTATCTGAATTACATAAGAAAAAGATTTACCACGTGGAGGAGTTGATGAAAAGAATCAGAATGACTTTTGACTGTGCAGCTGTACAACGTCTATTAATTAAGTATACTAGACACATGACATTCTACTGCTACAATTGTAAACATTAATTGTTTTCTCATAGCCACTCTCTGTGTACTAGGCAAGGTTCGATGATAGGCTCAGCCCATTAACATTGTGGGTTTGTTTGTCAAGTCCAATAGTCATTCCCATTTTCATGGATTGTATTGAGCTCATAGACCTTTCTATCCACGTTCGTCTACAATTCTGCAAATTAAATTGTTTTTACACCATGATATATTTGTGCAACCTGCCAGACTACCCAAATTTAGTGGTTGCTTTCAACGAAGAACATAGCCTACTGACTGGCGAATCCGAGCCAGTGTTTTCGTACAACAAATTACGGGGAATCCACTGAATTTGTTGTCTTCCGCATTATATAAAACAGTAACACTTTTGTTTGTAGATTGCATTGAAGAATGATCAAACACTCATTCTCAGTTCGCTGAAGAGTTATGACGAGCGCTGTTGCGTTCATTTCATGGTGTTAATGATCTCCAATGACTTAGCTTTTATTGCTGCTTAACAGCTGAAGTACCCATGAATGTGATGACAGTTCATCACCTAGTTCAATGATCGCAAGTATTTCATTAATTATAATACTTTATTAGATCATTACTAATCTGATAGCTTTGTTACTATGATTGCTTATTACCAAAGTGGCTTTTTGTTTCCTTGGTGGTTTAACAATGAATTTGCAATATGGCGGTAAATGAACGGTTAAAATGTCGTTGCTGTGTCTCGTGTTTGGGGAAGGAAAAATTTTCTCTTGCTTTGGTTCCGTGTAGAATTTCTTTTATCATTTACTCTGCCTTCTATTTGGCTACCCGTGCAGACGATTGAGGCCATGGCCCCAGAGGTAATTCTTATTCTATTGTACTCTTTTCTATTCTGTAATTTTTGCTGTTTTGTTCTGTTTATCTGTTCATCATGTGATTGCAAATTCACGAAAGAATTTAGTTTTTGGGACCATTAATTTCAAACTATCTGTCTACTGGTATTCATTTTTCTTATTGTTTAAAGAATAAGAGCTGAAATTTCTGTTCTCTAACAGTTCTGACTATTGTCACTGTCTGATTACGGTGTTAAGAGTAAGCTGAACAGCTTCCCTCGATATAATATCTTGCAGATTACAAGTTTCTGATAATATCTGGCTGTCGGCATGGGAATTCTTTTGTTCTATGATTGTTTCGAGGAATTGCTCTTGAGATATGCTAAAAATATGGGATCTCTGGAGATTTAAGGTCTGCTCTAGTGTTGAAGTTTGTTTCTTCATCTTGCTATACTTGTATGATGGAAATAGGCAAATTTGATTGGTGTGTACCATAGTTTGGATGCTTGTATAATGGATCATGAAGGAATATTCTTAGTTTAGAGTACAGGTTGATGATCAAATTGTTCGATCTGCGCTGCTGGACTAGGATTTTCAGATTAACAAGCCGTGAGAAACCCTTATTAGAGATCATTCCTATTTTGGAGTTTACATTTTACATTCAATTGCGTGGTAAGTCCAGGTTCAAATTTGGGAGAAGAAAGACTAGAGGAACAATAGATCTCCAAGCTTAGGAAAGAAACTGGAGTAACAATCTTAGCAGCGGAGCCCACAACCCATTTAGCAACTCATCTGGTCAACCTGGCAGTTTCTATGGGCAAAATCACATATCATCTTCTTAGGAATTTAGGTGCAGATTTCATTCAGTGTTTGTGCATACGCAAGGGGAGCTCGAGTATTTGAAGTTGTTGGAACATCTGCGTATCCATTTCACATTTTGGCACTTCATTTAATTGGTAATACGAAAAGGGTATCAAATCTCTGGGGTAAAGGCTCGATTTTGGATGAAGAGGTTTTCTTTTCTGCATAGTTTAAACATGCCAACATGGCCTGGAATTTTTCCAAGCATCAGAATTGTAATGAAGGATGGGAAAAAAAAACCCAGAAGCATAACTTAACAGATTCATTTGACATTTGCTTACGTAATTTGAGTGTGTTTAATACACTTACTTTCTTTTTCTTGTTTGGTCTTCATTTGCCGAGATATGATTCATGTATCAGAAAAGTTGAAATTTTTTCATGGTTACAGAAACACTAGCAACAAAATGGACTGTCGATCTTTTGTTATGTTTTTAAAGCTCCCGATCTTCTTTATGTTCTAAATTATCAGAATGTTACATGTCAGTAGGAGTTAATTGATGAAAATTCCCAGGAACATGAGATGTCCAATGGGTGGCCTCTTGGACCCGAGATTATGAATGCAAGAATTCAAGTAACGCAGAGCTCACAGGCTGCTCCGGCTCCAGCACCGGTAGTAGAACCGTACTCTATTCACATACATTTGGTTTCTTTTCATTCTTATCCTGCAACCTGGAACACCGAGGTAACCAATTCCATTGGCCTTGTCATTTTCTTCTGCTTCATTGTTTCTTCTTTGCCTATCCTCCAGTTCTAGCCCCTGATGCACTTAGCTGCTTCATAAAAACTTTCCCAATTGAACTCATCCAGCAATTTAAAGAAGAAATCATATCCGTTGTTATGATAGTCGAAAATCGGGAGTAGAGCAAGTTTTATGTAGAAATGCTATATGAATGAACCATCTGCTACACTGCTACTTATTCTGTAGTAAATGTTTGAGGGCTGAATCAATGGAAAAGTGTTATTGCCAAGAGTTGCATTTCTCCACTTCTTGAGGGTTTGATGCATTTTATTGTACCCAGTTCAAATTTGTGAAAGCAACCACCAATTCTGGCAATTACATCCTTTCTTTCCCTATTCAAAACTGCATCTGAAACAAGTCATCACAAGCCACAGTCCTAATAACAAAACACCATCCTTGTTTTCCCAGAATTCCTTCTAATCATGCATCCATGTCTGTTTCTGTTGCCAGTCCACAGCATCCCTTTTCTTCTCTCAGCTTTTGGCTGGCAATTCTCCTCTCAATACAATTTCCAAAATCAAAATGCTTAACAGGCAGGAGAATTGGATAGGAAGTGATGAGATCCCTGCTTCATGCTTGACCGAATTTTAAAAAAGCAAGCCAGGGCTTACATTAGGTGATGGAGTAGATTGATTATTGATTCGCATGGTGTAATTTGCCATTGATTTGTCATTGTTCCGTAACTGGTTCTGACCCCTGCAACTCTATAATTTCTTCCACAACCAAAATCAAAATAACTTTTCCATTTTTTAATGATTCGCTAAACAATATTGTGTGTATTCTTGTAAGCATTTTGAATGGATTCACACCCAAAATTAAATCTAAATTGACAAAGTTTCAGTGGCTGAGGCGGATTTGGAAATTGAAAATTGAAGAAGGGGGAGTACGAATCCCCGACTCAGGATCATTTTTTGCAAGCAAACAGTGGGGAGAGGATTTTTTTTCTTTTTTTTAGTATAATATTTTATGTTTGATAAAATACCAGTTAATTTTGAATTTATAAAATTAGATAGGTTACTCTGTCAAATCATAATAAGTAATAGGATATCGAGTTCAATTTGGAAAGTTTTTATGTCGTACTAGTGGATAGCTAGCAAATACTGGATGCCCCCTGGACAATCGGCAAAACTTCGACAAACCTAAAACCCTCGAAATACACGAACCAAAACTTTCTTAAGCCCTAAAAGCCATGTCTTTCGCCGCTGCCAGGTCCGTTATGCGGTCTGCTGCCGTCGCCAGGAATGCCGTCTCGGCCAGGCTCACCGCCGGTCTCAAACCCAAAGCCGGACCCGCTGGGTCTCCGTTTCTCACCTCGAAACCAAACCCCTGCTCTCAACGCATTTTCAGGTAATAAATATCAAAACACATTTCTGTAGAATTCTCTATCAGTGTATTATACGACTACAAAATATTTGTTCTTGGCGTTCAACGAAAGGTCCCCGGTGGAGATGAGCTGCTGCGTCGAAACTATGTTGCCGTTTCACACAGCCACTGCCTCTGCATTGCTCACTTCAAAGCTCTCTGTTTCTGGTCGAAGCTACGCCTGGATCCCTGAAGGTAGTTCCCTCCACTTTTATGCATCTTTATTTAATTTTTATGAGTTAGGCCTTGACAATCAGTTATTTGGTGATCTGTATCTGTTATTTTACATTGAATTCATGGATCGGTAATTGTTTTGTAATCGCTTTTCTTTTATTTCTTTGTTTTTTTTGGTATTTCTTTTCCTGGATTTTTTTTTCGGATTTTACGTTTCATTGCATGCAATGCTAACGAAATTTGCACATAATCTTAACTTGAGGCTTATGCTTGAATTAGGAAAGTGTGTGAGACTAAAAGAAGATGATGTTTATCACTAGAGAGTGTCTTCTATTTCGTCACTCAAGTGAAACCAAGGCTTATTTGACGATGGTAATTGTAATAGATACCTTTTAGAGAATACTTGAACCTTGTATGTAGGTTACTTGAGAGTTCCAGGAAATGGACAAATTTCAGGAAGAATGAACGAATATGCCCCACCAGCATAGTTCATGGTTAAAAAGTTTTACAATCATTTTCCCTCTTTATTATAGCTCCTTTTTTTAATCTTTGCTAGACTGGAAATCCCTTCTCTCAATCTCTAGCATACAATGAAAGAATGTATATCCTTTTTCCTTTTGTAGGGCAAGACAAGACTAGATGAAGATCAAGCAACAGGGATGGAGTGACTTTCTAAATAAATGTGGAGAGGCATGAAGTTGGAAAATGTATTATAGTTTCATGGAGTTGGATAACCGATAAATTTTTTTGAAGTTTTAGTAAATATCCTATTTTGATCATTTCTTTTGCAACTTCCTAAATAAAATTATAGAGTTCCACCTTTGCTTTTATTTGTCTCTTAATCTTGTGATCTGATTTATTTCATAGGAATTTCCTTCTTGTTAGCTTCCAGACCAACTGGTATAATATGCCAAAATTTGGCACTTCCTTTTTTCCTTTGTAATGGTGTTGTTTGTGTGTTTGTGCCTCCAGAATTTTTTATTTTTGCTGATGGGTGAAAAGCTTTGATGATTTTCTGCTGAATGGACCATAGAAACATTGGAAGGCAATGAATATTGTATTCTAATTTTTTGACCTAACCTGAACCAAGTCTTCTCTTCAATTTCATGCCAGTATATATGTTGTGGACCATACTAATGTATTTTATTCACTCAGATTGCAATGACGATGTATGATGAATGTTGGAGAGTTCGGGAAATGTTTTTTTTTACATGCGCCCTAAGATAAGGTGATGAAATGAAGATTTTTCTGTAGGATTTCTAGATGCTTCTTTCCCCTTTGTAAGGGCTAACAAGATCCATAGGGAAATTCTGATTATTCAAGAACTTAGAAGGAACTAAATTCTAACTGAATGCTTCTTGATACTGTTGTAATTCAAATAAGACTTGTATTTTATTGTTTTACTAATAGTGTTCTTGTTTTGTATTTGCAATTTTCTGCTAATTTTTATGATTGCCCATGCAATGTTCTTAACATTTAAAATGATTAAAAATGAAGTGATTATCTGGCATTACCCTTTAATCCCCCTTCAGCCATACATGTTTCTTTATTTTTCATCTTTTGGCTTGCACTGTCATGTCTTTGGCCATCAGTTGTTGAGTTTACCTTGGTGATTCCATTGTTGCCTCTCATTCATGTTTTCTAGCCATATAACTTTTCAATTCATGAATCTGAATTCTATCCATCTGATTGTTGATGTTTCAGTAATATTATTCTTCTATTCATTAGAGATTCATATTTGTTAACTTGCATAACATAGTGGCACATTTTTATTATCCATTCAATAGTAATTTTATGTGCATTTTATATTGTAGATGGATGATGGTTGTTTCTTGGACATGGTGCAATGATCGCAGTCTCCCAGGATTTTAATCTGCATTGTAAGACTTGATTGAGACATTTTGGTTCAAATGTTGTTCTACAAGCATTTGGAAGCAGGTATATTTTGATCTAAAGTTATGTATGAACGTTTTTCTTTCCTCTGGAATTGATTGGATTTGTACCATATGCTTGGTGAGAGAATTTACCAGTTAATGATTAGGGTTGGTACTTAGTAGAATGTTGAGATGGTTCCGTTGGATGAGGTTCACCTTAATACACAGGTATTTTCTGCTCTGAAACCCCTGTTTTAAGCATGCACAACCCTGATATTTACGACCCAAACATAATATTTGGAGGGAATTTGTTTGTTTGTAATGTCAGAGTACAATTTCTTGGATGTGGTTTGTCATTTTTGTCTCATCTTGCATTTGAATGAAAGATATCAGATGTGGAAATTCAATTTCCACCGTTGCGTTTGCTTTCCATCAATTCAGTGAAAGGGGGAGTCAAAGTTGAGCAAACCATTTTTGGGAGAAACATGGAACTTCCGCAAAAGAAAGAATGACATTAATAATCGGATATCTTACTCTCGCAAGTTCAGGGCACAGTGTCTGATCATCAAAGGAATTGGAACTCTTCTTTACCCACGCTATGCTAGGAAGAACTATCAAACCTTAATGAGATTTGTATGCATCGGATATCTAGTCACGGGCGAGAATTGCAACGGTAATACGCCATGAATGAGATACAGAGTTAAGAGAAAATGATCAAGGAAGAACTTGTCTGGTATTGAACTCCCGTTTTCCAATCATTGTTCATCAGCATTCACTAACTCATACTCGACAAGGGACAAATTGTTGTCCTCTCTGACAACAAACGTAGCAGATTCAGTGAACTCAAAGTGGCCCCATTTGTCCACGGCTAACCTCATAGAACCCCTGAACACGTCAATCTTTCGCGTTACGGATAGTTATTGTGGTGCCCGGCTTCATCAAATTAACTGCACACAAGCAATTAAGGAAATGAAAACAATGGCATATTGATAGAATCCGGCAGGCAAGCTAAGAAAGAATCCAAATGCGCAATGCATGCTCGACATGATATTGACACTGGATCTTCCATTTTATATTGCTGAAGCTACAGAGAAACAACAACAATGGCATCTGAAACATCTAGTAACAACAGCCAAGTATTAACTTTTACCTCCTTCACTCCTCGTCCCAGTTATTTATAATCGGTATTCCTTCTCACACTATTTGTCTACTCGCAGAGTAAGCATGGTGCTTGCTCTGTGCGGCAAGGATCTATTGCACATACAATATAATAAAAGCTACACTGAGTTTGTTCACGAGAAAAACACATCATGAAAATACAACACCATAACTCTCTGTTCGCATTTCTGCAGAAATGAGTAGCTGCAATTTGATCTAAAAATGACAAAATTCAGTAAAACCTGAGGACATTGCAGACGAAAAAAAAAGTGGGGGTGGGGGGAAGGGCAGGTGGTGTCAGGCCTTGATCTTTGAGAGCGGTGAAGAGGATGGTGCCAGTGTCGTCACCGACAAGACATTCAGCGATACGGGTTTGGCGGAGCTGGGGGGAGGCGGTACGATTCTTGGGCAAAACGGGGTCGGATTTCAAGACATGGACGGTGAGGTTGTGACCGTTGGTTCCTGGTTGTAGCTGATCCACTTTTACAAACACAGGCTTTCTCTTTCCACAACCTTTGCGTTTGCGGTTCCTTCTTGCTGTTTCGGATTCTTCTCCTGCGTTCTAGTTGCTCTTGTCGCCATTTGATTCGACTCTATAGAAACAAACTTTGAACAGAACAAGTTTATGGGCTCTGTGAGATTGTGTTCTCGTTATGGACAAGCAAGAAAAGGATGGCGGAGAGAACTCAGAATTAAGCTTGATCCTTTAATGGCAGGTATGCAACTCTGCTTTCGCGCGCAGTTAACTAATAATATCATAACTCGTACGGCGTCGTATCTCAGGATATTATTACATTAATAATTCATTTTATCCAAAATCAAACCGAGATTTCGGCTGTTCATGTCAATTAAGTTGTGGACAAGAAGCCGGTTCATTGAGATTTAGAAAAAAAAACCCGAATTTTTCTCTCGTTTTCCTGACTCTTCGTCACGTTCTTCTTGTCTTGACCGCACACATTACATTTCTCTCTCTGTCTTTCCTTAATTCAATCGTTGCCCGTTTGAAGTTTTCCTCTGATTAAGAGTATAATTAAAGGAAAAGTCAATTTTGATCATAAAACTGTACGTCAATAGTAGAAAAACATTTCTAAAAGACACAAAACTCACCGTCTCTGTCTTCTCCCATCTGAAGCTTGCTTAGATCAAAACTGAAACTTGTTAATTCAAGCAAGTCAAGGCAAGCTGTGAAGAGATTTTTTTTTAACTTTCTTTGTATTTTTTAATAATAAACAAACAAATATTCATATTCAAGAAGAGGGGTAGCTAGCTCACTTTCTGATCTTTCCATGGACTCCGATTTCTGGACCTCCCGCCTCGCTGCCGCCAAGCGTCAGTACACGTTGCAGCATCAACATCAAAGCTCCCACCTGGGTTCGTTTTGCTTTGAATATGGATCGATTAAAAAAAATTAATGTAAAACGCGTTTTTATTGTTATTCGTTTTTGCAAGTTTAGATCGGTTGAGCGTAGATGACTTTGAGGTAGAAGATGAAGTGCGGCCTGATTTCTCATGTCCCTATTGTTACGAGGATTTCGATATCGCGTCTCTGTATTCACATCTCGAAGACGAACACTCCTGCGAGTCAAAAGTTACGGTAAGTAACTTGAATTTGTGTTTTGGACGTTTTATTTTGTTACATGTGCTTTGGTGTCTTGATTTGGTAATATTTTGTAAGATTTGTGATCTCTGTCTATATTTTGGTGCAATAAGGTGGTGTTACCTGGTT
Organism: Xylocarpus granatum; assembly: GCA_019650275.1. Lineage (NCBI taxonomy): Eukaryota > Viridiplantae > Streptophyta > Magnoliopsida > Sapindales > Meliaceae > Xylocarpus > Xylocarpus granatum. The sequence goes on from BNST01000751.1 coordinate 61,775, forward strand.
TGTTACAATTTCTGATTGGCTGTCTGATTCATAGCATCACTGATCGTTCTTTTTTTGTCCTTATATGTTGCTTTATTCTTGCAAGTTCTAGGATTTGTTTTTACAGTCGGGGACCAGAATCTACCTTCAATGCTTACATGTTATTACTTCTAGCTGAAATTTTCCCCTTTTGTCGGAAATTAAAACGATGTTTGCATTTTAATTTGTGCATGAAGGAGTGATGGAGAAATATCCAACCTTGCTTTTTTGGTATACAATATGTTATGTTTTGTTTTGCTATTTGTTTGAAAGCAATTCCAGCGTTCAGAATAGGGCCCTACCTGATATTAGAAATGAATGCATTCAATTGTTGTTTGAGAGATGGCATAGCTCTTTTACGACCCCTATTTGTGTAGCTCATTCCTTTTTCAGACCCCTCTCATATCCAATATGGTGGTGTTTGGAAAGAACATCGAATGCAGTTGGAGAATTGTTGAGATAAGATATGGTGCGTAGGTTCTTCAAAACTAGTTAGGCAACCAATACACATCACAGAATTATGCCTCTAAAACCATATGGAGTCTAGTGCTTATATTTAGATAGTACAAAATTTATGAATCCATTGTCAATGCACTTGCAACTTTGAACATAGATTGAAATTAATGGGTCCCCTTTTTTTTCTTTTATGGATTGAATTCATATAAGATTATTCTCACAAATGTTTTCCTGGTTTAAATGTTTTTCATTTTAAAAAAAATTAATTTGTTAAAGTTTGATTAAGTTAAGTCACGTTTTTCCAAGTCGTTATCATTAGCTGGAATCCAAAAGTGTAACAGTCAAGGAGAGAAGTACAGTTTTATCATACCATGGGAGATGGTGCTTCCACATTTAGGGTGTAATCTATTTTATAGAATAACTGGAGAGATTTTTAGATTTTTAAAAGCTTACCATTCTCAGATTTGAAAAAATGGTCAATTTTCAAATTTCATTGTATTGCTTTACATCTGTTCTGATTGAAGGACTTACTCTAATGTGATGCCTTTTATTCATTCCAACTTTACGACGTCGAGATTCTGTTTCTTCTATGTATATCTTTAAGCAAAAGTACATCAATGAAGAAAGAGTACAGATAAAACAATGATAAGGGAAAACTAAACAAGTTAACATCTTGAACTTTTATTCCAAATGGTCCATAATTGTTAGTGATTTGCTGGTGGCTGATATCCTTAACTAGTTTCTAGTCATGTTTGATGTTCCTTGATGATTCTCATGCTACATCCATTTCCCTTTCAGGTTTGTCCCATTTGCTCGGTTAAAGTTCCTCGGGACATGTTAAGTCATATTACTTTGCAACATGTACACTTGTTCAAGATATCCTTTATGATGGAAAATTTCCAATACTTTTCTTTTTATGAGTTTGAAAATTTATGCGCGAAAAAAATATTTGGTCATATATATAATGAGCTAAAGCAGTTCCTATCTAAGTTTCCTTTAACTGAAGATTACTTGCAGAGACGTCGCAAATTACGTAGAGCTGCAATTCCTAGCAGTCAAGCACTATCTCTTCTGGGCCGAGATCTTCGGGAAGCTCATTTACAAGTGCTTCTAGGGGTTAGTGGCTATCGGTCAAACAATAATAACGTGTCTAATGCGGCTACTGATCCTTTTCTTTCATCACTTATTTTGAATTTTCCTGCATCTGAAGCTGAGGAAATTTCAAAATCTGTCGTAACCAGTGCTTTGGACACTGTTGCAAAGAATGCAGCACCAGCACGTGTGTGGAAATCAAGGTATGGCACTTTTAGTCCCTATTCTTGCCTCATGTAGCTCAGGGAGATTAATTCTGCTGCTAACCTTAATGTCCACAAGGATATCCAATTCTTAATTCCTTGATTTATTCCATTAATTGGTGGGAGATATTGCAAAAATCTGTTGAACACTAGGGGACTATATCAATATGGAATAGGAGTCTTTAACTACCTCTGGAAACAGAAAAATATATATATATATATATATACCTTTTATCCAGCTTATAATTTCTTTTTCAAGTTTAGAAATCACCTTTGAGTGTCATCAGTTGATGCTCATACCCCATTACAAACTATGTATACCTTTTATCCAGCTTATAATTTCTTTTTCAAGTTTAGAAATCACCTTTGAGTGTCATCAGTTGATGCTCATACCGCATTACAAACTGTGTGCCAATGAATAAGGCCCTTAATAACAGCAAAACTTGACAAAAGTTTGCCTTGTTGATTGGATTATCCCTAGAGAGAAATATCCGTGATTGAATTTAAATTTCAATTTGGTCATATATGGCATTAGAAGTTTCCATTTTAACTGGCATATAGGCATTTGTTGGTGGCTGTATATACTGGTAGCAGTGGTAGAGAGCATTTTCTTATTGTCTAAATTCATATAGTGATAGGTGATTTATATATTTATATGACTTCATTCTCTCATGTTAAACTTGCATGTTGCCTGTCTTATGCTGTTAGATCAATGATCTGTTGATTTGATGGTATGTTTAGGCTGTTATCATTTAGAGAAGTTGGATGAGTGGGTGGGGCTTCACAATTAGTGCCATACATTAGATAGTTTACAAATTTTCTGCAGTTGCCTGAGAAAGCACGATATTGGTTAAATCAGGAGTTAGGTAAGTCAGTTTTTGATGAAGAGGCAGCAATCCCTTATTTAATGCCTAATGCACATCTGAGCACTTTTTGGAACTGTTTTTTGTATTTAAATCTTAACCTCTCTCTTTCTCTGTGGCAGTTTTGATCCTTCTTTGAGTCACGAAGAACGGGAAAAAAGAATGAGACAAGCTGTTGGGAGAGCTGGTTTCGTGCAAGATCTACTTTTCTCGACTCTGTTGAGCGACTAATGGAGACTGTAAACTATTTTGAAAAAAATGGAATGACTTGCACAAAATTCTTCATATGGGCTATTTGTGTGGGAGGGATATTTTCTTCATTCTACATAGATTTAACACCCAATGAATGCCTTATTTTGATGTTTAAGCAGCTGAAGGGTGCTTCATAATGATGGTCCCATCCTTGGCTACTTCTCAACCTGAAATGTACTTCATTTTGGAGAAACAATGCTCTTCCAATTTATTGAAAACTCTACTTTATGACATGGTTGAATTGCAAGATAAGGCTATTTAATGCTAATTTTCCAGCGTAGCTTCATTCCAAGCCTTGTTTTTCTTCAGAAGTGAACATGAAATGCTCCATTCGGATGATGTATAATTCATATAATTGACAATTCGAAAGCAAAACGCTGGCTGATGCAAGAGCAATGGAGACCTAGTACAAGATATCTAGCGCCATTTCTCGTTATTCACCGTTCTGTTTCTTCCGATACCGTTCCTTGAGTATCAAATTAAACTTGATCTCATTCTCCGGTTTTGAATTTATTGATTATAACACTTATCTGTTCATTAAATCTTAGATTACATAGATCATTGACATTAGTGACAATAAGCTTCAATTTCTGTCAGCCACTACCCATTAATGGTGCTTTAGGTATGGAATGGAGTCGAACATTTTCTACTATGGAATGGCATTACACTATTCAGTGAAGTGCCCCTTTCTCTCAAGGAATCACCCATTTTACCAAATGAAGTCGGTCTTAGTACTGATCATGATTGTTAGTTGCTTTGACGGTAAAACATGTTTATCTTCCGTAGATTGCGGTGAGTTGGTCATTGTGATAAAATTCCTTTTTAACAATAACAAGAAGCCACGTACACAACATATACATTCATACCGGCAGCTGTGCGTGACACTACTTTTGTCAGCTGCCTGCGGCGGGTCGGTGGGGACCAGATCATTCGTTGGCATTATGTCACAGTTTTATAATTATAAAGAACGGAATATAAAAGCCAACGTCAATGGACAGCAGGGTGGTCGGTTCACAACCCTGCATTTAAATATTACGCATTTTTTATTCCTCTTCCTACTCTCTTACACCTCACCTCCATCGATCTCTATGCACCCACCAAAAATCATCGCTCAGCGAATAGTTTTCCATCTCCCTTAACCCAACCGCAGTTAAATCCCACGGCCGACCTTCTCTGGAGAAGGTTTAGGGTTTGGTTTGATCATGCTTGTGCTACAAAACGTAAAACATTTATTTAATGTTATGTGAATGAACAGTATGTCAGTTTGGATGGGATTGGATATGGATGCTGACATCACCGCCACGACTGCAAAGAGTTGAATATTCGCCTTCATTTAAGCACAGGTCCAAATACAAGCTGCTAATTATCTTCTGGTCTCTTCATCTCCTGGCTCTTGAAGACAAGTGACTCTCTGTTTGTGGTATTGTTTGTTCAAGTTTGTTGAGGTGAGGAAATTTAAAGATCGATCGATGATGGTGGAACTATTTGTACTGGGGTGTACGGGCATTGTGGTGTTCCTTCACGGAGCTAACTTCTTCTTCCATATTCTCTCCCAGCATCTGGCTTTTCGTGCTCTCAGGTCATTAATTAACAATCTCCTCTCTTCAGTTCTCTTTCATTGTTTTCTAACAGGATTTCATAGGAGGATTAAGGCTGTCCCATGTCAAGATTCAAGCTATAGATGTATGCTCTTCAGTTAGATTTCTGCATCAAGTTGATTGATATGCATGCATGTTTTCTGAAGATTGCACAAGTCATACAATTCGTTTCTTGATTTGGTATTTGACAACATAATTCGGTCAGTCTCATCTGTGGAATACAATGTTTTGATTGATGAAATGATCGGTGCATATACTTGTCATTTTACTGCTGTTTTGTAACACCATGTGTTTCATTGTGTGAATGGTTTCAGTTTCCTGGGGTTTGTTGGATGGTAGAGCTCAAGAGAGATGAAGAATGATTTCTTGACGCAAGCAGCATGTGCACCAGCCGTGACGTATCTGTAAATGATAATCCAGTAATATCTTAGAACAAAGGGTTCAAGTAATTTCCATCCATTGACAGGAAATCAAAATAAATACAATTCCTCTTGTATATTCTGCGTTAATTTCTGTATCAAACTTTTGCTTATAATGAATCCTGGTTAAGGAATTTAATTATCTAATAATTCTTCAATGTCAACATAACTCACTCAAGATTCATGCAAGTCAAATGGTTGGTTGGTTGGAACCTTACAGAGAATGAAAGTGAATTTTCTGTTCCGTCGTTTATTTCATTACTGGATTGTTTTGGTGATGAAATAAAATAGAGATGAATGATAGGTGCAGCACGTGGGTTGTTTCGATTCCTTTCTATCACTCAAGTTGAAATCTAATTTTCTTTCGGGCAAAGGTTGGATGTAATTAACAAACATGTTTTGGCTGTTCCTTCTAGCTCGTTCTTCTGTTTTCTACCAAGGGAAAAAAGCTTGCAAAACCTGACAACTTCATATGATCTTGCCATGTGATGTCAGTGAACGCATGCAAGAATCAAGATGTGCAAACTGTGCCTTCTACCTAATCTATTTTAATAATTTCATCAGCTTCGTTTATAAGAATCGGAATTACTACCCGAATCCAAATTCATAACATGATCATGCATAAAAGTTTTAGCCCCCATTAATATTCGCGAAATGGCACAGAAATTTCCTCTAATCAATTCTGAAGATGACATCTTCTGCCATAAGTTAATAACCTCGGTATCATGATTCGATTATAGTACAGAGCATTGACCGTGTTTAACAATCAAATGGACCATGAAGCTCATTTTGTCTAACGACGAGTGGAATAAGGCTTAATGAGTTTATTTTGTCTAGTATGACAAATGCTTGCAGTTTGGAGGATAGTTGCCAAGGAAGGAAAATTCATGGATGCTCGATAAAGCTTTGGTATAATCAAATCTGTTTTCAGCAAACGCACTTGTTGACATGTATGCTAAAGCGTGGTATCTTGAAGAAGCTGTTGCCTTTTTGAGGATATTGCAAATACTGATGTCGTTTCCTGGAATGCTGTGATTGCTGGATGTGTTCTTCATGGGTACCGTGATTGGGCTTTAAAATTGTTTCCGCAAATGAAAAGTTCAGGAATCTATCCAGATATGATTACTTTAACAAGCGCTCTTAAAAGCTTGCGTCGCAATGGGTCTTATGGAATTGGGTAGAATGTTGCACTGTAGCTTGATAAAGATGGATGTGATATCGGATCCCTTTGTGGGTGTTGGACTTGTAGATTTGTGTGCCAATTGTGATTTGACGGAATAGGCAAAAATGATTTTTGATTTCGTGCCTGAGAAGAACTTGATTGCTTGGAATGCCGTGATCTCCGGACATTCACAAAATGGTGAAGATATAGAAGCTGAATCACTGTTTCCTTTGATGTGTATTGGGAGGAGCAGGATTCGACCAGACAACGTTATCTACACTCATAAAGTCTGTTGCCAGCTTTCAGGCTATCAGTTCTTATAAACAAGTTCATTCACTCTCTGTGAAAACAGGGTTTGGGTCTGATGATTACGTTGTGAACAGCCTCATTGATGCTTATGGAAAATGTGTCCATGTAGAAGATGCAGCAAAAATATTCAAAGAAAGCTCAGTAGTGGAATCGGTGACTTTTACATCAATGATCACTGCTTATGCTCAATATGGTCAAGGTGAAGAAGCTCGAATGCTCTATTTGGAAATGCAAAACAGAGAGGACAAGCCAGATTCCTTTGTTTGCAGTTCTCTCCTAAAGGCATGAGCATACGCATAAGGGAAACAAGTACATGATCACATCATAAAGTTCGGATTCATGTCAGACACATTTGCTGGGAACTCTCTTGTAAACGTGTATGCCAAATGTGAAAGCATAGATGATGCAGGCCGTGCTTTCTCTGAGATACGTGAGAGAGGAATAGTCTCGCTGTCTGGGGTGATTGGTGGACTTGTTGAGCAAGTGCATGAAAAAGAAGCCCTGCAAAATTTTCACTGGATGCTTCAAGATGGTGTACCTCCCAATCACATTACTTTAGCCAGTGTCCCTTATGCATGGAATGTTAATGAAGCCAAACAATGTTTTGAATAAATGACAAGTAATATGGAATTCAGCCTATGCTACAACATTATGCTTGCATGATCAACCTCCTTAGCCGAGCAGGGAAGTTACACGAGGCAATGGAGCTTGTTACTATGCCATTTCAAGCAAATGCCTCAATTTGGGGGCACCACTTGGTGCAGCAAGAATCCATAAGAATGTTGAGCTTGGGCAACATGCCGCTGAGATGCTTTCTGCGATAGAACCAGAGAAATCTAATAACCACGTTTTTTCTTGAAAATCTTTATTTATCAGCTGGCTTGTGGGACAATGTAACAAAGGTTAGAAGACTGATGAAACACAAGACGTTGAAGGGGGAGACTGGGCTGAGTAGGATGGAGGTCAAAGACACAGTATTCACCTTCATAGCAGAGGATACGCAGCTTGACGTGCTTATTGACCTTGAATAAAACTGGCTATGTTTCCATGGTAAATACTGATCTTCATGACGGGGATAAAAGCTAGAAAGGGCAGCTGCTATGACTGTTAAAACTTGTAAACTTAAAATAATGATAATAATAATAATAATAATAGAAATTTAATGGATACAAATTGAATGAAGGCAAGCTACCTTACACAAATGAGAATGCCTTTTTATAGGCTTACAATCAAACTTAAAATTACTAGAAAAACTCATTTATTTCACCAATTATTTGAATTTCTTTTCTATCTAAAACTGAAAATAAAGAATAATAATTAAATTTAAATAGTATTCTTCAAATTTTAAAATGACATCATACTTTAAAACAAATTCTCATAAATTCTAACACTCCTCGTCGAGAATTGTTCGGACATTTCGAACTTTAACCTTAAAAACACCGACCTTGACAAAGAGCTTTAGTCATTATATCAGCAAGTTGAACATCAATTGAGCAATAATACAACTTGACAAATGAATTCTTCTCAGTTTCCCTTATAGAGTAAATTTCACATTGATATGCTTAGTCCTACCATGTTGGATAAGATTTTGAGCAATAGTTATGACTAACTTGTTGTCACAATAAAGCTCTGTGGGTAAGCTTTCTTCTTGGCCTAGATCAGCAAGCAAATTTCTCAATCATATTACTTGATTTGCAAATTTGCTGCAGTTGCTAAGCAGATATACTCTGCTTCTGCAGTTGATTATGCCACCTTTGCTTCCTTACATTCCAGCAAATGATTTCAGAACCAATTGTGAACACATAGCTTAAAGTGCTTTTTCATATAATCAATATTTTCTGCCCAGTCAATGTCAGCATATCCTTCCAACTTAATTCCTCCAGTCTTTAAATATCAGATGCCAACATCTAATGTACCTCTAGCATATTTTATCACCCTCTTTGCAATTCCCAGGTGAACATTGCTAGGTGAACTCATAAACCTTAAAAGCAATCCAATGGAAAACTTTAAATCACGTCTAATTACTGTCAGACACAATAAACTACCTACAAAACTTCTATATGCAAAGGGTTCTCAAGTTTTTAACTATTATTCTCTGAAATCTTCTCATTTTGTGCTAAAGGAGTTCCTACTTCTTTGCATGATTCAAGTTTAAATTTCTTAAGGACATCAACAATATATTTTCTTTGAGAAACGAAAATACTTGAACTGCATTGGTTTATTTCCATTCCAAGAAAATAATTCATGGATCTGACATCTCAAATACCTGTTACATTTTCTTTTTGAATTTGGCTAGAAAATAAACATTGCTCCCTGTTGCCAGCATGCCATCAATATAAAGTGACATCACAAGTTGCAAATCATTATCATTTTGCTTCAAGTACAATGTAGCTTCACTTTCACTCTTCTTGAAACTAAATTGAATCAAATAAGAATCAATTCAACTATACCTGACTTTAGGTGTCTGTTTCAAGCCATAAAGAGCCTTGTGTAGCTTGAAGATTTTGTGCTCATTACCAGTAACTTCAAAACATTCTGGCTGTTGAACACAAATTTTTTTTAGAAGTATACCATGTATTAAAGCTGACTTGACATCTAAATGATATATTAACAATCCCTTCTAATTTGCTATTACCGTAAGTAGCAGCTTTATAGTATCATGCCTAGCTACTGGTGCAAATATATCACCATAATCTATACCAGCAACTTAAGCAAAAACATTCACGACCAATCTTACCTTATGCTTGAAGATTGTTCCATCTGAATTAAATTCTATTTTGAAAAGCCATTTCACACCAATTGTCTTCTTTACATTATGTAGTTATGTCAACTTCCAGGTTTCATTTCTTTTAATAGCATCAATTTCTGCCTTCATTGCTTCAAACCATTGAGAAAATTTTGATGTTTCTGTATAGCATGTAGGCTCAACACGTACAAGGTTACATCTTTCATATACATCAGATAATAGCCTCGCTTTAAGCGCTAATAAGCCTGTTGTTGCTTCAACATCTAGTGAGTTTAATAGGCCTGTAGTTTTAGTTTCTATTTCATTGTCCTTTATTTTCATTAACTCAAACTCCCTTTCTAATGTCAAAAGTTCAACTGTTTTGACCCTGGTATTTCCTTGAAATTCACTTTGAATCTTGTCCCATACCTGTTCAGGTGTTTCCAAGTTCATGATTTTTGTGAAAAATGTGGTCTACAAGTCTAGAATGTAGGCATGTGAGGGCTTGGTCTTTCTTGAGTTTTTCCTCTTCATAAGACTTCATTTGAGCAACTGTTGGATTTTGTTCCACAAGTGACAGATCATCTTCAGAAATCATAACCTTCCATAACCCTTAAGATCTCAAATAAAACTTCATTTTGGTAGACCAAATGTGATTATATTTACCATTAAACACAAGTATTACAGATGTATTGTTAGAGGTGGACATTTTTATGACTATCAAAAAATAAATCACTCAATCTGACTGTGTTTAACACTCTGAATTATTTTCTTCACAATCCAGAAGAAGGATGCTTTGATACCACTGTTAAAATCTGTAAACTTTAAAAAATATATATTAGAAATTTAATAGATAAGAGTTGAATGAAGGCAAGCTACCTTATCACAAACGAGAATGTCTTCTTCACAACTTTCCTCTTAATTTTTGCCTCGTAAACTCTCCTTCCAGAGTTCCCTCGAGCTAGCATAAAATATTGACCTACTGGAGGCTTCTATCTCATACATAGGTAGAATAGAGGCATGGGAAAAAAAGAAGAAAAAAAACAATATATTTTACATGTGTATTATCATCCATTCCTTACACCAAGCTCGCTTGTGCCAGTGATATTTATCTGATGCAATTTTGCATAACTGATGTACATAATAACGTTTACAAGAGAAACAAATGAATATTCTGTTCCCTACTCAATTCTTCTCACATCTATATCGGAGTCCTCAGACATTATGGTTAACAATGAAAACTTCCCTTTGATTGAGATTCTACCACCCTCTACACCGAGCTTGGCTCCAGTAAGCACCCAATATCCAGGCGAGTCTTCGGGGCCCCTGACCATTTCCTTTGTGTCAACAAAGCTTGTCATTTTTGGTGCTTTGAGTGGTGGAGGAGGGCCTCCCGGAAAAACAGCAGAATTCATGTCCACATTCACAGGCTTCTCAGGTTGATTCAATCTTGCACTGAGCTTTGTGCTCATTAACATTGAGAAAACTCTCGATTTCCGAGACATGGTTGAGGGTCCATCCCATTCAGATCTGCGGATCCTTGCAGATGCCACCATTGAGAATCCAAGTCGAAGGAAGAGCACTTTTTTCTTAACCTCAAACCAGGCCTTATTCACAATAGAAGCAGATTCATAGATGCATGATCCATCGTACTGTACTGGAGCAGTGCACACATGTGAAAATGTGCTCCACTTGACTGGTTCATAGTATCCTCTTTCAACTGGCTCAGGAATTGGCTCATAACTGAGATCATCTATGAGTTGCAGGGACTGAGGAGCAGTTGAGAGATGCTGGAGGTGGATTGCCAGATGGTCACTCTTCTTACCTTCCAAGTATAAGCGGATTCCTGTCACTGGCCGATTTCCAGAGTCAACCTGCAGATTACTAATTTAGAAACCAGGAAGGCTAGAAATTGGTAGAATAAGAAAGGTATGATTCTATGCCCATTTTTTAAACAGGCATCCCATCCCAACCCACATTCTTTTTAGTCAGTTGGTCCCAGAACTTCACCACAGCACCCAATAGAAGCGACAAATTACATTAGTATTTAGTAATGACCAAATCCTTTTCAAATGTACAACAGGAAAAAAAGAAAGAAAGAAAGAAGTGTCCCAAGCCAAGAATGTAAGAGATTCACAAGAGCAGTTCCTCCTAAATGCTAGAGCAGAGTCGTAGAGCTTATATAATCCACAAAAGAGAGAAAAGAATAAATACATTCAGAACCCACAAAGTAATTCAAAAATCAGTTTTATGACCAATTTTAGACATTCACACACAATGAAATTACCTTTGTGGTGTTGACATAAAGTTTGGGGCCCATGAGACTAAACTGAAGGTAGGGGGATGCTTGTTTCCTGCATGTTAGACCAAGAGGAAGATCAGCATATACTGGAGCCCATTGCCGGCCTAGTTGAAATTCCAGAAATTGCTGGAGTTCCTCAATTGGTGGCTTGTCTGCAAGATTCAATATCTATTAGAGATCAATAAAACTACTGCTGTATGACAGAAGACAGATATCTGATCACCAGGCACCAAAATCTGTAAAGCAACAGCAACTAAAAAGAGAAACCAAACAGACAAATAGAGATTCATGGACTCACATCGGAGATACAGATTCACTGCATGAGTCAGAAATCCAGTTGCCGGGGCTCCTGCCAAGAGTGACATTATTGGCACAAAGGACATTGATATGACATTAGGCGACCGTGATACAGTTGAGAGCCACTTATTATAACCTTGACCGGTATCAACACCTCCTCGTCGGATGCAAATGCTCTCCATGTGCTGAGAAGAAATATATCAATTGTCTAAAATCTTATCCATACAAAGCAGATTTCTTTCTTTGGGTGGTTCATTAACAAATGGCCCGAGATATCAAGATACTTACATAATCCTTTGAGTAAGTGACAATGGGTGGACTAATCGCGGTAGCATAACGACCTAGCAAATCCCAAGGCTTTGGGTTTTCAACCTAAAATAAAAATAAAAATGTTAATATAGAACAGTAAACACTGACAATTGCCCTACAAGAAAAATACAGTCACTTGGTAATGTCTTTTTTTGCTTACTCGTCACCTTTCTGAAGCATCTTATAAATACATGTCAATTATATATTAACACTTGATAATAATGATTAAAACTATTTTAATTCTCCTTTTACCTTCAGTTCTCCTGACATTTCAGCTGGGTTTAAAACTTCAGAAAATCTCTCATCAGCTATTTGCTTTAAAAATTGCAGCACTTCAGGGGGTTGAAGATTTGAATTTCGGAACTGCTTCACATGAATTACATCTTTACCACCCATTTTCACTCCAACAACGACATGGGTACCATATTTTTCAATGAAACTGGAAAATCATGTTGAAAGTTAATCAGATTGCAAGCAAAATGGTTTATCGTACATTAATGGAGGGAAAAGGCAGGCAAAACAGAAAATTTGTTTCCTAGTTTCTTCAAATAAAGATGTTCCGCTTCCATCCTATGATAACACTCTGAGCTTTTTAAAGCTTCTATGGCAAATCATAAATGTAAGCACACCTGCATCCACATCATGGAAGAGAATATACGTACTGGATTATCTCATTAAGAGAAATCAATGGTGTTACAATCTTTTCATTCAACTGACAAGGACTGAATGGAGAAATTGATGACCTTTCAACTAAAAAATACGCTATATTCTTTGTTCTCAATCATAATGCAGTTGTATAACAATGGTGGAACTTTCAGTTTCAAGGACTTACTCAGCAAGGGCTGCAGGGTCCCATGAAGTAGGCACTTCTTGTTTCATTTGCTTGGACAATACTATCTGAGACCTTGCCAACTCAACATTGTACAAAGATATGAACCAACCATCAAAAGCAAGACTTTTCACTGCAGATGCATCCTTCTGCCATCTGCCACTGAACATGAACATTGAATTGAATGGACCTGAGGGAATTTGACCGGATAAAGACAACTCCTGGTTGCATTTTTCTGACATCTACAATTAAATGAACATAAGAGTCAGAGAACAAAAATGCCCTTTAAAGAAAATAAAGGAGACTTTTGCAACTAATCAACCGTTACTCTGTGATCAAACTTTTATGCATAATTTTAGGAACATAAGGCAAATGCAAGGGTCATGGTACAAAATTTTATCAAATCCAGTGAAAATGATCGAACAAACCATACAACATCACAGAAAGTCATTTCTTCCTCGTCCGTCTGGGACGTTCGGTTAAACATGACACAGACAAACAAGGGGAAAGACGAAAAAAATACATTTCTCTTAAGTTCCCGAATGCAACTTCCCTATCAATGGAAGCAATTCCACTTCATGCTGAAGTGCTGACCGCGAAAAATCTCAACACTCGAATAGCTCCTCTAAACATTGTGTCACATTACAACACTGGACCAATGCAAAAATTCAAACTGTGAGGTTCTTCTGCCATCTGTAATGGGATTTGCTTCCATGTTTTGTAGCACTTCCCCTCATCTAAAACAATGCATGTCGAATGTCTTTACTAACCAAGAATTAGACTAAGAATAGAAATTTGATTTCCAAGAGAAGGGCTGGGATTTGAAGATGGGATTCCCATTCTTAAGATTATTCATTTTATCTCTAATAATATATCACTTAACAAAATAGAGCTAACACATCCACGATTCTACCAACACTACCGACCAATAAGAATCTCACCATTTCAATTGCTTTACTATAAATATCTACACATACACCCCAAGAAAATTTCCTTGTTCTTCCTCTATTAGGAAAACTCAACATTACCTGTTTGAAAGAGAGAACGTCAGACCGAAATCTCGTAAGCTCGCCTTTATCACACTTGATCGAACTGCAAACACCCTTAACGACAACCCCGCCAGGAAAAACTAAGTCTCGCCTCACGCTCTGATCCATTTCAATCAGTCTCGATTCTGAAGGACCTAGCTTGCAGGACGACAGACGAATATTAGTACACAAATCGTACCCCAGTCCGATCACCGAAACCGCCTTCTCCGCCGCAGACTGTGGATCAAATCGATTGTAAGCCATCGATTTTTAATCAGAAAACGAAAAAAAAATTATTAGCATTCAGAAAGCTTTGTGGGTTATCAAATGGTTTAGCCGCGCAATGATTTAAAAAAACGAAGAAGAAGGTAAGAAGTTGAAGTGGTCTCTGGTTCGAGGGAGTTTACTAATATTTTATTAAGTCGTTGTTTGCTGCAGAGAATGCAAATTTGAATTTTGACTTTTGGCATAACATCAATGCATACCAGTAGACCAGCGGAAGGTTGACGGCTGTCTTAACTGAATTCCACGTGGCAACGTATTGTTGACGGTTTTACTCTGAGGCTGGTTTTCAGTTTTACCAACAGGAAAGAGTTCTGTTTCACTTTCCAGCTACGCGATTCCCCGCCAAAATGTGTTGATCTTTCTTTCGCTCTTTCGGTATTTTTTAGTGCTGTCCCTAGAGTTTTGATATGTAACAAATGAGTCCAAATATTTATTATTTATTTTGAAATTTATCTCTTAAATAACTGAAGGCAATATCAAAGTTTTTAACTTTAGAGTGACTATTAACAAGGGATGTCAATTTGATACGATCTAGCACGAGCATGATAAAAAATTTAAAATTAATAGAAAATAATATAATTATTAAATAAATAATATTATAATTTATTTTTAGTTATAATTTTTATAATATAAAATTTATATTTTATTTTATAATTTTTATTCTAAAATATTTTTAGTTTTATTTATTTATTTTTTATTTTTTTAATATAATTATTAAATAAATTAAACAATATGGTAATCAAAATATCATTCTTACTTAATTGAGTGTGACTTGTGCATTGCAGGGATGAAATCAAAGACAAGCATTAAACGTATGGACATGTTTGTTAGTTTTGTAAAATATGTGGACTACTTTGAGAAATCTTGTGAATTTTTCAAAGGAATGGGAAAAATTCACAAGATTTCTCAAAGTAGCCTCGGCACAGCGATTCAATACAAACCAGAAAGCATATGCTCTGCTATAGACCACAGCTTGCTGATCTTGTTAAAGAACTTTGTAAGCCTAAAGGTATTCCATTCTAATCATGTCATATCCTAGGTGCCTTGTATTAAACGTTTGTGCAATGGTCAAATTTTGACCCCGCTTCGAAGTGCAAATTACGACTAACAAAACACAAGACCAAAACAATTGACATTCCGGCCAAGGCCATCCATCCATCCATTACATGCCCATTGCCCCTCCCTTGACGGACGAAAACCTTGATGCCCGAGAAAACATCCAAAGATTTCGCGCTAGTTTTGACAAAACGGGCCTTGAATTGATCATATACGTAGTAGGCCGTGTAGAGATGGCTTAGAGGTTGGCGGGTGTTGCACTCTTAACTCTTTTAAAGTAGTCAGATTTACCAACTCTGAAGGGTGATAGATTCTGATAGTCAGAACGCTCAAAAACGACGAACGTTCAAGTGCCGACCACCAACACTTGCATGTAAACTGCTTTACCTAATATTAATACCGGCGGCAGTCTCAATGAAGCAGCCATATTCACACACAATTTTCCAGCACTTGTTTTCTGGCCCCCACCTCCATGAATTTGCGCAATTCCAATTAATATTGCAAAATAAAATAAATGAGCGGAACAATCTACGGTTGTTGGGAGCAGGACGACGGCAACAACTGCTACTACCATATACGTTGAATAAAATATAAATTAATTTTTAAAATTAATAACAAGCATTCAATTTACAATAAAATATATTTAAATTAATATTAGTGTGCAGGCTTTTAATTACCAATATTATATATTTTAATAATACGAATTAAATAAATTATAATTTAATTATAATAAAATTATTACGGATGAGTTGATTTTAGATTTATAATTAGGATTTAGTAGGTTAATTTTTTGAATTAATTGACAAGTATTTTACTTATAACATTTAATTAAGAGAATATTATAAAATTAAATTTTACTTAAACTATTTTTATGATAAAATTATTTAATAATAAATTTATTTTAAATTTTTTATTAATTTATACTAATTAATTGAATAATTCTACGTGATTACAGCAGTGATGTCGTAATGCCCAAATGGTGTGGGCTAAGTTGGGCCAATATTGTCAACGCGAACAAGTGGGGGGCACTTGTCAGTCAACGTGATTCATGCTGCAAAGCATGTCAATTTTATTCTATTTCAGTTGTCACTGCAATCAATTACACTTTCACTTCACACCGCGTTGAATCTTCCACTACGTGTTGTCTTTTTCTAAATTTCGGGTTGGATGGTGTGTTGCCGTGCCATGTAATTTCATGCAGACACGACGATGGAGAGACAGTGGACACTGGAGAGGGACGTGCGGTGGGGGGGACCATGCTCGGCCAGCCAGCATATTATGGCAACGTGAAAGCCGGAGATTTATGGGCAGCCAAATCTACGGTGGGTGTCCTAGGGCAATTGATTTGTGGGATTGGTCTTCCCTAGACATGGTGGTGGATAAGATAAATGCCATGATGGAATGATTCTGCGTACCTTATCTTCGCTACGACCTTACCTTGTGTCACATATTCTGCCTCCCTGCTGACAGTAAGATGACCATCCACGAGACAAACTTTATTATTGGTCAAATCTGCTACACCTACTTGTTAAGATTCTACTGGCTACGGTGTCCGAATAAATGCTCTGGTCATGAGTAATTTTAGGGCGCGTAAATCAAACACCACCTACAAGTATCATACCTGCACAAAATTATGGTATTACTGGATATAATTTACTCTCAATTATTTATTTATTTAAAATTTATTTTATTTTTTATTAATAATTAATAATATTTAATTTACGCAAAGTTTTTACTGTTTATTTATTTTATTTTAAAATTAATTTACAAATTTTTTGTAATATAAATGCTGTACAAAATGGAATACGTGGTTCAGAATTATGTCAATAGGTCACGATAAGCATGTACTTTTGGCGGTGTTATTGATTAGTTTCCCTTCAATATTGACTAATTAATGAGGCATTTAAAATGGCAGGTAGTTTCGTAAATTGATGGAGTAAGAGGGTAATAGAGTAATTTTAAGGCGCGTGTATATCATGGAAGAAAGGTTGTCGGGTGATAATATACTGGTGGTGTCATACAATACTCACTAGGTAGAAAACGTTGGGGTGAGAGCTTCTGCGTTATGTTTTCCCACGAACACGCGTAAGAAACAAATGAGTCGTGACAAAATATGATTGGTCAATGAGGTAAGCGAGCGGTTCAAAGGGATAAGAGGCATGGGCTTAGTAAAAGCCTGAAAAGGGTGATAGAAAGAGCCTTCGAAACACGCAAGCAGCCCCTCCTCCTAAATTCCTAATTCAAAACAACCCGTCCAAGTCACGCGGCGAGACAGCAGAATGTGCCGACAACTTGTTCAAATGGGCTAATTATTACCACTTTCTGTTCGTCCCCACGCGCCCCTTTTCATTAAACATCCGTCCAAATAACATTTTAAAAAAAAACTGATAGAGAGTAGTACTGACGAGTAGTTAACGCGCCAGAAGGGAGTGTGGAAAGTGGGAAACCCTGAGCACGCAATCGACTGTGCGTTTACAGCCGTTAGAAAATATATTGATTGGATCTATTGTTTCTGTTTATCTACTTGCTCTCTCGACAACCAGCATGCCACGTAATTCGGAGACCACCACACCACACCACACACACACACACACACTCTCTCCCTCTCTCTTTCTCGCCAGCCGCCCACAGTCAAATCCCTCGTTGACTGTGCCCCACTTATTCTTTTCCTTTCTTCCTTGCTCTCCCATCCCTATCTATAAAATCACCCCTCCCCCTAGCCTCTCTTTCACGTCCCCACGCTGTGTCGTTTCCGCCCTTTCTCTAAAAACAAGAACTCAAAACGGCCAACGCTGACCTCAGAAGTATATACGGTATAAACAGAATGGCGCCGAGGGAGAAGGCTGCGGGTGCCGTTAAACCTAACGGAATTAATAGCGGGAACGGTAAAGAGATGCATTTTAGGGGAGTTAGAAAGAGGCCGTGGGGCCGATACGCCGCCGAGATACGGGATCCCGGCAAGAAGAGCCGTGTTTGGCTTGGAACTTTTGACACGGCTGAAGAAGCTGCTCGAGCTTACGATGCAGCCGCCCGAGAATTTCGCGGTGCCAAGGCTAAAACTAACTTCCCCTTGGCCTGTGAGAGTGTAACGAAGAAAATTAGTAATAGCAATAACAACAATAATCAGAGTCCGAGTCAGAGTAGTACCGTAGAATCTTCCAGCCGCGAGCCGGCTCTGATGATCAATTCCTCGCCGTTGGATCTGAATCTCGGTCCGGCTGCTATTGGCGGTGGTGGCGGGGGATTTAATTCTGAGTTTCGGTTCCCGTTTCAGCATGTAGGAGGTGTTTTCGGTGCGGCAAATCATATGTTTTATTTTGATCCGATCGCTGCTATGAGGAGTCAGCGGTATCAACGGTTCAGATCCGATCATCAGAATTACAATTTCCATTCCGTGGCGACGGCAGCCGCTAACGGTAGTGTGCAGAGCGACTCTGACTCATCATCCATCGTCGACTTAAACCATCGCGAAGTTAAGCCACGGAGAAATCTCGATATTGATCTCAATATTCCTGCACAAGAATTCGCCTGACCTTTTTCCCGATAATTGCGTGATAACCGTAGATCGCCGGGAATTTTTTTTTATCGGAATTTTACTCTGTTACCTCTTTTAGTGAAAAAAACCAACGTAGGCTGGAAAAAGAATCAACGGTCAGCGTTTCGTGTGATCGCTTGTGGTTTTGATCACGTTGTGGATAGGAAGCTGATCACCCTTTTTTGCAACAGAGAAGACAATCCATGGAGTTTCTTCAATGTTGTTTATGACTTCTTTCTCTGTACTCGACGGATCAATGAATTAAATCATTACGGATAGCTTTTTTTCATTACTCGTCTATGTTAAACGGCGGCGTTTTATCCAGCAAACTTTATATATATATATATATATATATACTCCGGGCAGGTGGTGGTGCGTCGGATTTGAAGGGCTGATCGAACTTATTTGATCGCTCATACTCGCCGCCGCGCGGGTCACTGGGCACTTTCTATGTTCGCGGTGGGTAGGAGTAAATGTTGGACACGTGTCAGCGTTTCTCAAAAATCTAATTGTCATGCCACCTGTTTTGTGTCGACTATTGCGGGCATTCAATTCAACTTAATGGGATGTACCAATTCACTAGCAAGCTTTCCTCCGTTTGAAGTTACTTCATAGAAAGTGACATAAAAAAAATTGTATGCCCGCGTGCAATGGAGGAGTTTTAGTTATAATTCTTATGCGGTGTTTACACGTTCTGAATGCAATTCCCATTGATTAGTCTTGGAATCTGTAACGATAGACATGGTGTTGAACTGCATTGGTACTGTGTAATACGGTATCTCATTAATTAGCAGATAAAAATGAACAGAATTTTTAAAATTTAAATCAAAATTAATAATATTAAATTTTATAAAGTTGTATTTTTAAAAAATTAATATAGAATTTAAATTTTTTTAATAAATTTATGTTATTAATTAATCAATGATAGGGAAATACATCACTAGATTCTAATTCTTGACCAAGAGGTTACATTCTTTCCTTAATTGCGGCAACCTTTACCTTCTTCCCGTTTGCGAATGACACGTGACATTGATGGCCACTAATTTTTTTGCTTTTTTCGTAACGAGAAAGACATTCGTTTTCAATAATGTAGTAGATAAGCTAGTTGGCTAGCTGTAATCATGGATCCGTGGGTAATAAATTTATTTATTTATTATAATAAAATAAAAATGATATTTAATATTTCTCTTTGGTTTTTTCAGAAAGAGTGTCGCGGTGCAGCGCGTTAAGAGTGGGTTTGTTCGTGTGTTCAAGATGAAAGTTGATTCCTCGTTTACTGGGTGATTCTGAACATTCGTGTCGGACCGCACGTGTTATACGGTCATCGAGCCCGTGGTTTCGTGTCTCAACGCGAAAAATATGGGAAAGCAGACAAAACCGGGGACCACGTGTAAGCGGGCAGTGGAAGTGGGGAAGCGCGGCTGCTGCTTTTAGTGGGCCCGGGTCTTCGGTCGTCAACATCTGCCCAAAGGTTTCGCATTCTCTCTTGGAAAGTTTCTTCTTTTTAAATTAAAAATTAGTCTTAATCACACACTAATTATTTTTTTAAATTTAATTAAATAAATTCGCATTACGTTACAATCAAATCATCTGAACCGGCAATAAGTATTATCACAGCGTACGTTATTGTAAATATTACAATTAATTTAAATAAAATTTATTAAAAAGGTTTAATTTTTTTAAAAATTAAACTAAACGGTGGAATCATGAACGGAGATAAGAGGGCATGTGCATGCATGTTGAAGATGACACGGGCATGGGGACGTGGCATGACGTGCATGTGTGAATTGATAAGACATGAATTAAAAAAGAAAATGTCAAAACACGGAGAATACGGCGCGGAGCAACCGTGAGGAAAGGTGACGTGTCGGATGAAGACAGACAATTAAGCCCGCGGTTGGAGAAAAAGCTGTCTGAATTGGGACCCACACTCCTCCACCCAGAATTTGGACAGACGGACGGGCTGATTCCTCGTGATCCGCAACGTTTACTGCTTAAAGACTGATGCAAATTAACCGAATTTTTTTTAAAGAAAAACAGGCAACTGCCAAATAATTAACAAATAAATAAATATTTTTAATAAAAAAAAGAAAGCTGGTGGTTGTGGGGCGGCTGCGTTGCTGCTGCTCCCACCTGCTGCCTCGATGCGTTTTTTAAGTGGACTGTAATTGCGATTTGAGGTGACAGCTCCTTGTCTTTCCCTCTCTGATTTAGTTGGCGTACTTTAGCAGCGGCAGCGCACTTTATCTTCTGATTTCTGCAAGGGTCGTCTGTTCCACTTAGCATCCCTCCTCCCTACGTCGTCGTATGGACCCACCTTTCGTTAGGAGATTATTTCGTGTGGGGACTGTTTACGGCGGGTCAAGAACCAGGATTTCACACGTACGGTAAATGGTTATAGCCACCGGGCAAGGGCAAGATAATGCACCCACCGACAATGTCGCAGGTGTATTAGCCTTCTAACCAATTACTCCCCTGCGTGGGAAAATGAAAATTTCCCCTTTAGCATATGATACTACTCTACATTTATTATCAATCAAAAATAATATATTTAAATTTATAATATGCAACAATTATATTTCACAATTACGGTATATTATATTATGCATTCATATACGAATCTTTATAATATTATTCTTAAAATTTATATTTATACAAAATAATTTTATTCATTATGTTATTTCGAGAAATCTTATATTGGTCCGTAAATATGAATTATAATATAATAAAATTCTCGTTAATTATCAAATTTTATGTTTATCATTTCTCGACCTATTAAGTTAGTGTAATTTTTAAAAGTTATACATAACACGTACAATAAATACAACTTGTAAAATATCATATTAATCAATTAAGTTATGCTGTAATTCAACAATGGACTACTTAGTGGAAAAATGGATTGTTGAGCTTAATTATATATATAATTATATATATATAATATATGACTAAATGTTATTGCCTTATGTTTAAATTTGTAGTGGAGGGTTATTTTGTAATTTGATTTATAATTTAAGTAATATTTGGAAGGATGGTGGATAAAGGGTTAGTTTGTATAAAACTAGAGGTCGAGGAGTAATTAGTAAAATTGGACTACAGTGACGATAGCCAGGCAAATCAGAGTTGAACATGCGTTGCCTGCCGCTGTCTCAACTTGCCAAGTTAACAACAATAGAGACTAGTTAATTGCGAAGATTTCACAATGAAAGAGCAAACATAATTGGGGCAAATTCGATGGGGAGGGTTTTTTTGGTGGAGTTGAAAGGCAGATCTTTTTACAAATGCAGATTTTGTAACAGCCATCTCGCTCTTGCTGATAATGTCCTTTCTTGGGTATTATTCTCTTTTTTCTCTTTTATATCTTTCATAATTAGAATTATGATTACTGTATAATTCGAAAAATGATTGATTTAGAACAATAATCAAAAATTGAGTTAATTTACTGTGTAATTCCTTGATAATGATTGATACAAAGGATATAATTTTGTCGAAGGATTCAAAATTGATGAAGGGACGAATAGGGATCTGCCGAAACCAACTGGATATGTAGAATTCGGTCGAAATTTTGTGGATCGGGAGCTAAAATTGTTCAAGAACTGGTTTTGGATGCTGGGTTGTATTGGAATTTACCAAATAATGCATGCATGGACTAGAATTTTGTACCATCGCATTAGATTGAAACTGAGGGAAGTGAAATACTGTCTTATTAGTTTAACATTTAGGAAAATGCCGCACTCTGCGGAGAAATTGATTTTTAAGGCATGTATGCATTAGACTGTATGTGATATCAAGTGTGGAACTAACAATTCATATCTAAATTATATAATAAGGAAATTCTGGACTGTAGTACTTCGGTCAAAGGCTGATTTATCATTGGTGTCTTTGAAAATGCTAGAATATCAATTTGGATCTGCAAATTATTTATAAAGGGAAAGCAAATTGAAGAGGATTGTAAACATATTGGTAAAACTAATTAATTTCATAAGCTAGTTTATTCTCTGTCTACTTAGGTAAAACAATTCATTTTCTTCAGCAGCTATGGTGTCTGAGCATTTTTTGAAGAATGTCAAATTTCTCATGCCTACCGTCCTCACATGTTAGTCCTTCCTCTAAACACGAAATAAGTGTGACTGTTTATGTTGTATCTTTTGACAGTAGTGGATATTTTCATTTCCTTGTATGTTATTTGAAAGTAACTCTTGTAGTAGATTTTTGGCCGCAAATGATGGATTAAACTAACCAAATGTTTTCTTTCTCAGAATCTCTGTTTTATACACATTTATAGACCTTTATTGCCTCATTGATAAAAATGTCTAGTTGAAAGGCTATAACAAACTAAACTTGATCCTTAAACATTCTATGCCACATAGAAATGGTTTTGTGTTTCATAGTCTGAGAGTACTTCTACTAATTGTTTCAGTAATGTAACTTGAGCCTATTTAGCACGCAATACTGTTCAACTCTTTTGATTTTAATTTGTTGCTTTGTAACATGACCCAGTCTTTCAATTGCCGTCGAGGAAGGGCATACCTCTTCAGTGAAGTGTAAGTTTTTCTGTGATTTTTGCCTTTTTCTGCTCCTTTTATCTTTCTCTTTGGACTGAAAAAGGAATGTGGTTCTTCCAATTTGTGATTTCATTTTGGTTTTTTGCAGAATCTGTATATGATTGTTTTTCAGTGACTACATTGAGTCAGATTATATACTGGTTTAACCATCCTCTTTCCATTTAAAGCTGTAGGACAATAAGCACTAAGTTGGAGGATCACTGACATTACTGAGAGACGTTGGGCGCATCTTTTTGTTTAGATAATAGTGTGAACCAGTTTCTGGATTTTGAGCTCAATTGCACAAATAAACAATAAGCAACGGAGATACAAATTTCAACGTATACATTGATTTCTATATTATCCCCAAACTTCATAGAACTGGCATGAGGAAATATGTAGTTGACATGTTGATCTCAATCATATGAGCAACAATAATGTTTAGGTTTCATTTCATAACTTCTCTTTATGATAACAAAAAGATTTAACAAAATAAAAATTTAAATAATCTCATGGTTCGTTGATCACCTGGTTAATTGTTTCTATATCTTTATTTCTAACCTATAGGTTGTATTCAGGGTGAATATAATGCATGGACCTGAAGAGGAGAGGATTATGCTATCCGGTATGTATACTGTAGAGGATATATTTTGCTGCTGTTGTGGACAAATTCTTGGCTGGAAATATGTGAGCTTCTTTCAGCCATCTGTTTGTTCTTTCTTATAATAATTTTGGCAAGGTAGCAGAGATGCTTTGTTTACTGAAATGCGTGAGCTTTTTTTTTCATCAATATTTCTTTATCCAGAAAAGTTTTGACCATTTCAAATATTATGATGTGTGTCCATTCTTCTAAGCGACGATTCTCCCCTGAAACAAAAACCACACACACTCATTGGCCATCATGAGCTGCTACTTGAGACTTGCCCTTTTTCACTTGTAACGGCACATGACAAAGTACAAGTGCACTCATTTGAGTCAGTTATTTCACAATCTGTAAAAATCCCTTAAGGTGAGTCGTGCTGATGATGTGCAGGTTTCAGCACACGACAAAAACCAAAAGTACAAAGAAGGGAAGTTCGTTCTTGAAAGGTATCGAATATCTTCTGGCTTCTGGTTTCAGTCTTACTCAAATTTTAACGTATATTGACATAATACATGTCCATCCATCAACAGGTGGAGAATCACAGAGGAGGTATTCGAGGAACTTAATTTGGATGCCCATCCCCGTCCAATTGAGGCAGAAACTCCTTAGCAACATGAAATTCATATCCTATCCAAAACATGAAGGCAAGAGAATAGACTTGTGATAGACCATTTATAAAATTCTCGGAGCTGCACACAGCTGTTTATGCTAGTATCATCACTATCTAGAAACATAATCGTAGGGGCCAAAATCTTTGCTTGAGCGCAGCCAACGCCTTTGACCAATGATTAGGTTGCAGTGCATAGCCACCTACTTGGTAAACAGAGTTAGCTGTTGAATGGAGGAGTATTTTCGGGCATGTAATTGAATGTGATACAGATTTTATTGTTATCATTATGTTCGGTAAAACTTTCTCTCAAAGCAGTATGTTCAACTATATTAGGCATTTCACCATTTCTAATTGTTTGGCATGGCATATGTGCCTTATCCTCTCACAGGGTTAATCATCCCAAACAAGGCAATGGACCCTCATCATCCCATGATTTCTCCATCCAAGTATGGACGGAAAAGTTAAAAACCCTGAAGCACCGTGCTGCTGTATGTTTCAACATAATTTTCATTTGTTTCTGTTCTTGCACTTTCTCTTCCGTCAAACAACTCCGCACCTCTTCTACTGCCCCTACGTTTCGGTTCTTCCAAGACCCTCCAACTCTTTAATGCGTATTTGAAAATGTCTTGGAAGCATTTTAATCTTTCTTTGAATAATCAACACAACGTAAAGACGACGTCGATGAGGATGACCTTTTTCAGAAAATTATAAGGTCGAGCAGCCTCGCCGTAATTCAAACACGTGAAACATGTTTTCAGTGGGGGACAAAACAATTTGGTCCCACGTAATTTAATGCACAAGGAAGCCGACAATAAATAAATCACGTTGACATTTCATAGTTTCTTACATAATCCCCATTCTATCTACTACGTGTCTGATTTTCTACCATTGTTTCTCTTCCCGGACTTTACAATGTTGTGTGCTCTGTTTGGCTGGATCAAAGAAATTGAAAAAATAATTAAAAATAAAAAATAAAAATATCAAGTCAAAAGTCTTGCCGTCTTCCTAACTTGCAGCGTCTACTGTATTTTAATCATTCTTGATTTATGGTCCCACGTTATCCTTATCGGAATTTGAATTTAGATGTCAGGGATGCGGGCCCACAGAATAAGCGTGTGCGATTGAGCCACCTTCCAACTTCTATCATGTGGTGAATAAGGTGCGGCTGCGGATAACACGTGGCAAATCAATCGATGGTTAATATTTTTCTTAGTCACGTGGGCCACCACCGCGGAAGCCCATTGTTTTGTTTTCCGAAAGCTGAAAACATCCATTCCCCGCTTTCCAAAGGCAGTATTTTCCATTTCCCAGAATCTTCTTGTTCACGGCTCCATTTCCGTTTGAGGTCGTGTTTGGACACGTACACAGTTGTTTGACTGCGACTGAAGATTGGGAAAGGCAAGATCTTTGCTTCTGTGCAGTTTACATATAATTAATTAAAATTAATAACTTAATCAACACCTAATTAGTACTTAATTGTTAAGAATCACATTAGACACTTAATGATGGGACTGTCTGCCCGCGTCTACCTTCAACACGTCAAAAATCAAGGCCCGGGCAAACTCTTCACATACGTCATTCATCTCCTCCAATCTCATATCATATTCGTGTTTGATTATGATGACGCTGATAAATCACATTCCCCATTCATGCGTACTGCAGCTATGGTCATGATGACGATGGTGATATCTTACCATCCCGATGATACGTAAAATGAGGTGGCATGCAATAATAATAATAATAAGCGGGCCGGATACATCCACGACAGACACCCCCAACTTAACGGCGCCGTTAATCACGACCCAAAAAAAAATTTTAAAAAAAGGAGTTTCCAGTAAGCGACGTGGAACAGCCGCCGTCTTCGAGAAGGATTAGCATTTCCTCAACTTTCAACGTGTTCGTGTTTTTGTGCTTTGAGTATAATGTCACGGTAGACCGCTGTGACGCCTCTGCTGCCGATAGATTCGTTCCTGCGGGGCCGCAGTCTCACATTCTGTTTCTGCTGCCACGTGCATCGGGCGTGGGCCCCGGGCTAAATTTTTATATGACAGGTTGTAATGTGAGAAGGTGAAATGACGGCCGGGCTGGGCAGGGCAGAGCAGTACAGTGATGTGATGATAGCAGAATCTCTGAGTTGTCAGTGGTGACGACGACCGTATGAGATGAAGTAAGCCCTGACACTCTGTACTGCATTACTGACGAGCTTACGTGTTCTCTTCACTTTCCTCGTTATTAATTATTTTATAATTTGTCGTCACTGTACTATACTCTTCTGTACAGTGATTGCTTCACCCATATCTACGCAACTTTTACGAAATTTACTATTGCACCCCTATACTATGACATTATTTACAGAGCGAGACGTGCAAGGCTTGACGTTAACTAAAAGCTTAGAACTCAGACGTCAGATCTAGCCTACTTCGAGAAATAAAAAAAATTAAAACAAAAAATAATTTTATTGTATATAATAATAAAGGGCAAGGAAGAAGAAAATGCGTCGAGAAAGGGAGGTCGGGCAAAGAGACAACAGAATATGCAATGAAGACTGGCAAAGCGGCCTACTCTCTCGTCCAGCTACATCATTTATCATCGCTGTCTCCCACGTAAATGAAGGGGGGACATGCAGATTGACAAAAAGACACAGTTTGGTTCATGTCAACTAGGGAAGAAGAAAAGAAAGGAAGAAAATTCAAGTGAAATTTCACCATTGTTTGGCTACGAGGTTCAAATAAAACATGTGTTCAATATGATGGATGGCAGCTTACACACGTACGTACGCGGTACGCAGATGCTACGAGAAGATGGGATTGTGGGATGTTTCTGTCCATCTCAGGTTAGTTCTGGGATTTCTGAAGCGTGGGAAATATGCATATTGTATGAACTAAACTAGGTCTTAATTCCGTTGACAAGGTCCTTAATCTCGTAATTAAATAGCATTAAGTACGGAGGAATCATTTTCTAAGGACAAACCCACGAGTAGATCGACAAAATGAACATTAAATGTCGTCTAGAATGGGGCAGGGACCAAATTAAGAGAGATTATTGATTAATTATTAATTAATTAAATATGGTTTCTTTCTAAAAATAATTATTTAGTCAAGTAAGTGGACCACGTGCTCCCAGAAAGTAGAGGAGGGAAAGAAGAGCCGGCACATGAACAACGCGCCGAGTTTCCCTGACGAGCAAAAGTGACGTGTCAATGAAGCAACTTTATCCGTAACGCACGGCGATTATTTCCTCAATTTCGCGATATGTAAGAATGCTCGTTCGTTTAACGGCCACTAACTCGCGTTTAGGGAATTGTCGAAGAAATCTCAGCTGCGACTACTGTTAGCGGCACGAATGATTAACCAACGATGAGGGTGTTTTGGTCATTTTGTGGTACAGATACACGCGCTTGAACAGCCAGTGGGACTACAAGCAGCAGAATTTGTACCCGGCCAAGAACCAGATGTCTGGGACTAGCAACACTGAAAAAGGAATGCTAACCGCACACGCTTGCTTCGCATTCTCCCACAACAAAGACTACCTTTTACGTTAGTACAGTCAACTGATCGGCGCGTGCATTACTAGCGCGGCCAGCAGTCCATATGTACCTTAAAAATCTAGAAATCGTTTTTGTTTTTTGCTGGGCAAGACCATGATACAAAATCAAGACAGTGGGCCAAAGGAATCATCAAATGGTCGGAAAATATCATCGGTCGTTAATATTTCTACCGGCAATAGCCATAGTGAATGCAGAAATACGAGAAACGGAGAATATAAAGCGGGAAAAGGTTTCTGAAAAACAGAAAACAAAAGCATATATATACAACAGCTCGCAACTTCCTAGCATTTTTGATCACCTTTTGTTTTTCTTTTTCCTGTTTATTTCTCTAACAGTAGATAAGGAAGTACAAAGATGATAAACAGGGGCAGCGGCGGCGGTAGTACAGCAGGAGTCACTCAGTAGATGAGAGTGAACTGCAAATGCGACGTCGTATAAAGCCTAAATAGGATGTCACATTCTTTAGCGCTCAGAGCCATACCGGTGGAGGCTCATTCAAATCTACAGGCAACCCACGTCTCACAATCCCCAAGAACGATGTCGTAGGCCCATTTTCAGCCACCGGACCGCCATCAATAATCGCAGCATCGGTTTTAGAAGAAGCTGATGCTTGCCCGTCAAAGTTCATTTCTTTCAGAATCCCAGTGTGCAAAAACTCGCCAAAACCAAAGCGTTGATGATGGTGTTGATATTGATTAGGAGTGATCCAGCGGTGTTGTTGATGGCGATGATGACGACGATGATGCTGATGATCGTTGTTATTAATATCAGACGGTAGGTTGAGATCGAGAGGGAAAGCGCCAGTTGCAGGAGCTGAAAAGTTAGTCTTGGCTTTGGCTCCACGGAGAGACCTAGCCGCACCGTCGTATGCGAGTGCGGCTTCTTCTGGTGTGTCGAATGTACCCAACCAAACCCTAGTCTTCTTCCATGGGTCACGTATCTCAGCTGCGTATCTTCCCCATGGCCTCTTCCTAACACCCCTGTAGTGTCCCTCACGCGAAGAAGCCATGGAAGAAACAGATACAAAGAGAGAGCTTTCTCTATACAAGAGAATGCTATCAGAAAACTATGTGCGCTTCCGAAAGAGGAAAGCAAAAAGGGAGAGCTTTGTGTTTGTGTAAAGTGTAGGTTCCCACTAAGTCACCCGTAATCGTCGGCTGGAAGGCGTAAACTCTATCCAGCCATTTCTTCTCAAGCTTCTTATATAAAGAATTCGCAACTCTGTCTCCACCATATGATTCTCATGTGATTAAAACTCTCACTTCAGGTACGACTCAACGGTGCTGATTTCGTGAAGACATACAAGTGAGCTGTACTTTGGAGTAAGGATAAAAAAACAAAAGTGGGTCCTACATTGTTTTTTTCACAAAAAAGCAGAGGGCCGCCGCCTGATTAGACTCTAGAGCAGTGTTAGGAGTCATGTGCCTACCGTTGGCGCCGGAGATGACGTAAGCCCTATGCCTTTTGTACGGCGCTTCTCAGCCGCGTCTTCATAGTCTTATCACTTTGATAACAACCCATAATTTACGATTAAAGATAACACGATTAAGTGATCGGAGAGCCGGGGGTGGCGTGTCGGGTACTGAGTGGATTGGTAGTCTGACAAAGTTAGCAGAGGCCCCACGTGGAGCGTTTGTAGGAGGGTGTCTGAGTTGCAGGAGACAGGACCGAGTTGAGTCGAGGCTGAGTTAAAAAATTTGAGGGGATTTTGAATTGGCGTGTTTGACTCGCTTTTGAGGATTCTGTTTCTGACGTGAGTGGCCCAGAGAAACCGTACATTTGTGTTGTGTTTGGGGTACTGTGTAAGGTGAATGACTAAAGACTTCCTCCTGCTGATTACTGACACGTAGTCACGTGAAGGTAATTTTGGAATAGTTTTTATTTATTTTAAATAAAAAATAATTCGTGACCACTCATGACACGTGTCTGTGTGGAATGATAGTAATCATGGGATTTCATTTTGTTGGTGCAAGATGAGGAATTTAATTGGGCCCGAGGATATGCTTTTCCTTTTTGATCTTTCGGTATGCAGCTATATGGGATACTACCATGCTGCCCAAGGATTTGCTCTCGTCTTTCACATACAGTGAATCGGATACAGCCATGTGGCCCCCTCCCCCCTGTATTGCCTCTTCGGTGGTAAATTTGGTGCCGATATTCAATTTGATACCACTTGCTCCGATTTAACATCAATGCCTTTTCCTTGACAAACAAACAATCAATGCTTCCATCGTCTGGCAAACTGCAAACTTTTAGTTGCGTAGTTATTTGGAATTTTTTATGTGTTCAATTATGGAATTTTGTTCTCTAGGGGGAGAAAAATGAATATACTAGCCTCCTAACCCACTAGCCCTGCTTTTCTTCCGGCCTTGACTCAGATGATCTCCAGCTAGCAACAATCTTCCATTAGAAAATAAATCATGCTAGAGTTTATCTCTCACAGTTGCCATGCTTATTTTAGGCACGGGATCTCATGCCATTATCTATTCAGTCTCAAGCTGAAATCAGGGAAAAAAAATTGTGTGGATCTTTATACTGCTATACAATTACATTTACTTGCACAATTGCAACTCATAGTCAGTGGGGAAGCATTTATAAGACAAAACAAACGGGTAATTAAATTAAAATTGTGCAGAATACCTTTCCTTTTATAATGTTAACCTTTCTTCTGGCCTTGTGGGGCCAGGACTCGAAAGACATTGCATATTAATTTCCTTTCAAACACTTGAAAAAAACAGGAAGGATCCTACCAGGAATGTATTTCTATATCCATTGTTCTTCAATATGTGACAACATTCGTTCTGCAAAAATGAACAAAAGGATGGAAGCATGCATGTACAAAATATCTCACTGCTTGGCATTGGGAGCCACCAAAGGGAGATCTGACCTCTTCAGAAGTGTTTCCTAGATTTCACTAGTATAACCGAACAAGATTTTTGAAGGGAACAGGAGAGCAATGAGCAGCGCCGTACGTTTATGAGAACCCGCAAGGACAGATGTACAAGTGGTTCTTTATCACGCTTGTCTAAAAGCAGTTTAGAGAGCATGTATGAACGAGGAGAGTTAAAGGACTTCAGGTTGACTATTTAATCATGATAGCAAACTAGGTCCATTCTCTGCAGCTGTTTGAGAATTGGCATGATGATTATAATGCCTTGCCAACTGAATATCATGCAAGAAATGGGTCCTTGATTTTGCATAGGGAGCGCCTCTTGCTGTACAAAGACAAAAGAAAGGCACATAAAATTCTTTTGGTGCTTGCATTTGTACAATTATTATATTGCAATGTCTGAAAAAGTTTCTTCCCTATATCCACATGGTTGGGAAGAGCGTATGGGCATTTTTAATAACAACTGTCCCAGGTTATGTATGTAGTAAAGCAAATATAATCCTAAAAGTTTTTCATTGATAAAGGTTCTCAAGAAAAATTGTGCTCTCATATATTCTCTACAGAGTTTACCAGGAACATCCTCACCTGCAATCTGCTGTGCTCTTAGAATGTTCTGGCGCCTTTTCCACCACACCAGTGAACAGACAGTAATAAGCAAGATAATAACGAGCACACCAAATCCAATACCAATCTTTGCAGCAGTAGAAAGGTGGGGTTCACACGTAGGTAGCCCAGGTATACCACATAGACCTGCATTATCAGTAAAACTGCACAACTCCACCATTGGTATTTTATCGCAGACTTGGTAACAAACATGTAATTATATCTACATAGACTTGTGCATGTGCATGTTTGCATGCACATCTATCTAATAACATGCTATAATGACTTCCTCTTCTCAAGGCTAACTAACTCTATAGATAAACCATAGAGAGATCATACTTGAAACTAGCTCGGTGCAGAAGCCTTCCTCCGAGTGCAGCAGGGACTCTTCCGGACAGGGAATTGCCATTGAGGTTTCTGCACCATGACAAACTTAATTTACTCTATTGCATAGGTATATTTCAAGTGTTAATCAGCTGCTTGAAAGAACTTACAGTCTATGTAATGCTGTCAACTGTCCAAGGCTTTCAGGAATTGATCCATTAAAGAAATTGTAGGACAAGTCGCTGGAATACAAATAACATCACTTGTAGAGTTTGATTTATAGTATAGGAACATGACACAATTAGCAATATTTGTAAAAATACAAAAAAAAATGGTTAAGGCACACTTACAGTACTTGTAAGCTAGTTACAGTTCCGAGTGAAGATGGGATGACCCCCTTAATGCTGTTTCCACTGAGATTTCTGTAATTACCCAAGTTCAGCATATGTTGGCTTCAGACATTTATCAAATAATTTAAAAGCTTGAATCACAAATGTTTAATTATTGCAGCAAGGAATTAGCAGAAATAAGAGAGCCAGTGCAATGGAGAAGGGAATGAGAACCATTCCCTGTATCTTTGTTGTAATTTTGTCAAGGTTTAACAGAGGAACACAAAGTACTAACAAACAAAAGCAAAAGTAATATAACTTTGTAATCCCAGGAGGACATCTATGACAACTTACATGCTCTGCAGATGACACAGTTTGGATATGTCATTTGGCAACAAACCTCCCAGACCTTGGTTGTCCAGACCACTGAACAAGTAGAAGCAAAACATTATTTACTTAAAAATATGATAATATGACAGACAGAAGACATCAACATTTGTAAATTTTAAACACATCAAATCGATCTTTCTAGGGTGACCTGCTGGAAGACCTATGAAAGATTCCCAATGCCTTATTCATGCATCATAAACAATATATACCCTTTGCTGGGATTTGACTTAAAAAACATACTTCTGGAAAATGGTAAATGATGTGAAACAGAAACTAAACTGCTCCAAATGAAAGGGGAAAAAAAAGACAGATCAAGTGGATAAATAGAACTACTGGAAAATATTAAAAAGCAGAAAATACATCAACCAACCATCACAGACCATTTTATTGGTGAAAATAACAAAAGATGTTTGCTATTACTGAGGTACAATGTGCCATCCATTTCCAAAATTCAAACAAAAGTGATTCAAAATAGGGATAAAGAAGAACCCTATTCTCATGAGTGTAGTCATAGCCATTCTTAGTCCATTCAATTCTAATTAAGTTACAGAAAGGTTACAGGGAGAAAGGAGAAAAAAATAATACTCGTATAAGCCTTCTTTCAGGATCTGGGCATGTGAAAGTAGTGTTCACAAAGAAACCATGCATGCTGCATTTGAAGTGTAGTCAATTGTTACATGATGGTGTGGGACTTGGGCTTCTAGTCCCTATTCAAATATACATGTGAAGAAGTGAGGAATGCCTGGTATCTTTTGGCAGTCTAATGACAAGTTCTGGTTTATTTGTAGAAAACAAGATCAGATGGTTGTTGACCTGAAAAGTTGTTTCACTCTGCACAGATTCCTAATGATTATGCTAATTGAAAAATGGGAGGAAAATAGGTTTGCTAAATATATATACCATCTACTGATCAATAAGTTAGTTAAGTAAACACATGATTCCTTGAGTTACCCCTTTTAGCATTTTCTTACAGGATGGTTACAGAATAGGAACATAGTTATTTTAAGAAAGTCAAAGAGGCCAACAGAATGCTTCAGCCAGTCACAATCACAGTCACAGTGCAAATGACTATAGGTTTTGGTTTCATCATTTTTCTCAAAGAATAGGCAGAGATCTAATCAACATTTATCATTCTTAGATTTACTGCTTCGTCATGTTAAAATTTCTCTATCACATATATAAAACCAAAAGAATATGGGCAACATGGAAAGGCAATCATACACAAGTACCATTCCAAGATGCCAAACAGGTCAAACTTATTTTCAGTCGCATTACAAAGGATTTTGTTTTAATAGATGACTAAACCATTCAAGAACATTTGGTCCCTACCAAACATGTAACAGGCAACATTAAAAGTATAAGAAACTAAAAGCAGGTGAAGAGATAAATTAAACATAAGAAAAAGGATCTAGAAAGTACAGTCCATCAATGACCCATCTGTTCCTAGTTGTGTCTAACTGACAATCTGCTCCACTCCATGGATGTTGTTGGGGAACACAAGGATCACCATTCCACCCGACTCGATGAGGAAGGCCCAATGACTTCTTCAATATTTGTAAAGCTCTTACTAGAATAAAGATTGAAGAAATCAGTTACACTAGGCAAATAATCAAACTTCCAAAAATTACATTTCTTGGCTACAAAGTGAAAAAAGAACACGTATACCTTCTTCTGGCATAGTTTTGTACTCAACATTTATGACCTCAAAGACCTCAATGGCATTTATTATGGCACGACTGCCGCCTTTAGGATGCAGGGTTATTTTTAAGGTCCTCCCATTAACAGCAACAGTTTTGTTCAGAACATGTGCTGTATAGCGATCCCCACTCATCTTGACAACATCTACACCTTCAAATGCAATATCACCATTTATTAGGATGTCAAATACTCTTTGCCCAGCATCAGTGATTGTATTATCAATCTCTGCAAAGTGTAACCAAACTGAGTAGTTTCTGTTAGGATCCACATCCATTGTATATTCTAAATCTGGCTGACTATCAGTACTAGTCATGGCAGTTTGATAAAGTGCTTCTGGATAAAAATTTGGTGCCTTTGAGGCCTGCTTGATACTACTTTCAGTAGACCTGGATTGATCAGCATTCTGATCAAAAGTTAGAATGGGTGTCCAAAATCTATCCCCGCCCCAGCGATCCCCCCTGTAGTCTACATCAAACTTTGGCTTCCCATGGCCGCAACTCAATCTTTTGGCTGTTCTTAAGATTAAGCCTTCACCCCAGTCTTGACCAAAATAGTATGCCTTGTTGTCTACTTGGAGAATCTCAAGAGAAAGAATCGCTGGATCTCCATGCCCAGTGCTGTGGAAGCATATAGAGACCACGCCATCTTTGAGAAAGACAAGGGCTTCAGCAAATGCCTGGTCATCATGATCACTCCAACCTGATTTCAAAGAATAAATTTGGGTGCCTTCGACCGATATGTCAAACAAAGGTTCATGGTAAAAATTAGATATTGCAACCCATCCAAAGAAAATCCTCACATTGTAATGTCCTTTTGGCACTCTGTTAATAATATAGCAGTTTTCAGGACCTTCAGATAAGGGAAAATAGCGCAGTGTTTTTAGTGGAGGAGTGATAAAACTTGGACTTGTAGCATTAGCAGGAATGCCTCCAGTGTATGCGAAATCCTTAAACCAGAGTGTATTTGTTGGAGGAGTATGAACATTATGACGAGCTCCACAGCTAATACGCATGGCAAAAGGTGCTGCATTTAACAACAGATTCCATAAGTTTGATAACCAATAAGAACAAACAATAGCTGAAGCAGGAAAATTTAAACATCTCCCATTGTCAAGTTTGAGACAACACTTTAATTCTACTGCAGTTGCAAATGCAAGCAAGGATATACCACAGGTGAAGGGGCCACTGATTACTGCTTTACTTATCATGTTGAGCATAGACATATCTTTAATCCATAGAAAATACATATTGCATCACATTGACCATTTAACCAGCATTTTGAGGATTTATTTAGTTTGTTCAATCACAAAACAGGTACTTATCTCTTCAAGCTATGCATCATTTACACTTTCTTTAGTGCTCAACATATGATAAATCATCACAGTCAAGGTAATGGTTTGGTTAAATGGACTTTGAAATAAAACATTACAATAGTAAGCATCTAGGCATGCTAGAATACATAAGAAAGTACAGATTCTTGAGTTAATCATTTTGTTATTCAGGTTAAATGTCATGCTCCTGCTCTTAGGAATGGTAAATTGAGGTCAGCAGGACAATGCTCATACGAGGTTCAATTCAGTCAGCTCCTTATTATTGTTATTATTATTTTTTTTTCTTTTTCTTCCCAGGCCAATTGTAACAAAATATAGACTGCATAGATTCTACCCGTTTTATCAATTTCTGCACAACCAAACAGATCAAAACATCCAAACATTTTCCTTAAAGAATTCAGCAATAAAACACACTCAAATCCCAAATTCTTCCATCCATACATTAATTGCACCTCTTATAGACATCAGAGCCTGAAAAGAAAAGTTCACGATACTCATTCACTTAAATTATATAAAGAAGCTCTAGATCATCAAATCATTCACAAAAACGAACACTCAATTATCTCTCAATCTATCAAAATGCAAGCTCAATTCACTTCCAAAACCCTAATTCAAATCTCAAACCAATCTTCACTCAACAAATAGAGTAAGCTGAAAGCTAACCACGTCGAGCTGAAGAAAAATTGAGAGCCGAACAGAAAACAAGAAGCCATAAGAGGGAAAGTCTAAGCATTTCAGCTTCAATAGAGCAATGTTCTCTTGCTTTCTTCAGTGATTTAAGCATCCTCACTGGAACCGTTCATCTTCCATGTGCTACGCTTGCTTTTCGAGACAGTGAGTGAAGAGTGGGACGGGAGAGCCGGTAAATACTTGCATTTATTTATTTATTCTTGGTTTAGTCTACTCGTGAAACGGGCAGATGTTAATGTTGTGATCAGGTTCATTAACTGTGATAGACTTTCGGTCGAACGGTCCATGTGCCCTCATTAAAGTAATCTAAAGCGTTAGTCCACATCAGACGGTTACCGGTAGACGGGAAATTGAAATTCAGTGGCTAAAATTTAATTTATGTAAAATGCCCTTGATGAGATGCATCATATACCGCTGTAAGTTTGGATCGGACGGTTGAGGATGGTTGTCGGTTCTTGAGTGGATTTGTTAATGCTTTTAACTTTTGACCTCGCGACTTTTAGAGGCAGCAGTTGCTGCGCAATCAGCGGGATAGCATTGTTTGCGGAGTTAGCAACGTAACTGGAAAATTGGGTCAATGTCATGACCACTGAAAGCGGGTCGGGTTTAGAGAACACGGGGACTTTGGTCTAGTAGTTAGAACAATTTTGAAAATTGGAAATAAAAAATTATTAAAAATTAAAAAGCACCTTAATTAAATTAAATTTTAATTATAAATTATGTTCTTTATTCATATATTTAAGGAAGAAGATTGAAAGAGCCCGTCAACTTCTTGTTCTAAGGACAACCATGCTTAAATCCCGTTTGTAGGTGTATTTGGAAATTGCAGGAGTGCATTAGGCACATCTCCGTTTAAAAAATCCAAGTGATGAGGCCGAATCGGGATGACCCACAGATCACATCAAAGTGGAGGGAACAGGTCAGCATCGTCTTCATCCCTCGATGTTGTAGCAACTGTCCGAACCGTGGTTTAAACCAAGCCGTGAGTAACCATCCCTAATGTCTACTTCAGCCACTGCGGTCGCCACACATGCCGATGACAACGAAGATTCAGATGTTGATAACGAGGAAGAAATAAACCAAGTCGTGGAAGAAGAAATAGAAGAAGTGGACGATTTGCCTGGTACTCCGAACGACGCTGCTGAGGATCGCAACGGTTGGTTAAATTTAAGTTTTATTGATTCACGCTTTCAAACTGATGGTTCATAGGTTTGTTCTTGATTTTGTTGCTGTTGTGTTGTTGTTGTATATAGCTCTTGTTGGTTTACCTATGATGATGGAAAATGCATATATGAATGAGTTAAAAGTTGTTTCCTTTTTTTTTGGTCACATTGGATGTTATATATTTGTTTATATGTGTATTTTCTTTTCATCTTCATACTATGGACCTGTAGAGGAAATGTTATTTGAAAAAAAAATAAATCCATAACTATTTGATAGTTGTAGAAACAGCTAATAGGAGCAGTTAGCTACAGATTAGAAACTAATCTTCCGGAATGCAGCGGCCATACTGCGATGTCAATACGTTTTTGGTAAGTCGGTGGTGTTTAGCATTGGAAAAAATTGAACGCTGCAAGCTTCCATCACTACACTGAAGGATTTCTATCAATTTGTCTGGGACGTCTATTTTTCTCCGATTAGGGAGCTTCAACGTATGCTTTGTAAGTGGCTTGTGGTATTGTGAGGTTTTTGATAGCTTACACTCTTGGCCCTTGGTCTTAGTAGCTCAAGCTGGAGCTAAGTTGGTTCTTGAGCTGAATGAGGTTGAAAGAACCTTAGATTCATGAAGCTAATGGAATATTTTCATATTGGGTCAAGTCAAGTGGTTGCATGAAGGATGATTACATGATCGGGATACAACCATGGAAATCTCTATAGAAGCATATACTCTTTTTGCATTACTGGGCATTCTCAAAAACATTTCTGCATTAGTCTCATTTTCTTCAAACAAATAGTATTGAGAACTGTTTCTTCATGTAGTGTCATCAAAAGAGGAGCTTGGTAACCGGTTGTAGTCAAAGATTTTGCTATGGTAGGTTAGGTAAATTTGCTGCTCTTGTGGCAACTGCTGCTTAATTGATAGAGATTTTGCTCAGGTTATGCCAAACGTTGAGAGTGCGGTAATCGCTATTTGTGAAAAGAGAGACATTAGGTTTGATGGTTCACTTTACAACTTTCTCCTTGTCTTTTGTACATTCTGAGAATGAATTTTATGCTCATCAAGGTAAATAATTGATTCCAAACATGTTGAAATCCTCTTCCATGAGAAACTGCATTTTCCCACCAGTGGTGACCTGAAAATTATCAACTTGCTCTTCCTGTAACCTTTTCTTCCCCTTTCCTTGCTTTACATGCAGATTCGATTCGTATAACCATTTAGGCTTCTCTCTCATATTTTCTTCCAAAGCATCCTCTTTGAAACTTGACGGTTGATTTTGAATGAGGTTGATTGTTATATCTTTTACTTCACTATGCAATGCAGCAGTGATGCAGGTTCACACATTTATAGTCTACCCAAAATCACTAGGCTTGATGATCAAATTTTCATTTCTGTTTTAGTGTTCTTCTGATAATCATATTATGAAACCTGATCTGGTAGTATATTGCCTGCAAACATTTTAAATGGGAGGATAATTAATTTGTTTCATTTCTTTATGATTTTTCTTCTATTTAGATTTTAGTAAAGCAATGGAGCCAGAGGGACACAGAAACCACTTGGAATCAGGTTCTTCTACTCAAGAGAAATCTAAGGTGAGGGAATCATCTGATGCCCTGGATGTAATAGAGAGAAGAGGTAATTTCAAAATTTTAGGTTCTTCAAATGAGCCATTTACAAGATCAAAGGAGTTTTCACATGAGAACCTTAAGAAATCTAAGTATTTAAAATTAGGGAAGCAGCTGACTTCTGTTGTGGACAATGAAGGTCAAGAATCTGGGATTTCTAAGAAAGATGTTGGGGCCTTTCCGCATGCAAAAACCCATGAAGAGCAAAATAAACGGCATACTGATGGTAAGATTCATTTTTGTAGTACCGAAATTATGGATTCCGAGACCAGCACTCCATTTAGTGTTTCTAGAAAAATTGTGACCGGAGGAATTCAGATAAGAGGTCAACTTGGTGAAGGGATCTTTGAGGAAGAAATTAAGCAAATGGACATGCATTCAGGAGATGATAAAGAGGGAATGGCGTCAAGGTGTGTTGATATTGATTTGATATATTCTTGTTGGTGCAAAAGATGAGAATTGTTACCTTTCGCTTCTTATTATCTTCTTAATGCTAACCTTTCTAAATTTAGAAAAAATAATGCTTCAACAAGTTCCTACTAACATTTAGTTATTCCAGGTTTGTTTCTCCTGCTATAAGGACTAGAAGTTTACCCCCTGGTGCCAAGATTAAGGATGGAAACAAACGTCCCGCAGTTATCTGTGACTTCTTTACTAAAGGTTGGTGCATCAAAGGGAATTCATGTAGGTTTCTTCATGTAAAAGATGAGACAAGTATTAATGCTCAACTCCTTGAGGAAGATATGGCTGCTGCAGCTGTGAAAACAGAAGTTCAGTCTGATGAAGGTATTTAATAATTTCTTCTTGTGTGATCTTTGAGAACCTTCTCTGCATGGTGTTTCTAATTGGCATCCTTTCTTCTATCAGGTTCAAGAAATGAGACTGAGAGATTAAAAATGCCTTGTTTTCCTGATCCACTGGCATTCTCAATTAGAAATCATGTGTCATTTTCTTCCGATTTAACTTCAGAAAGAATACTGGCACTGGAACCAGGAGAAAACAAAAGGTTGCCTCAGTTCCAAGAAAACCATAGGCTTTCATTTCTTCAAAAAGATAATACATCTTTGGACCATTCCCCTTCTTCCCAACAGTTGCCTTCATTCAGAGATGATATGGGATCTATCTCATCATCTAAGGATGTAGGAAGAGAGAGTTTAGGAAACAAGTGGCCTGCTGATGATTATGGAAACGGTACTTCACTGACAAGTAGAGCTAGTTCTCCGATATTTAGGAACAACTTGCT
Organism: Xylocarpus granatum; assembly: GCA_019650275.1. Lineage (NCBI taxonomy): Eukaryota > Viridiplantae > Streptophyta > Magnoliopsida > Sapindales > Meliaceae > Xylocarpus > Xylocarpus granatum. The sequence goes on from BNST01000751.1 coordinate 102,135, forward strand.
TCCTGAGTATAGATCTTCTTCAAATGGTTCAGCAATATTGTCAAGCAATTACCACAGTGGGAATCCCTCTTCTTATCCAAGCAGTCTGGAAGAGCGTCCTTGGATTAGAAGTAAATACATGCATAATGATTATTCATCAGCAGTTATCAGCCATTCTTTGAATTCAAGTTTAGGTACTGCTGGTCCAACTGCCAGCAGTTTTTCATCTTGCCAAATTACAGCCTGGACAGGATCATCATTACCTTATTCTTCTTCCTCTTTGAGTGCCAGTCCTCTTGATGCTCAAGTGCTGTTGGACAGTTCCCCATTCTCTGTTTCAGAACCAGAAAAACCAGGGTTCTCTTCTGATTATAGAGCAAAAATATCATCAAATGATTGGGAGACATCTGTGCCTTTTCAACCATCTTTCTTTATTGCTCTGACAAGTATATCATCTCCAGGAAGTCAATATGACCCTTTTCGTGATAGCTTTGACTCACCAAAGATGGGTGACGTATCTCTTAAAGTTGGTTTCTCCCGTATAGGGGTTTCTGGCCTAAACATGTCAGACCAGCAACTAAATGGTGACTCAAAAATAATGGCCCCAGAATGCAATGGTGATAAAAGTTCTATATCTTCTCATAGTAGATTCAGTGAGAATGTGTCGGACAAGAATTGCCACACACCCACAAAAGATTCATATCCATATAGGGAAGAGGGAGTAGGAACATCTATTGTTGATGGGCATGGTGCTACGCCCAAAGAAGATGATCCCTCGGTTACCACTTGTGTCAAAGATATTTCAAAGTCAAAGATAACTAGTACAAATTGCAATAGTACACATCAAAATGGTGGGTGTAGGCACGATAAGGAGTTGAAAATTGATAGGATGAGACAAAGAAATGAAATGGATCTTGAGCATAAGACAGATGGGGATGTGCACAAAGAATCAAAAGTGATGAAACAATTCCGTATTGGTCTTGTAGATTTTGTTAAAGAATTGTTGAAACCAACTTGGCGTGAGGGTCGTCTAAGCAAGGATGTACATAACACAATAGTTAAAAAGGCAGTTGACAAGGTTCTTAACACTTTACGGCCCTGTCAAATTCCAACCACTAAGGAATCGATTAAGCAATATCTTTCTTTATCCCAACCAAAAATTGCAAAGCTTGTTGAGGTGAGTGTCCTGAGTTTAGCAATAATTTTACTACGATAGACCTAGATCTTAGATTTTGGGTGTAGTTTATTCTGTGCGTTTGACAGTATCTTCTTTTACTTGCAGGGATATGTTGATAAGTATGGAAAATCATGAGATGTTAGGCCGGTATTTTAAAGTTTTGTACAGTTTCTTACACATTCTAGTAACTAGTGAAATTGTAGACATTTTTTTTTGAGGCTTAATTAACTTATTTGAAATTGAGGTTTATTGTGAATGTTTTCCTTTGTGGACTTTCATATTTCTTTTTGCTTGATTTTTTGAAAATTATAGTAAATACCTGCTTTAGTTTTCTTAGTTACTCTGGCATAAGAGATATACTCTTTGATCCACAAGATACAGGGGAAATTACTGACAAGGCTTGATTTCTAATCTTGTAGGATTTTTGGATACTTTGAAGTGATTAGTTTTGTGTTTAATTCCCTTTCTTGCACTCCGATTTCTTTGTATTTCTATGATTCCTTGTTGAACTGAAATGGAAGCAAAACATATCAGTTTTATTGATCTTGTTTTGTGCTAGTCATCCATCGCCATCAATGATTACCAGAATGACCCTGGATATGAGCTCATGATCTTTAGAGCTGGTCTTGCATATAGTACTCTGAGTTGCTAGAACTTCTGAAGTTGCCATCAAGAAGCTGGCTGAATAAGTTTTTGGAATCACTGCATTGATTTCAACTTTGCAGTTGCTGATAGATTTTTTTTTAATCTATGGTCATTTTTCAGTCCATTTCTGGAAGGATTGAGTTACAATATTTCTTGAATGTATGTGGATCTTTGCTTTTTGATTATTTTTCTGGTTGTCATGATCATAGTTGTGGTTTCTGCATGCCTTATTCTTCAGATGATATGTGCATTGCTTTGCAACAATCAGTTTGTGGAGATTTTTGTGCGTAAGGTACCTCGCCTCATCTTGCTTATGATATAGCCAACATCAATTGCTAGTTCTGAATGCTTTTCTTGTACACTCTTTTGGGAGTAATGATTGTATTTTTTAACTATGTAGTATCTTTATGCAATTACAATTATAGTTAGTTTTAGACTGGCTAAAATGGTTCTGACAGTGGTGGTCATTTGATAAACACTTTGGTGAACTTTGGCTCATACTTTTATTATATAATTTCCTTTAAACTGTTTAAATGAAAATTATAAGGCGCTTTCTCAATTGTTGGACATGTTTGCTTCTTTGTTTGAGTTATAGTAAAAGTAGGAGACCCTAGAAGATGTAAGAGGTCTTTTAATATTTCCAGAAATGTGTCATATGCAAACAAAACTGAATGGCATTGCAAATGATGTAGTCATATATGAATTGAAAAATCAATGAAAAGATGTTTAACTGTTTTAATGAAAAATCACAGTTGCTTTCTCATTTTTCAGTCAAGAAAGGACTTTGCTTTCTTTGCCTTGATTTATCTTAAAAGTAGAAGATCCAAGGGATAGGAAGTCCGGTAAATTAAGTATGTTAATTTTTAAAAGGTTTACACAGAAAATTGAACAGACAATACGAATTATATATCATTTTGATGCAGTGCCATATGCTTTAAAAGGGAGATTCCTTGGAATTAGGTTACGTAGACTAAATTTTTTCCCCTAAACCATTGTTTTATGAAACCGTGTTTTTCTAATTTTTCTTCTTTATGTGTTCAGATACAGGAATATATTATGAATTTATTATTTTCCCACTTTTTGCAAATTTGATTGCAAGGGTGAAGACTTAGAATCACTTGAAATGGCTGAGGTGTATAAAACAGTGATTATATAGCTAGGGGTGGTGTGTGTGCAATTATATACCATGAACCTCATCCGAAGGTAGCTCTACCACACTGTTGTCCAGATCTTTCTCATACTACATGAAGCTTGTACAATTTGTGCAGATTTGAGCTTACTTTGCAAAGATCAGAAAAACAGTTATTCATAATTGATCATTCAAAATTGTATGAAACTACCATAGTGATCTTTAATCATGAAAAGTTTTTCTGTGGCTTAACAGAAATTACAAGAAATTGAACCACATAGGGTAAAATTGGATGAATGAAAGGATCAGATTAGATGCAGTGCAATCCAATAAAATTTGTTAAACAGCCTATCTATGTGACTAGAGAACACAATTACAAAACTCAAAAAGGTAAGGGAAGCTAATAGGTAGATGTATCCATGATAATGGAACCTGCTGGATTTTGGAGAGAGAAGGAGAGGGGCAGGAAGAGAGCATTCTGTGACCAAACGGGGATTGTCATCTAATCTGAGTTGATTCTTGGTAGATTCTGATTTTTAAGTGTTCACATGCAAGCGACAGCAGGCATGTGTTTGTTAGTAAATGGATGTGAAATGCTATATTAAGATGGTGAAAGTCTGTATCTATCAAGTGAGTTTCTTGTTCTCTTGCTGTTATGCTAAACTAACTTAAATTGAGAAAGAAAAATCATGAGTGGAGTTTCATTAAATTGTGCTAACTATGATGACTGAGGTTGAATTGAAGTCTCCCAATGGAACCTAATGCTGACAAAATGAATCATAAGCAATTCAATCTTGATATAAGTGAAAAGCAGATCCTAAAGTTAATGCAACCTGGCATTTTCTTGTGGTCTTGTATGTGCTATCACAGATGGCTGGCGGGCATGGCATTCCCTACAGGGTGAGACAATTTTCTTCCGGACCATGAACATTTTTCTGTGCACACCTTGTTTGTTTGGTTTCTGATGTGACTTTTTTTGCATGGAACTTTTGTGCGATGACTGTTATGTGATTCTGCTAACGATTCATTGTAGCAATGCTGGTTTTTTCATCTCAGACTGCTTTGATGGATATAAGAGTGCATGCAGTTTAAGCTTACTATTGTGCATTAACACATCAACTGGGGAATTTGTGTTCAAATTATGAGTAGTAGTTTCAGGGTCCGCTGGACTGAACTCAAATTCTGGGTTTTGACTTTGTCTACTAGGAAGGGACTTCGATTGCTGATCTTGAATACACACAAGGTCGGTGAAAGAGAGTGAATCAATGGATACAGCATCCATTGAAATCCTTTTCCTATGGAGGATTGCCATTGATGGTGTTGCAGAAGGTTGCCTGTCACCTGAGCTTATATATTGGTAAGTTAATGTAATCTTTGGATCTACTTCCTTATAATGCTCTCTTTTCCACTAACCTTATCTTTCAATCATTTTCCCACCAGCAATTTGCTGATCATACGGTTTGTATTGGGGGATTTACCAATGAAGTAGATAAGGAAATTACTTGCTGAAACGTATTTCCAAAATTGCTGAGGGCTGGTGATACAAACGAGAATTACACGTTCATTTCGCTTGTAAATAAGAACCAGTGATATGCTGTGAGTGGTGGGTTGGTACTTGATATTGTCTCTTAATACATGTCATTGTTGTTTGTTGACCCATGCGAGATGCCGGAGCAAATTTTACACTGGGGATATTCTGAAGAAGGCTGCTCGATATTAAAATGATTGATTTGATCTCTGTCTCATATGGGTTAAATGTTTAGATAACTTGCCGAATCCCTTTTTCAATTATGAAATAGTTTTATGTGTCATTAGCCCTTCTTGCACCGGGATCTGCCCAATATCTCTCCATCTGAATTCTTCAAAGATGTCAATTGTGGGCATTCTGGGCTTCGTCCGTGAACTTATTGGGCCAAAGTAGGCTGTATGTGCGGGAGTTTTTGGACCACTTATCCATCAATCCTAAGTCGGACTAACAGTTTGGACTTCACTCCAACATCCAACTTTATTCGCTGGCTTCTGTTAAGACAGCAGCTTTGTTTAGTTAGTGCTGTAGCTCCTTTCACTTGTCCAGACAGACTTGACTGAAGTCACGGTTGGAATGTTATTTGATTCCGGTATCTGTTACTAACCACAGCATTTTCACACTGTAATTTTAACGTCAGAAAGAATCATTTCCTTTGATCATTCTAGGACGTTCGAGTTTGGAAAAAGAAATGCCTGCACTGAGAGAGTGACTGAGAGGGGGTCACCTTCAAGGTTAACTTCGTTGTATGAAATTTTCCACAAGCTAAAATGACTTTTAACATATTAGGCTTTTAACGGACTGAGACCTAAGCCAAGTCCAGATTCTTCCAATTATTACGACAAAGGCCCAGCCCTCCTTGTGAATCGAACTGGCATTTATTGTTCAAGTCCCCCCATCCAGCCACCACAACGAGGGAAATCGCAATCCCATGATCGAAGCGTTGGGCTCCACATGTCACTATCGGGCCCCATGTTCCCATCTCGACGGTCCCTACATTGTTCCAAAGAATAGGACAAAGAATTATTTCTCTGGTGTACAGTTGTAAAGCATCCCACGACCTTCTCTTCTTTAGATCCGGAGTAGATTAGATATTTATTATGCTGCCCCCACAATTGCCGAGTCTTCATCCTTATCCATCTCTGTGTTCAATTTCCACTCAATAATTCCCTAATTCCACGACAGACATGGACGTTTGTAACTCGTAAGACAACTGGAAGTAGAAAAAACCCATCTGGAAAATTAAATTACGGACATTTACTCACCAACTTCTCTATAAAAGAAAGACCCTGCCGATACTTTCTGCGAGGAAGGGAACAGATTCATAAGCAGTTGAGGATGTTGCTAGAGAAGCTGTGGGATGATGTTGTGGCGGGGCCTCAACCCGATCGTGGCCTAGGCAAGCTCAGGAAGATCACCACCACACCCTTGACCATCAAAGGTATTTTGATTTTACGCGTGCGATGTTGTTTTTGGCCATGGTTGTTTGTGTGCAGGGTTTCTTTGTGTTTATGATATATTGTGTTTCTGCGTAGACGGTGAAGGAGAGTCGAGCAAGTACCAGAGGTCTCTGTCGATGCCGAATAGTCCAGCGACACCGTCGACGCCCGTAACACCGACGACACCGGTGTCGGCGCATAAGGACAACGTGTGGAGGAGTGTGTTCCATCCGGGTAGCAATCTTGCCACCAGAGGAATTGGTGCTCAAGTCTTTGACAAGCCCGTTCATCCTAACGCGCCTACTGTTTATGACTGGTACTTATATATACTTCACTTGCTTGCATGCTATATATCTACTCACTTTATAGTCATAGTTGAGTTTGAAATACTTTTAATATGTTTGGTTGTCGAGAAAATTTACAGTTTCAAGTGTATAAATTAAAGATCAACGGTACGATATATGAACGACTTTTTTTTGGTCGTTGTTTCATTCGATTGGTTAATTTATTTGAAAAGAAAGGAAATAATCAGTATAAATGATCATAATCCCAAGAACATCAACTCAAATATCTATTTTTTTCCCCTGCTTGTTCAAACGTTTTCTCAGCAACCAAGGAAAGGCGAGGAGGAGGGAGGAAAACGTGGCTATCTGTCTCATGGGCACGTTGAAATAGATCTCTTCAGTAATCACTCAATTCACTCTTGTACATCCATAGAAGTTCACCCTATGAACATATACATGCAATAAAATATTATACACGTATATATAGATTATCATGATTAAATTCTCACTGGATCTGCTAGATCTGTTTCTTTGTAAGATGATTGAGCTATTTAACCATCATCATAGCTCAGATGGCTCCGATCTGTTTCTGGGTGGGGATCTAAACAGTACTGATGCATAGTTTGGTTGTATGTTGCAGGCTCTACAGTGGGGAAACTAGGAGCAAGCACCATCACTGAGGTGATTGCGATGGGTTACCAACTCGATGAGTGAATAAATTGCATGTAAATAGCCGTCGTTTTGCTTTAGTGGGTATTGTATGACGTGTCCTACCTATCTTGGTTTTAAGAGCGCTGACCGGAAGTAAATATGTCATGTTAGCGCTATGATGTGGCGGTACTGCTGTTTTGGCATTGTTTGGATGTGGGGTTTTGCGAGCCATAAATCCACCGCACGCGTGGACGGTGTTGATGAGCTACTGCACTGCCTCCTTTTATTATTTTAATGAAATAAATTTGCTCTTGTGAAAATATTAATGTTGTTCGGACATACATCTCAGAAATTTCAAAATATAAAAAAGTTTAAAAAAATACAATAAAATTTTTTTAAAAAATCAAATTGCACCGGGAAATATATTATTTGTCTTGACTTAGTAAATAAAAAATATTAAAAATAATAAAATTTAAATTAATAAAATATTATTTAAAATTTTTATTTTATTATAAATTAATCATAATTTAGTGAGTTCCAATTGCCCGTCTGTTTATCATTACTTGACAAAGTGTAAAATTACAAGTGGGTCCTTATAGGAGAGTGGAATTACACTACAACCAACACAATCTCAGATTGATCCTCCATGGGCAAAGATTAATTAATTTTATCTACACATTGAACGATTGACCCTAAAAAAAAAGATTATAATCATAGCCACTGGAAATAAAAATATTGTCTGTTTACAACAAGTCAGTATGGTTACTAGTATTTTTGCTGCTTCTAAACATGTTACTTCATTCTAAGTGTACTTGATTCATCGTACTATACACAGAACAATGTTGTTGTAGGAATTCATACCTACCTGTGAATCTTGTTTCCAGTGTATGCTTCTATCTTTATACTTTCACTCTTGTGTAAAAATAGCATTAAACAAATTTTTTCAGTGAGCAGTAGCAGCAGTTCATGATCCTTCTGAGACTTGGCTCGACGAAATTTTCTGGTATGCCAGAAGCTGCATGATATTCAAGAGTAGGAAACAATGAGTAAGAATGAACGTTGTATAAATTCAAGTTCGGAAAACTTTCTTACCAGGAGGCCGTGGCTGAAATTTTGCGTTTGAAGTCCTGTCAAAGTTTCTTGTTCATTTAAGACTTGCAGCTTATCTTTGCACGGATCTATCATCGGGGAGTTTGAAGAGGTTGGAAGGCTGAGTTTGGAATGCAATTCTTTTATGAAGTATATTTCAATTTCGTTGACTTGCAGTGCAGTCTGGTTAGCTACATACTGCATAAAACAGGGCAATTAAAAACAAATTTCATCAATGAAGACCAAAGGTTTTCAAATTTTAACTAGACAGTTATCTAATGAAAAGATGGCTAAAGGATGAAAGAAGAATCACCTGACGTAGGTGCCTGACAGACAATGTAGGCCTGCAGCACAGGTATGGCTGCTGCAAACTGGGGATTCTTTGCTCATCAAAAGAAACAAGCAGGAGCTGGACATCCAACTGAAATAAAAATAATTGATCATTGATCCTATCATAGAGGTGGAGAGTAAAAGGAGCTAAAGAACTAAAAATCTTAAAAAAGAAATATTATATGCGGATGATCTAATGAACTTGGCAGTCATAAATAAGCTGTAAACTGTAAGAGTACTGAAGAAATGGCATAGTTTGAATTCAGTGAGGTCAAAGTTTGGGATTATTTTGGAGCCAAATTTGAGATTCACCATATCACAACATTGCAGTATCACACTGAAAAGTCAAACTTACCTGTTCTTCCTTTTCCTCCAAGTTTCGGAGATAATCAACCAACTTAGAGAGGCGGCTGTTTCGGGCATTCTTACCATTGCTACCACCCACACTACCATGTCGTGTATGGGATCGAATGCCACCTTTGCCCCAGGCAAGTCGTTCTGAAGGCCCAATGAACCCAGCGGATGCACCCATGGATTCTCTATTTACTTCGGTGTCATTTTCATCACCTCCTCCATCAGCACTAGCAGCTGTAGAAGAAGGCTGAGAAAACAGAGGTCCAACCCACCTCTTATGTCTTTTCGGTCCAACTTCTGAAGAGCGCTCATCTGCAGAAGATGAATCTTTGCCTACATCCCCATTCACATCATCATTGTCATCAGAACCCTGAAGTTCAGTTGTTCTATAGTTTCTCCTCCCCCTCAAAGCAGTATCTCGATAGCGACCATGTGACCTCCTCATAAACGAAGCTGATGCAGTTTTAGTCCGTTTTCTGCCCAGAGCTTCTGTTTGTCGCGCGAAAGTTTGCGCAATGGAAGCTTGGATCTGTTGGCATAAACCAAAATAATCAAAATTTGGTGACTTTGTCAACATTATAATTTTCATCTGGAGCCATGTGCAAAAGAAAATTATAGACACTAGCCACTTGGATAAACTATGGACAAACATACACAATGAAGGAATGCATTATTCAAATTCAAGGTGTTGCTGTTCTGAAAGTTCAAAAGTCAACAATGGGTGCCATCAATTCATTAAAACAAACAAAGCGTTTTAGCATTCAGCTGGTTTTGCTTTCTTTAGGAAAAAAGACTGCTACACTATATCATCACATGGCACAAGTTGAGACAAGAGCCAAGAAATAAGAAAATGAGCTTGTAAACTCTGTGAACAGATAAAATATGTATTTATTGAGCTTACAAGAAGATCACAAAAAAAGAGAAAGGAAAAATTGAGAGAGACAGAGAGAGAGAATGATTTGGAGGCACAAACTCATAAGCAAACTTGGAAATTATCACCTGCCTATTGCGAGTCGTCTCCTCTTCATGGAAAGCCAATTCCTAAACCAGGTGAACAGATGAATGCTTTAGTTCCAATTAAACTAAAGATCAGATTCCAATTTGAGATGCAGTAAATAACCAAAATTATACCTCTTCCTCGTACTTGTCAATATCTGGATACAGGGCTGCAATTAGGGCATCATAGTTTAGATCATCTCTCAAAGAGCGACGACTAGCGCAATGTGTTCGGCAGGCAGGACATTCATTGTTCCTGCAGTTAACTTACATTACATTTTCAAAAGAGAAAAAAAAAGGTTCCTTAGCCTTACAATTGATATTTTTGAAGTGCACTTCGCAAGCTCATCGCAGCCAGATGTCAGACCAGGATATCTGAATCCTATGTTTTGACAAAAGAGTAAAGAAAACAGAGAAACTTCAAACATACCCCATTCGCATAGCTTTGTCAATGCATTGCCTACAGAAGCGATGCAGACATTCCATCACTGTTCTTGTTTTGCGAATAATCCCTATACAAACAATAGCAATTAGTAATCTTTCTACAAAATTCATACTCATGCATCAATATTAAGAAGCAAAAGATTTGTCATTTATAATTTAAAAACTCTTTAATCTTAGCATGCACACCGATCACACAGTAATTGGCATTCATGCACGTTTAGATATAATATTCATATAGCAGTTCGGATCATTCAGCTAATAATATACAAACGATAGCAATTAGTAATCTTTCTGCAAAATTCATACTCATGCATCAATATTAAGAAGCAAAAGACGTTGTGTCATTTATAATTTAAAAACTCTTTAATCTTAGCATGCATGCCATTGCAACAGTAATCAGCGTCCATGCATGTTTAGATATAATATTCATATAGCAGTTCAGATCATTCAGCTAATAATGTGTGGGGCTCCACTGAGGATGTAGAGAGCCACTCGATCAATGGTCACATATTTTCGACAAAAACTTATATTAGAAAATCCAAATATACGAGGTTGAAAGAAAGAAATCTCCAGCTAACTTGCAACTCTACAGTAGTTCTGACAAGAACATAGGGAGTCATTTCATCACGTGCATTACAGGCACATCAGGCATGCAATCCAGTGGTATTTTTGCCAAAACCTTGGAGCCATGCATCTGCTAATTGCTTTGCAGTAGCAGTGTCTTAAAGTTGTGGTTAGCGAGGGAAGTGGCCAAAGGAGTAGAGATAATGGCAAATGTGATAACTGGAAAATTTATGACATTTAACCCAAAACTTCCTACAATGCCTTCATATTTAAAAGCTAAAAGTTGTGGAATGTTTTGAATCTCAAAAGGTGGACAATTCGAGTGAGCCAACCAGTTGGTGTGAAGCTGTGAAGAGACCCAATGGCTCACTTAACATATGTGCCAGATAACCAATTAAGCCAGTGCAGAATAGCCAAGTAGGCAGATACAGAGAAAATTCAGAGATTGTGGAGAATCCATGATTTTGTACCTGTACCAATAATATTGAAAAGGGACAAAATTATGATGAAAGCTATCTGCACCTCTGAAGATTGCATGTACTTGCTAATTCATGGATCCATATAATATCCAATAACTACTTTATTAATGACACACAAACTAGCAACTTGGATTTGCATTAGAAAATCTCTCCAAACCTTGTACTTTTGAAAAACCAGCAAAACTCTTCATGATAATGAAAGTAGGATCAATGTCAACTTTATTCTTTAGAAGAAATAAAACTGAAGATATATTGCGTTTTTTCTTGTTTCAGTCAACCATCTACTCAGCTTGTGGAAAATAACACCAATGCCGGTAACCTAGAGTCAAAAGCCAGAAAATTGAAGTTGGGGTTCACATTAAGTTTAACATAAAATGGCAATGCCACCAGAGATCCCCAACACATATCTGGCAATTTGATGCACATGCCTTATAAATTGCTCAAATGATTGAAACATATAAATCATTTGGCTCTTACATGCCACCAAATGAAATAGATTCACACTGTTTGTCTTGGCTTAAGGGTTTGTTCCACACTAAAAGTACGTGTCAGTCAAGTATGCAACAAAAAGTTTGAAAACATAGCATTATGGGAAATTTATCTCAATGAGTCAACAATTGGGTAGAAATACTTATCTTTAACAATTAATAGAAATTTATGTAGCATCCTGGAACTATTGAATAACATTCCTTGGTAACATTTAACAAGTATGAAAAACACACTCACCCAAAATGAAGCAAAGGACTGTATTCCAATTGTCAGAGTTTTTGTAAATTATATAGTAAAATATGATGCTTGCTACATATATATAATGTATTTGTATCCAGAAGTAAACATTTTTAACAAAGTATCCCAAAATCTTACCCAGACAGATTGGACACTGTACTTCCTTGCGAATATCAGATAATTTCACTATTACAAATCTGCAAATATATACCAACAAAAAATGTTAAATTACAGCACCGATAATTAACATATAGTTCAATGTAATTTTCTCTTATCCTTTAATACACAAGTATGTCTATAATTTATTAGCAGATGCATGAATTAGTATGTCTATAATTTATTAGCAGATGCATGAATTAGATAATATTTATAGATTGACTGAGTGCATAATACCAATGGTCAGCAGAAAAGAATATTTCAACCTTCAATTAAACACACACAACAAACTCTTAAAATATTTGAATTGAATTCTTAGTATCTAACATGAAAATATTATACTCTTAAACTGTAAAAACCTTCCGCCCATAAAAAAGGGGAGTTCAACAGAGTCTGTGAAAGATGAAAGGAGTCTGTCAAAGATACAAGGGAAGCAATTTGTTACAACTTGAAAATAACAGTCAATAACTGTCTGAACAAGGAATTAGACAAGCAACATTATCCTTAGATTAACTTTCAGTTGAAAATCCAATATTTGAAGCTTCCAGCAAACACACTATAATTTGAAATTGGTTAACAAGCATATTTTTTTGTGTGCACATACCCAAAAAAAAAGAAGCAGTCCAACATGACTGTTGTACAACTATGATGATGCATTGATAAATATCAACTGATATCCTATGTCCAACCATTCATAACCTTCGTCACAAAGAACTATTACGTAATGTAAAATATTCCTCAATGTCAAGGAAAGTAGTAGATGAAAATATTCCAATAAATTGATCAGATATCCACATTCTCCTCAACCAACACAATAATTTGACATTTAGGGGTGATGCCTCCAACTGAAAAAAAATGGTTTACAAGTAATAATTCTGGAACTATGCTTGTTAATAAACCCCACCGGGGCTTCGATGGGGACCCACAATAACAGCTTAGCAGCTAAAATTCCAGTTTTAAAAGCACATGCGTTGTGAAATATAAGTGAAGAGTTAATTCAGAAGGAATTTTAGTTCGGAGGGAAAATTTTAACTCCACAAAAGCATCTTAATTACTGCAAAAAAATTATCAGTTGACTTTAAAATCCTGCTTCAAGCCAATACTCCAAAAAACTGGGTACAATTATGCCTCACGAGCATATATGCAAAATGCTGCTACCTATTATTTTTCAGTTGTCATTGCATCTTAAGTGATTGACATGCTTACAACTTTGGGCAAAAACAATAAAGCACTGGGGAAATTCATATCATCAAACTCCTCAGCATGGTCACATTATGTATCAAACCGTATTGCTGCTAAAGTTAGCTGGGGCTTTCCAGACAACAAAAAAATTACTGTAATGATAATCCAGTATATCTTAAAACGCACAAGCAGACACACTGGCCCACTAATCGACATATAGCACCAAATTATAAGCAACAATATCGTTTTGATTGACTAAATTAAAACACAATTACCTTAAGCTACCATGTAAGTCATCTCCCCCGTCTACAATAACTTCAAAGACGGAAGGAAATCCGAATTACATAGCTGATATGCAACCCAGTGATCGCACTACAGAGAGACGCCTAATAAGCCACTCCATGCAAATTTAGCTACATAGTTACCGTTTTAATCTACAACTGTGTAACTAACCACAAAATCAACCTTGTAAGCAGGCACACAAAGTCTAGCCATTTCAACAAAAGAAATAGCAAAACAGGAACTGAAATTATAGGCCAGAAAACCCACATCACAGTTTCTTCGACGTGGCTGCAAATGCAGAGAAACAGACAGTAACACGAAACACAAGACATGCAGATCCCAGAATCCGACATTATAACGAGCAAAACTAAGCAAAAAATAAACCAGCAAACTAACAAACATACTCGTCTTTCTCTCTGTTACCAGACGAACGGCTTCGATCAGATTCTGCAATAACAAAATGAAATTAAAAAAAACAACAATCAAAACCCAGAAGCGAAATGCGAGCACACAGTACACAAACTGATAATAATCAAGCAAACCTTTTCTCTCCTAAAACATAATCATAATCATAACATACGTACCGGTACCGTCCATGTCAACAGCAGGAGCAGCAGAATCATGAGTTTGCTGTTCATGGTTGTTACTCTGGTCGCGTAGCACAGCATCATCATGGTCGTCAACAGCCTCGACCTCTTCTGGCGCATTAATATTAGTCGCGTTATCGTAAGAGCGCTTCTGTGCTGGCATTGCTCACAGTTTTAGTCTGTTATTCAAGCAGACAAGAAAATAAAACGATCGATGCAGTAGCCTTTCGTTTTTGACCGACAGGGAAGAGATTAAACGGAGGTTGTGAAAATGAACAGCGGAGAATATTTTATTGACCAAGGAATTAGAGAGAGAGGGGGGAAGAGAGAAAAGAGGCGGAGGCTCCAGGCCGTGGCAATCAGTCTTACCGAATTTTTATATTATTATCATTATACTGCACACAGTGATAAATTACAGCAATGTATTTTATTACCTGGTTTCCACTGCCAATCAGTTGTCACATACACGTGTGTCGCACTTGGTTTATTACAATCACATAATTTCTCGTGAATATATTTATCGGACGTGGGTAGTAAAATAGGTTTAAAGTTGTAAAATATATCGATTTAAATATATTTAAAAATTAATATATATATATATATATATATTATATATTTATAATTTTAAAAGAAATTTAATTAGTGTGTGTTGGTCTTTCTACCTAGCTTTTCTTCTCAACAGACATCTATTTCTTTAAGTATTTGTACTTGTATTATCTGGTTTCTGATGCTCATTACTATGTTGTTTGTAAGTTTATCAGGGAAAGCCAGCGAAAACAAGAGAGTGAAGCTGGAGAAGTTGGGTAGTAGCAGAAGGTGGTTCATATGAGAGGCTCGAGGAAAGTAGCCCAAGGTTTTAGTGGATGGGATAAAGTAGGCAACAAAGTAGGAAAGTGTATGCCCCTTGAAAGGTCACCATGTCAGATAAAAAATGAGCTCCCAAAACAGCAGGAGAAAGTCACTAAATTGAACAGGATGGGGACAATCAGAGAGGCACCGTTCTTGCTGAGGCTGCCGATTCATTGCCCTCTTATCATTTTTTCTATTGTGTTCTCTTATTCCTTTACTCGTGGAAATCATTATGATCTCCTTAGCTTGCAAGTTATCAATTATTTAAAGTTTAATTTTAGCCACGGAGATCTATCTCTGTCATTACTGTGGGTTCTGGTTTTGCTGATGTGTTTATGTTAAAGGCACAGTCCATCAGTTGTATAGCTTTATGGTTATCTAATTATTCCACTGCTGGCAAGAAGAATGCAAATAACAAGACTGATGGTAATTTATAAGCTTAAACGAAGGTGATATCTTTCTTGAAAAATGGATACCAGTTTTAGGAGATACAAATCCTTAATGGCTCAAAAAAATAAACAGCATGGAAGCTTTGGCAATTCATTACACTTTCAGTTTCAGAACCAGACTCGGAGTCTGTTCGTCAACTGATTAATTTTCTTAAACTAATAACAATAATCTTCATACAATTAAGAAAAAGGGATCAAAGCTGAAGTTCCTCCGATCTTCCATAATTTTCAGAGAATCTGAGGATCCTCTCGCCTCACCTTATCAATAATTGCATCCCAGTCAACACTCGAACAGTTAATTGTACTTTTGGCATATTCTCCACCAATGGGAGCAATCGCTTTTTCTTCAGAAGGAAGCTGTAGAAGCTCACTCATTGATTGCATAATCTCCCGGTCAACACTTTCACTTTCGGCAATCGCATTTTCTTCAAACACAGGCTGATACTCAGGAATCTTACTCACCATTTTCTGATCAGGCAGCGCCATTGGCATTTCAGCAACACTTTCACTTTTCTGAAGTGCATGCCATCTTCCATAATTTTTAAGAACAATCTGGGAATCCTCTCTGTTCGCCTCATCAATAATTGCCTCCCAGTTGGCAATTAACCTGTTACTTGCACTTCTGACATATTCTCCACCAACGGGGGCAATCGCATTTACTTGAGAAGGAGCCTGTGGATGCTCTCTCATTGATTGCATAATCCCCCTGTCAACCTTTGCACTTTGGACAATCACGTTTTCTTCAGACACAGGCTGATGCTCACGAATCTTACTCACCACTGTCTGGTCAGGAAACGGCATTGGCACGTCAGCAACACTTTCACTTCTCTGAATAATGCCCTCACATGCACTTTCATGATTCTTCATCATCGTGTCAAAATTTGAAGTTGTAATCTCAGCATTTTCTTCATCTTCTCTTGGGACAGAAAAATATTCTTCAGACACAAGCTCTGGAAGCTCAAACAACATCTCTTGCATGCATGGCATACTCGTCCAGTCAACACTTGAACTTGGGCCACTTTCTCCAATTGGTTGAATGTCGAACTCATCTGCAGGGAACATCTCACGAAGCATACAAAAGTCTTCTTTGCGTATTCCGCTAAATCGGTCATCGTCTGATGCTTCTTTTTGTTGGAACATCACTCTCTGATGATCAGGCACTACTGGCACGGGTGTTTCGTGTTGTTCAGCCAAACTACTTGAATAAATTCCTCCAGTTTTACTCCTCCGAAAGTTGTTATTGTCGGATGAACTTTTCCGTTTCATCATTGCCAAAGCCGCTTCATATCGACTTTCTGTATCATCAAAACAAATCTCTTGCTGCTGGCTTTCTTTCTGGGTGAACTTCCTCCCATGCTTTGCAGATTGAACCATGGTTAATGTTTGAGTAGTCGGATAAGGCACAGTCATTCGCATAGGTACTTCATATTGTCCAGCACCAGCAACATCAGAATAATCAGTCCCACCTGCTTCTCTCCTCTGAAAACTCTGTTCAACCATCATGTCAGTGTTCCAACTCGCTTCTTGTTGCACCATAGGTACTTCATAAGACTGACACTCAACATTGTTAAAGCCAACCGCATGCTTGCTTTCTTGCTGGGTGGAAAACCTCTCCGAGTCTACAGATTGAATGTTGTTCTGGAAATCCTGCAGCTTTCTTCTCTTTGCTAAACTGGTTTTCTTATTTCTCCCAGTCGGTTGATTCTTTCGAATCCTACAAAGCACATAATTCGTTGATTGATTCTGCCCTAATAAAGAAGAAGCTACAGTATACTCATGCATTATCCAGCAGCCATTATCCTCAGACTTGCCGTTTTCATAACGAAACTTTTTCTTGTAGCCAATTAGCTGCTGGGATTTGCTGGATACAATGTCGCTAGGAGCATCTTCCCCTTGCCAAGTGCCGGGACCCGAGCCAACTTTTCGGTTTATTCTGGAACCCTTCGGGGTCTTTTTCTTCAACTTCGTAAAGAAATAGAGATCTTCATCTTCAGTCAACAGGGGTCCTCCATATGATTCCCAAATATTCCCGGGTTCATCACCATAAAGATCGCACTCTTTAACGATAAAATCAACGCAAGGAATAGGAAATCCTGAAATCTTCCTGTAAAGATAATACCCGACCAGTTCTTCATCTGAAGGCCTGAACTTGTAGCCAACGAGAACACAAAGTTTGGATTCTTGCATCATGTTGATTGACAACAGATTAGGAAAACGATTACTTTCGCCGGTGGGTATTGACCAAATTCAAAGTTTTTCTTTTCAGAATGAATCACAGTGAACGAAAACAGTGAAGTAGTAGTAATGGAAGAATCAAGAAATACAGGTTTTTCTGAAGTAGTAGTAATGGATGAAGCAAGAAAAATAGGTTTCTGCGACTGAATGATTGAAAAGTAGTTTTCTGTGCATATTTATACTTGTGTTAGTCAATCCTAGTGCAGAGTGAAGATTCCTATTCCCGGGCCACCTGTTAATATGACAAGTTTCCTGATTCAATTAGCTTACTAAACCAATCTAGTGCATGTCTAATTACGCGGGTTCCCAGGTACGCGTAGAACGTGCAGTACATGTTCGGTATTCTTCGTACAATTTTCTAACGGTCACTTCGTAACCAACTTTTAAATTATAACCGGATTGAGTATTTGGTCTCCAGGAGCTCTTTCTCTTTTAGGCTTTGACTTCTGAATTTTCTTTCTTTTATCTTTTTTTTTCTCTTAAATGACC
The DNA here is from genome assembly GCA_019650275.1 of Xylocarpus granatum. Classification (NCBI taxonomy): domain Eukaryota; kingdom Viridiplantae; phylum Streptophyta; class Magnoliopsida; order Sapindales; family Meliaceae; genus Xylocarpus; species Xylocarpus granatum. Next base: position 120,175 of record BNST01000751.1, read on the forward strand.
AAAAAAAATCATTGGATAAAGTGAGCATTGAATATTGATATATAATTAAAGCAACGAACTACAATGCCCGTTGTTTATCTTATCCGGCCGGATCGTCTCGTAAGATGTAAACTTTTGCTAACTTCCCGGAAACCCATTTGGTATGGCTCTGGAGTGATAAGATGCTTTTCATTTTAATTTCAATTCAGATACTCTTGCGTTACAGAACTCACTGCAACCAAGGAACCTGGTAACAAGAAGCTAATCCGTATGGATTTATCCTAGCTAGCCGAGTTTTCGCGGAATTTCGGCGTCGTCTTGGTCAGATTCAAGGCCCTGTAAGTCGTTTACATAGTTCACATGTTTTTTCTGATCATTTCATCTGGTTCCGAAGTATGATTTTCCTTCTTTTTTTTTCTTCCCCCGAAGTTTTCAGACCCAAAAGGACTGAAGATGCTAAGAAACGTTTTTCATCAATGCAAGTCAGTTACTTTATTTGTTCTGTTCACTTGCGTAAACTACAGGTATATTTTGAAAATAGTATTTTGTTTATGTATCTAGTTTTTTTCTTTCTGGATAAATTTAGTTTTGTCAAGAAGACTGTTTCAGCTTCTGGGTAAATTTATTTTGTGTTAAATTTTATATGCTCAGCGAGACTGGGGCGCTAATTGTTTGGTTGTGACTGTTGCTTCTGCTGTTGCGGCGTCTTTGTCGCTTCAACACAGAGAGAAGAGCACTAGTGAGGTAGAAGCTATAGCTTGTTGGTTGTTTGTCACTAACTATACTAACAGAGGATAATAGAAACATGGCACTAGTGTTTCTAAAGTGTTCTATTTGTTTAACACAGAGAAAGCCGTAATTGTCCTGGTTACCTTTTCAATTATACGAGTCATTGGCATAATAGAAATGGTGTTTGAGATGGCTGAAGGTTAGCACTTTCTTTATTATTTTTTCCTCAAAGCACGCATCAACAACACTTTGTGATTCTCTCAGTATCATATTTCTAAAATATTATGATTCAAATTGTCTCAGATGAGCAGTAGAAGAAATCCATTATTATGCTAGGACCTTTTTGTTGTCCAGTGTGCGGTGTGACCAAGGGATGAAAGAAGCAATGATCTTCTGCATTTTAGAAGGCTCAACGGATCCAATTTCATGTTGTCTACTCGTTCAATAGCCAAATTAGTGGGAATTCTGACCGATTGGTTAATATAGTATTTAAGAAATTGAGATTAGAACGTTGTGAGATAAACCCATAATGTGATGATATTTCTTGCACCTTTGAACATGCCACTGAGTGTTAATTCTATCTTTTGCTAAATCTTTTAGAAATGGAAGGAGATCCACTTTTTAGTGAGCGTACACATGTTGTTGGTATCTGATCGACAAAAGATGGGCTGAGATTCAGGCATTTTAAATCCCTCATTGCCTAACAGCTCATAGTTGCTGCATTATAGACAACTGTAGCCTTGGGTAACAGCTTGTGATTCCGTGGGAAGACATTGCCAACTGCTTGCAGTGACTTGCTGCTGAAGGAGCCTCAAAATGCAGAAAAAGAGATCCATATGAACCAGGGAAACTGAAATGCTGTAAGGAACTCATTATTATTTAACAGCCATATCTCAAATGGGTACTGTTGTTATAAGTATGAGCATCATGATTCTTTTTGTCCGTTTCCTCTACAGTCCAGCAGGCAGTGGCCTTTATTTGTCTTATTACAGTTGACGGCGGTATATGGGCATCTGGTGTTCTGCTCAATGATCAAGGCCTGATATTCACAAATGCTCACCTGTTAGAACCATGGAGATTTGGGAAAACAACTGTAAATGGCTGGAGGTATGGAAAAGAATCAACAGGATTTTCCTTTCCACTTGAAAATTCTACATCTTCTGTGCATGCTGAAGCTGATGGATACCAGAAGAGTCAGGTTTTGCCACTGAAGGTGTTAAACATTGTGGATTCTGCTGGAGATGAACATAGGGTATGTAAGTTGAGTTCTATTTTCAAAGGCCATGGAAACATACGTGTTCGTCTAGACCATCTGGAACCTTAGATTTGGTGTAATGCTAAAGTAGTGTGTGCTTGTAAGGGACCTTTGGATGTTGCACTCTTGCAGCTTGACAATGTTCCAGATCAGCTTTGCCCTATCGTTGCTGATTTTGCACAACCATCTTGCATATGTCATTGGACATGGACTGTTTGGACCCAGATGAGGTAAAAGCCTAACTTTGTTATGTCTCTGTTTTGCTTGCTTGGATGCAGAATTGAAATGATTTATCCCATCGAAATTTTCTTTCTGCAAATGAAGGGGACTTTTACTATTTTTTTCAAAAGAAATTAAACAGTTCATTCATTTGTCTGTTGATTAGAGAATTCAAACAGGCTTCTTTCATCTTTGTTCTAGATACAGGGTTAAGTAGCACATATTCTTGTTTCTGATGATCTTAATGTGAAGCATATGATTTAATAAGATTTTTGATGTGTAACCTTTTGATGGTAGCATGACATCCCTAAGCCTTGAATTTCTTAATTTTGAATGCATTATGCAGTTTAAGAGATTTTCATCTTGTTTGGTCTGAAGACAACTATTTTATCTTCTAAAGAATAAAACTATCATGACAATTTGGTGGACACCAAATATTTTGTTCTTATTTACTTAAACTTATCTGTGGTTTCAATTTTGCAGGTGGGTGGTGGCAAATGTAGTCAAAGCAAATTCGCCCTCTTATGGTCAATCTACTCTCCTGGGGGATTCAGGGTATCCAGTTATGCTGGAAACAATGGCCGCAGTCCATCCAGGTGGTACTGGTGGGGCTGTTGTCAATCGGATGGTCGTATGATTGGACTTGTTACTTGGTACTCCAAATGAAGTAAAAATTGATTTGATATGTAGCTTGCCTCGTTAATGAAAGATTTGAATTAGGATCTCTGTCCCTTTTTGGTGAGAATTAATCTCGGTACAATATCTTGATTCCCTTTATTTAATATTTTTTGGTCTAACTTGCCATACCTCAACCACATTCTCCTCTTCTGGGATACTTTAAAATAGATGGAGAGTGGGTTGACAGATGGCTGCGTAATTTTGAAAAGAAGAAAAATGTTAGTAACAGGGACTGGCTAATAGAGTTCACTTTTCTAGATTTACAGAAGAGCTGGTTTGAAGGGATGCTCTGCAGGTTTGGATCCTAAAATAGCGAGAACATTGCCTTCCGATGCTGCAGCATTGTCACCTGGTAGCTGGCTGGAAAGTTGCTGGGGATCAAGCATGACTAATTGTGTTCCAGTCACCAAAAGCTTCATATGATGGCAAGATTCTTGTTGACTGACACTGAGGTTTATTACCATGATGTCAGAGCCTGATTTTTACGAAAGAAAGAGTGTCTGATTTGTTATCTGATAATTCAATTCTAGTGCGGCTAGACAAACAAACAATGACATGTACCGAGCTCTTTGCAGAAATGGTTTTGTAGTCAGGCAGGAAGACATCATTGATTCATGTTTTGTTCAAGATTGTTGAGCTATACAGTATCAATTTTATGAATCAACGATCGAAACTCTTCAAGATTGGTTAACAAATATATGTTGACAAGTTTATACCCTTGAAGACACCATTGATTACTGTTCACAGATTTGCCAGTAAATCTTAGTTGATCTGGATTTGTCTGAAATTGGGATTGCATGGTAAACTGCCATGATAATAATCATGAATAAAAATAATTGAAATTCAAAATTAATTCAGGATGGCCAATGGATTATATGCACTGTAACTTGAGACATAATCATACTGTTACCGTGATTGACCTTACTAATTGAAGAAATTTTACAGCCAATAAATATATTTTAAATAGGGATTTAATTTACCTCTTAATATATTATAATTTAATTTTTAATATTTTAAAATATATATTAAAAATTAATTGCATTGTATTGTTTATTTTTTAATTTAATATTATTTTTAATTAAAATTATATTTTAAGAACTGGTTGCTATTGAAAGTTGGACTTTTGACTACATCTGAGGAGAAAACTCAGACAAGCCTTATGTAAATCAGACATACATTTTGTTTCTGTGTAATACGCAATACCAATCCCGCGGTAAAACAGACATGACTTGGTTAAACTGTCTGTCCAGCTAAAGGCTACGGGAAGAGATCGATTGTGATGTGAGGAGATATCTTTTCTAGTCTTTTTGCCTTGCCAGCATCATTCTGGTCGACTATTTCAAGTAACTCTCCTGCTGTCACTGCATACGGAGTTCACGTCTCTCTTTCACCATAAAAAGAAACGAAACAACCACACAAAAATAGAAAAACAAATCTCATCAATCTGTTTTCTCCATGTGCTCAACAATCTCGACTGGTCTAAAAGTCTCTCTCAGCCGAGATTCTTGATTGACAGAGAACTCTTCCCTCAGTTATCTTCTAACAAGTGTGAAAGAGAGATGGCTGAGTTTTCTCAGAAAACACGATTCCTCCAGCTTTCGAGTAATCCAAGTCATGTGACTCGCCAGTTTTCGGAAGGCCACAAAGGTTTTTCTGAACTAATAATGTGAATCGAACCCAACGATGGACTGTAAATTTAATCCAGGATTATTCATTGAAATTGTGTAGCGACCATATGCTATGATTTGAGATGCATGCAAATCAAACAAGGACCCAAAACAGCAGGGATGATTTCTCTAAATTAAGGGTAATCAGCAACACTGCATGCTCTACTTATATATAGTCACAAGAAGGCAAACCGTATCAAAGAATGGCTAATCAAATGCACTGGCATGCTGCTATGTAAGATAACAATAGTTATTCTTATTCTCTAGATATTATTCATTGGAGTAACCAAGTAGTTCGCATAATATGTTTAATAATATTGCTAAGGATTGACAGAAGAGAGAGAGCGTGTCAGTGATCACATAGGTAGACCTTATCTCAAGAACTGATCAGTAAGCCACAACAGGCATATGTCTTATGGGATAGATAACTAATAATCCTTGTCACTTTCAGTTTGAGCTTTCTCCATGATATTCAGATGAGCTTTTCCGGCGACGCTCGTTGTGTCCAGCCAAACGCCTCCGGCAACTCCTTTTGGAATCATCAAACTCTGATAGTTCATGGAACCTATAATGCATATCATTCCAAATTCAATGAGATAAAGATGCATGCATGGAGAAGAAAACAAAACTAAAGGAGAACTGTGTATATTTCAAGTTTTGAATAGGTCCCATTTAACATTTGTTGTTTCTTCTAAACAGCAGTTGGAGGAACAATTTGCCCATCATGAATGGAGCCATTACCAAAAATAGGATTCCTTGAATGGCAATAACACGAGTTAATATAAACAAAATTGCAGATAATTTTTCATTTCAAGGAAAATCACAACGACCTTCAATGTCAAATCACAGTAACCAATTATAAAATGTTTATTGCTGTATTAGTAGCTAGAACAATCTATTGATCAAGAATCTCATTCTCTCCTGGGTTGTGTTAATTGGAAGTTTGGGTATGTGTATAAATGGAAGTGGGTCCTTGGTTCCCTTTCACTGCTTTGCTTTTCCCAGTTATTCACATTATTTATTGCTTCCAGCTCACATCAAGTACTATCTTGACAGTTTTGTCATGCCCATATCTTCCACACCTTTCAGCTAACATTCGTAGAAAGTTTCCGTTTGATTTTAAACAGAAGATGGGTGATTGTAGATATCAAATTAATGTGATAAGAGTTATACATGTGCACAGAGAGTTGATGAAGTTCAAATCTTTGCTTGTCTCACAGAAGCTAGTTGCCCGTTTCATCATGTGTTATAGGCTAAAATGTCCCATTAGCCATGCATCCGAGAACTCCAAGAGTTCTATAATCATTTCATTGTATCACAACTTTCCCAGCAAATTAATTCTATGGTTTTGTTAGAAATGTAATACAAGGAGTTCAGATTCATCTGGTTCCTACTCATAGAATGAAAAAGGAAAAAGAAAACCGAGTTCTAATTTATCTCATTGGTTATTAATATGATTAAAAAAAAGACTTCTAACTTAGCCACAAGATGAACCACAAATTGTAACTATACACAAAACTGTAGAAAATTAGGGTTTCTAACCTGCTACATTGCTGGCAGAAACGTTGTTGGTGCCCAGCAACACGAACAACAGAAGCCTTAGCGTGGAAATCACAGACCTTATGGCGCCTATGATATTTCTTGGCATCGCTCATATCAGCAGTACAATTTTCTACCTGACAAGAAGGTATGGATGACCCTCCAGCGCCGCTCGATCCTCTCTTGCCTTTCTTCTTCTTGTCATCATCTCCAAAAACCTAACCCACCAATATCTTCATCGTCTTCTTCTTCATCATCCTCCACCTTCAAGCTCCTCTTTCCTTCAGCTTTGCCCGTTTCCATTTTGTCGAGGAACGATCCGGGAAAACAATTAACAAAAGGAGAGAGATTGAGCAGAACAAGACGATGAAGGAGAAGAATCAAAAACCCTGGTAAGGTGATGGAAAGGGAGAATAATGTGTGTGAAGGACCACAAGTTCCATTTTCTTGAATTTCTCTATCAAACACTGCTAAATAGTAAAGGTAGGAAGGAAGCGTATACCAGGATTAGTTCCCAGAACAAGTTTTGATTGGTTTATAGAATAAATGGAAAATTTACTTGTGTAGATTCCCTTCTCACGTCAATTTCGATATTTCACTTACAGAGGAAGAACACAATTGATACACATATACTTCATTTGAATTTATGGATTACTTTCTCTTCATTTTGCGGCAACACTGATAGTTATAATTTCACATACAACTACATTTCTCTTTCAAAACTCAAGATAACCTTTTACGGTTGATGAGGACCACAATGTCTATTATGACAGAAGGGTTAAAATTTTTCTGTTGTGACATTGGATATGGAAGTCTACGATAGTCTTTATTAAATATTACAAGGTCTTTCTGTACAAAACAATGAATTTTCCAAGGATGCATGCATGTGGGAACCTTTCTTTATTATAATTGTCAGTCGTTTTCACCAAAAGAGGTGGGGGAAGGGGGGCAATTCCTGGGATTTTAGGTGTATTATTGGAAGGTGAAAGTTGAAAACTTTTATTATTGTTCCATTGTCCTTGTTCTTTGTATGCAAACTGGTCCTATCAATCTTCACCGCGTATTGCAAAATTTGACATTCTTAGCATCTTATTCTTCTTTGTTTCTCCTTTCCTTTCCCCTCCCATTCCCTGTTTGTTTTCACGAATCATTTTGTGTGTGGCCAACATTTTTTATGCTAAGTGGGGAACCTATATATAAATCCTTGAGCTAGTGCATTACTGGCTGGTTCCATCATCGAATGAGGACCACAATATTCGTGCATAAGCTGCGTATATGTAGCTAGGTTTGGTCCCCAACCATACGAGGGAATTCAATGTCATACAAGGCGACAGCGTTTTAGCTACTTATAGGACCCAGTTGTTCTTCTTTTGAAGTGAAGATTGATTTTATTTTTGCTCCACAATTGGTTAACACCAATGTATACGATTAGATGAGCTTTAAACCCAAAGGTATGCATATAATAAATGGTGGTTCTCTTGGTCACATAGATGGCTTCAATTTCTGCCTCTTAATTCTGCCAAGACAGGCAACCTCACTATTAGGGTAATAGGGGTTTATTTAGCGGACAAATTTTGCATACATTGCGCCACTAATCTACTCCTAGCAAGGTTTGAAAACTTTTATTTTTTTTTAATTATTTCGTACTTTAACAATTAAATTTTAAGTGATCGATAACAAGATTCTGTTTAGAATTTCAATGATTTTATTTTATTTTATAATTAAATTTTTTTAAAAAAAAGTAATTAGTAATATAAAAATTTTAGTACAATTTTATTAATTTTTTATTGTTTAATATTTTATTTTATAATAATTATAATATTTTTGAGTTAAATAAAATTTAAAATTAAAAAAAATACGAGGATGGAATGGTCACCGGACCAAATATTTGGGCCAGAAAAAGTTTAAAATTAAAGCCCAGTATTATACATTTTTATGAGATTGGGCTTCAGCCCATTTTTATTTTTGTGAAGACTTGTCCCAAATGATATCGACTTCTCTTGGAAATACTCTTTCAAGCAAAGCCTGAGATGTTGCTCTGAATTTGAGACTGATTAATTACTGTCTTACATGAGGTGACTCTTGTGAAAATGAATGATGATCCAAAATGTTTTGAAACATTGGGACCAGGTAAGGTCCAAGTTGTTTGCAATACACAGTTTCTAGCTGAAGTCACCTGTGTGTATAAGACAAAAAAACACTTGGGCAACAAGAGACCCATATCTGAAGCCTGGTTTGGTTTCACATGGCTGGTCATAGATTATTTGTATCGACGTGGCTGAGATTACTGTGAGTTTTCCTGAATATTTGGATCTCAAAAAAGGTTTTTAAGTTATAATTTTTATCAAATTTAATAATAAATTGAAAAATAAATCATATTTGGAGAATTTTTGACCATCAATTATTGCACTTGTCTTAAAATCACCCATGATATGATGGATACGCTATTTATTAATATTTATAAAATTGAAACGTGAACTGAATAATAATTAAGAAAGCAAGAGTTGTGGACCAAAGGTTAACACATATGGATACAAATTGATGGATTGCAGTCCACTGAAAATGATGCTGGGGTCATCAAGCAATTGAACCAAACTGAGACAAACAGGGGTTACAAACGAACAGAAATTGCATAAACGGAAGCAAATCAACACACAAGACTAAAATAATCATGAAGAATGTGATATTTATTTTGGTCTCTTCAATAAAACTAAATCGTAGACTATCATCTGTTGACAGCTTGAGTGGGAGCTGGAAATGAATTAATGAAATACTTGAACACTCACAACATTCTCATTTGTAATCACAGCCTTAACTTTCTATTACAATATTGAAAATTGATCTCTCTTTCTACTCTGACGAAAACGAAATCTACCAACCTTAGTGTCTCGTCCCTCTCTCATTTTATATTTTGTCTTCTAGGAAAAGATAGATTTGTTCAGACAAATGAATGAATAAAATAGAGTGGAATTGTCCCCTTCAACGTTCTGTGAGGACCCACAGGACCGGCGGCTCTTGAAACTTCCATAAGAAACAGTCCAAGTTAAGCAAGTAACGCAATGGAAAAGAGATATTGTAATCGGCAATTGCTACCAATGGATTTGTCTTGAAACAGTTTGTGTGACCACAACTTCACTGAAATTTTCCATGCTTGTCCCTGCTACTAATGGTTCAACTCCAAGGTTTGACTCCTTCCTAATCTCTCCCTCCAGTTTTGTTATATTATATATATATATGTATACGTAAAGCTTACTGCAAATTTTATTAGTTTTGTTGTACAAAAAGACAAGAAACTCCATAGCTCAAAATCCAATTTTTATTATATTATGATTGTCTTTGTTACTAGTGGACTGTAAACCCTTCAAAGTTATCGTACAATCCAATTACTCCATTATAGAGCTTTTAATGATATTAAATTTATTAAAGATTTGATTAATCACTTATATTAAAGAATTGATTAATCACTTACCTACTCGATCTAATAAATGAGCTTTTAAACACTGATAACTATCCACAACATTGCATGTTAGTACAGGAAGGTACGTGAAAGATACATCACCAAAATGGACACTTTAAAGGGAAAAAAAATGAAAGAAATCCATCCATTCCATTCGCATTTGAAATTCTCTCGAGGGTTTCTGCAGATTGAGCATCCACCAGTATGATTAAACCAAGACACAAATGACTTGAACAGAAAGTCTATGTTGCCCTTTTTTTGAGGAGGAGAGTACTAATATTTCCATGGAGAGATGTCATTTCCCAATGAATTGAACGAAAAAATGTGGTGCTCAAATAATTGGGTGATGTCATTTCCCAATGAATTGAACGAAAAAATGTGGTGCTCAAATAATTGGGTGATGTCATTTCCCAATGAATTGAACAAATGTGGTGCTCAAATAATTGGGTGAAGCTTGTGGAGAAAACTGAAAACCCTAGCAGCCGCTAGCAAATCCAATTGGAGATAGTGAGATAGATCTTTGTCTGCACATTGTTTGGGATGCAAAGCAATAATGCTAATGCGATCAGGCTTTAGTGGGCACAGTTGGCTTGGGATTTGATGCTTTGGTCCCCATGATAAGACCCCAAAACGCACTTCTTTCTCAACCAGTATTCATAACAACACAGTTTCGCGCGCGTTGGGTTTCTTTCATGTTTGCCAAATTGGAATGTCTTGTCAGTTTCTTTCATGGAGTGGTGAGTGACTGATGAGTGAGTGTTGGGTGCGTAGGACCCATATATATTTCTACCTCTACAGCCACCTCTCTAAATTGACTAGTACCAATTTTATATACAGCCTGTGTTCGTCAATTATTTTTCCTCGTTCTGCACATAACTTAATTATCTACGCAAGCTACAATCGGCTAAATTAGATAGCCACTAGCCACCTTCCCAATGTAAAGGCAATATCATTCCCTTTCAAATCCATAGAAATTTTGTTAACAGAAAATATTACGATCGTGTTGTGTTTTAGATAGCAGTTGGGTGGGTTAAATTTGAGAAATGTCACGTCTTGTCCAATTCCTTAAACCCTAATATTATAGCTGGACTCGCACATAAAAATGGCCACAATTGTTATATATTCCAAAGAATTGTTATATATTTTTTATTTTTGTTTTTAATTGTACGAGTTATTAATTTTCTCAGAACAACGAGACTGAACTGACATCCCAATCTTTTATCTGCTGTCCGACATGCTAATGTACTGCATTCAACCCCAAATTACAGACAGCTTGCACTTTATCGTAGCCTTATGAATAGCAGCATTTAGTAATATTTTAAACTAACAAAGGAAGATCGGAGTTAATTTTAACAAAGGAGAGAGTCTGATGAATAATGATGATATGTTAGGGAGAGGAGAAGATCCCTTGAATGACTACAAAATCCGTTTGCTCCCCAAACTTTGCCTTGCTTTGCTATTATTTTCTTCTTTTTCTCTACAAGCTGAGCTGCCCACCACATGGGTCTGCCAGTAGCGAGACTGCCAGCACCTAATGGTTTTCCATGCCTCTTCGTCTCTCTCTCTCTCAGAAACGAAAGAGGGGGAAGGAAGAATCAAGCACGCAGCTAGAGTACTGGCGAATAAAGCGTGGTCTTGCCGTGTTTTGAGTGTAAGATGTGAACTAGTATTCCCACATGGAGTCCTCCTGTCCTTTGCTCTTGGAATTTTCAAAACCTCTGTAATTAACTGGTATACTTCATTAAAAGTAAAATGTCTCGAATGCCTCAACTCAGCAACCCTTTGTTGAATCATGTAACCATGTTCATGTGCTTGTACTGCCATTCATATATATAGGATAACAACAGCATGCCTGATCGAGAAGATTTGATTCTTCTGTGGTCTGTGATAAGGTGATGAAATTGATGGATTGTTCTTAGTCACAGGTTTAAATAACACTTCCAATTAATCAGATATATAGCACGAAGCCAAAAACATTAATGAATCAATTTGAATAAAAATTCATCTCTCAAATTAAATCATGGATATGACATAATATTATTAATTAAATTAATAAAAATTTTAAATAAAACAGTTTTATTAAATTATCATAATAATTATTAATTTATATTTTTTATTTTTAATTGAATAGTTTTGTTGTATTATTAATATTGATATATTAAAATTAATTTATTTAAAACTCCCTTGTATAATTAACAAAAACTAAAACGGGGATTAATTATTGTCTTTAAGTGGAACTATGCATGCAATGATGAAGATACATCAAAGCAAGATTGGATTGATACGCACTTGGGAGATATACAAATTATAAATTGATGTAGTTGAGATGTTTGATGATGAGCACCATACTATGTTACTTAGCAGTGGGAATGCACCTTTGAAAAATAGTAAAGAAATTAAAAGTGGGAAGTGGGATTTGCTGTGATGCATCGATGATTGGGCTCTAGGGATTCCCTCTATCATATACAAAGGAATGTTACGTAGTGCTGTGGAGAGTGTAGTCTCATGTTATGTTCTTTTTCCTTTTCTTGAACCTCTCGAGATTCATCTGTTATGCTGCTGCTGCTTGCTTTACCTCTCTGTCCTCTTCTTGGATTTTGAATATGTCCTTTATATTCTTTTCATTTTTAAACTCAATAAAAGAATTACCCTACTAAAATTCGATTTAAGACCGAGACCCCATCACGTGAAATTGGATAAACAATGCCCATAATTTTCTAGTTATGCTAATTCATTCACTCTCTTCTCTCTCTCTCTCTCTGTCATAATATTTCAACCCCATCAAGAAAGACTCACGTCGTCACCTGCGCTTTGTCTGTTTACTCTTTGTTTCAACGATTCCCTTGAGAGAAGAAATGTTGAGTTCCTTTGAGAAGAGGGTTGTCGTCTCTTCAACTAATAACGAATGGCCACAGGTTCCTTACTCTCTCTCTCTCAATTATTAGACAAAACATGACCCCATATTTGTTTCTTAGCTTTTGGATGAGAATACCTATGTTGTGTTGTTATTTTACCCTATAACGCCAACCTTGACCTCTTTCTTTCGTTCCTTATTCTTCTCGCCTTTTCTTCTCCTTTCTCTTTGGTTGCAGAATCAGATAGATGAGAAAATTTTGATGGCGTCAACAGATAGGCTTATGGAGAAACCAGGTCAAGAACCGCCACAAGAACAGCAACCTTTGAAGTGTCCTCGCTGTGACTCTTCAAACACCAAGTTCTGTTACTACAACAACTACAGCTTATCTCAGCCAAGGCATTTTTGCAAGGCCTGTAAGCGTTACTGGACTAGAGGTGGTACCCTGAGGAATGTTCCTGTGGGCGGGGGGTGTAGGAAAAACAAGCGTGTCAAGAGACCTACCTCTTCCATTGATGGATCTTCTTTGTCTCCTAGTGCAAACCCTAACCCACCACAAACCCAGATTGATATTTCTTCAGCCTCAAATCACATCAATCCTTTGTTTTATGGTTTATCCACGAACTCATCTGACTTGAATCTTCCATTTTCTAGGTTTAATTCAAGAGTTTCAAGTGTAGACACTGTATCTAGGTATGACCTGCAGCCTCAGTTGAATGCTCTTGGATTAGGGTTTTCCTCGGGAATCTGGTCTAGTGATGCTGGTGATTGTAATTACCGAAATGGATTTAACCCAAATAAGCAAATCCAAGAAGTGGTTACCTCAAATTCACTTCTTTCACGTCACCCTACCTTTGGTTCCTCATCTTCTGCAGCTACTACTTCTCCAACTATGGCTTCCCTGCTTGCTTCTAATTTTCACCAGCAAAAGTTCAGCAATGGTGGTATGAAAAGCACTCAAGTGGCAAACTATTTCAACACCCTTGCATCCTTTGAAGAGCTGCAAATGATTGCGAACGGTGACTCCAGGATGGCGATGAAAGATGTGAAACCTGAAGACGGTGAAAACAGGATGGATTGGAATCCGCCATGCCAGAATCAGATGGAGCAACTTGGGTTATCTGATCCTACTCTATACTGGAATGCAACTACTGTCGCCGCTTGGCACGATCCATCAAATGTTGGGTCCTCTGTCACTTCTCTGATCTAAACCAAACATCACCATTTCCTTTCCATTTGTCTCCCTCTTTTATTAGTCATCTTGGTATTCTTAGTAACTTATTTAGGTTCTGTTTGTTACTTCTGTTTGCATTAGATTCACTCCCAAAAAAACACAAAAAGAAAAGAAAAGATAAAAAAGAGTAAAGTATGGTATTAGTGAATCATAGATGGGAGGAGCTGGATCGGAGCGATCATGTCAGCAGCAAAGAATTCAGCCGATTAGTTTTATCATAAAGGTTGAGAACACTATTTGCGCTGAGAGGAACCTCGGATCCTCTTCGTCTCATCTGCACAAAGGTATCATCATCAACCATCAATGAATCTACACTACTGTTGAAGAAAAAGGCAAGCTCTTTGGTGGTTGGTGCAACTTTCTAGTTCAGTAAGTTGGTCTTTACTTCGTATGTATATACGTATAACATGTTGTTTCCTTGTAATGTATTTGTTGTTAGATCGGTATTGGAGGTTTAGTTGGGGGTATATCTTGTAGTCCTCGACGAGGATCACATGAACAACTAATCTTGTTCTTTTTCTTTTTTCTTTTTTTCATGAAAAAAAAATGGGTCGGGTATAATCTGGTACAGAAGAGGGGGGATTTAATTGTGTTATTGGAATGTGGGTGTTTAATTTAAGGTGTTGATCTTTGTTGTTTTGTTTGTTGTCTTGCTTGTTCTTGATGCTATTGGTAATTAAGGATCGTTTTCTATAAGAAGTTGACATAACTTCCTTTATGCATCATACATTACCAGTATAGCTATATAATGCCAAGAACCACATGCATATTATTTCAACTTGTTAGAGGCTAATTGGTTAAGATCAGATGTAATACTGCCAAGAACTAAAACTAGAATGTGTCATTCATTTAGAATTTAGTATCCTGGCTGTACTGCAAGTTGTTCCTTCCTTAGTACATCCTCTAATGGAAATATACAGAATGCGTTACGTAAGTGAAGATTTGCCCCGGCAAACTCTGAGACGATGATGGATTTTGGTCCATACTTGGAATTTAGCGAGCTGGCTGTATTGATGAGAAAGCTTTATACTCAGGTGCGCATCTCTCTCTCCCTCTGTTATCTTCGAGAGAAAGAGGGAGATATATAGATTTTTTAGTGTATATAAATAACGAAAGAGACGAAGGTGCGAACTTCTATAACCTTTAAAATATTGTTGGTGGTGCAGCTTTCAAACTGCCAAAGTTAGTCGCTTCAGGATATATGGCAATAAATTAGAAGTGATCCATAATTTCGAAATTGGATAGGACTCAACCATGTGTATTTTCTGGCTGTGTTTCCATTTAGCCATTAACATTGCACACGATCAATTTCACTTCGGTAGCGTGGCCTTTTGCATGTTAGTTTAATTTCCAAGGGCGATCGATATTCATAACAGATGTTGCAATTACAGGTAAACCCGGTGGGTGTGGGGATAGGAGGGGATTGCCATGAGAATTTATGCAACATAATGTTAGCTGCAATCGATGCTCGTTGCTTGGTTATGTTGATTGCTATCTGCTTCCTTTATTTGTTCAACGTAATTTTCTTCTCCTAATTAACTGGAACTTTTCTCACCATGCTACAACCGTAGAACCTTTCCCCGAGAATCTTCTTGAATAATTGACATTATCGTAATAAGAAATGAACCCACAACGTAATAAGACATATGATTCGATAGCCGTATTGGTAATCAAGTGGCTGAGAGGGTCGAATGGTGGAGGTGGCAATGGTAATCCATTGATTCATAAAGCTATTAAGAACTACATATGATATAACAAAAATATAGTAAATTTTTTACTTGTGCAAGAGGAATATCATATGTTGGTAAGAGATAGAAGAATCACGTGGAGAGAATGGAACATAAAACTTTCTGATCAAATTGAGTGTTCAAAAGAAATTTCGGATCATTGATGGGGAAGAATACTGGTTCAAGGCGTTGTTTATTGAGCCAGCTAACCTACGAAGATCAGCAGCCATTGACCTCTCCGCATATCCTTTAAAAAGAACTTCCATTGACGTATATAACTTGCAGCATGTGCGAGGCATATCGACCGGGAGGACCAAATTATTCTTTCCATTCTCTTTGTTCTACAGTAAAACTTCATAGCTTATCCTGTGATGAGGCAATTAAGGTTGGTAGAATCTCGAATCCTAACCCCATATTCTTCCCTCACCAAGCAACTTGATTAATTCTCTTGGGGCAAACATCGAGTCCAAGCTTGAGGTATCCAGTCCACTAGAGGGAAGTGAGTACAGGCCTAAGCGCTCGGATCGGTCACTTTTGCCCACATATTTCATAGCCTGTGGGGGCCTGTGGAAATAGGAATAAACGTGAAAGCTAGAGATTATACTTATTATTAATTAGCCTGTATCCTGTGTCTGCTATAATTTTCATTTATATTTTTAATACTTATAAATTAAAAATTACAACACCTTAATTTCATATGAACCCTAAATCATAAATGTTGATTTTCATTAAATTATTTGAACTAAAAACTCTCAACTTACAAATAATTAAATCTCTTTTATTGATATTCAATTAAAATTGTAATTTTTAAGAATTATAACTCATAATTATATAAATAAATAAATTTTTTTATTGAATAATCCCTTAAACCTATTTTATTTAATTTTTATTTATTTATTATTTATCGAAAATAATTATCTAACACAAAATAGTTTACAAGTAAATATCGTATTAACTAAATAAAATAAATTATTATTGTGTATTGAAAGGTGACTCTTTGTATGGAAGTTGTTTAATCATCTTTACTCTTAGCTGTATGGTAACCTTTAGTGACAAATCTCATAATCAATGGCTTAACTTTTCCTCATAGCAATCTTAAATTGACATGACTTTGGGAATCCCTAGATTTAATCCAACATAATTATAGAATTATAAAAGGATTTCGATCTATTACGCTAATCTTGGCTTTGACTGGGATTTTGAAAACGAGTCTTAATTGATTAATTAAGTGACGGATCATAATCAGAAGGTTAATAAATTCACCAACTAATACATTATAGACGTGTTAGAAACCTAACCAATCATTCTCTGGAAAGCCATATAGAAGAAGACAAGTAGCGACAACCCAATACATATATCCAAGACAATAAGCAGTTGGAAATAAGAATTAATAATTAGACATTGTGATCGATGACACCATTAACACATTCTTCACGCAACGTACGACCAAGGCAAGAATATGTCTGTGTTTGTGTGTGTGAAGAGTCTTTGGTCTGTATCGTGGTGTCAACCCTTTCATTTTAAGCAACCCCGTGGCAGAAATTTGGAGGTTTTGTCTGTTGGATTTGAGTCAAAAAAATATTGAAAAATGTAGAGGAGTTATGGTCGGTTTCTTTGTTTGTATTATCTTGTTCTCGTGTTCTTCAATGCTTGTACTTATTTTATGCATTGGGAAATTCATCATAGCTTGGGATTTTTTTACCAAGTTTGAACTTTGTTCTTGCTTGAATATTGAATAACTTGAACGAAGTCTTGTAATATAAGGAAGTTAGATGTGCGACACATGTCAAGTTGAGCTGTATCATGCCATGCGTTGAAATTAAATACATAGTTTTGTGAAAGGTCAAAATAAGGAATGTTACATGCAGACACTTGCTTCTATGGATGTTCTTGCTTTTTCCACCATTGGAGTTTTATGAGGTTCACCAGTTAATATGAACTTCGACAATGTTGTCAATTTCAAGTCCTTGAATTCACTAGAACCGGTCAAAACTGCTTCGCAGATCTATTACTTCTGCAGTGAGTAATCTGGCCTTGTTGACAATACAAAAACGACAGCCAATTTTTTGGGAGATTGGTAAATATAGATAGCCAAGGTAAGTAAACTTAAAGTAGAAAGTTTCAGGCCTGCCCCACGTTGAAAATAACGAAAGTGAACCAATAGAGAGAAAGTTATGTTCAATGAGGATAACAAGAAGGTCAAATCTAGGTTGGTGAGGCTTAAAAGGGACAATTAAACAGAATGTTGAAAAGCTCAGGCTTTTCTGCAAAGAATGCGCCCTTCAATATCCCCCCCCACAGGCACTGTGTGACTGGAGAATGAAGGTGCGAAGCTTGTCAATCTTGTCTTGGCCGGTCACTTCTAAATTCGTCAATTACACACGCTGAGTGGATTTTTAGCATGCCATCGATAATTATTATTTTCTTTTATAAAGAGAGTCTTGGCTCTTGGATGGATAACGCTCTTGTTTACATGCTTATTTAATATAATTTTATTAAATAATCTTGTTACCATCATTTTATCGAGGTGTTTTTCTTCTGGAAATCGTGTGGATGAAAATTAAACTGGCAAACACGTGGGAAAGGGGGTTTAATTGCCAATGCTCCACGGTAACAGCTGCATCATTGCAATTATAATACCTCAAGAGAAAGTGCCACTTCTTCATAGGAATTGCACAGAAATTTGATTACTTTTGTCTGTTCGTAAGTAAAGAATGGCAGAGATTTGCCGATGTATACTGTGACAAGGAAAGAAGTTAACCACTTTAAGGCAATGTGGCTTGCAAGAATGATGATGAAACGTGAAAAATAGCTTAGTCCACAAAGCATTACAAGATTTGTCCCAGAAGTTCAACTTCAAAAATGAAAACCGACCAAATGATGGTGAAATGGGGCCTATTGAGTCCCATTCTCATGGGATTTCGATTTTTCAATTAGAGCCAACCCACTTGTGCATGCTATGATATTTTTCGAAAGAAGAGAAAGAAAAAAAGCAAAGGTAAGAGAAGAGAACCCCACAGCTCCACATCGATGTGGTGTTAAAGTTAGACACTGGATTGTTCCTCCATGCAACTGTAACCATTCAAAAGCATCACTAGATAACAAAGGAAACAAAGTTTGTAAAAGACGAATAGGCAGCAGGCCAGGGTTTCCCACTCGGACAGAGAGTCTCATAATAATCATAATACTTTTGTTGTTATGGAAGTTTCATTCTCACTCCCCCTCCCCAATCAGGCTATCTTTCCTACAAATAATCTTCCTTTCAGTCCTTTGACCACATAATTAGTATTAGAAAATGAAACAGTTTCGTTCCACTTGTAGAAAAGTTATATCATCGATCCTAAATTCCTTCATAAAATGACCAACTTTGCTTTAGTAAGCGTTGCATTTGATGATGATCAGCGGTGGTATCGTTTTGCATGCTAAGTCGAATGGATGAAGTCATGAGGACAATATAATAGGACTTCAATTTTACCAAATTCACTAGTTGCTATGATGTAAGGACCGGTTACCTAACTAAATGCTAAGGGATGCCCATATAAAGCTTTTAAATCGATTGAGAGTACATTAATCAGAAAAGCAAAAGGCTAGGATTGCAAGCTATGTTAAATATTACTTGTAATAAACAAGAATCATTAAAGAATCTAATGGTTTTTACTTTGAGAGAGAGTTTATATTCTCACATGATCATGTAAGTTAAATTTCTATTAATTAGATCAGTAAGAATCAGATAGGCGATACAAATGATTAATTGAATCTTAAAATTTAATTAAAATTTAAAATTAAAAATTAAAATTAATTATATAATATTATTATCTTTCATCTAATATTAAACTTAATAATTATTATACTTTAAAACCTCATTTAAAATTTTTAAAAATTAAAAAATGACCCGTGAGATTATCAAGAATGTAAAAATTTAAGACCAAAATCATGTTATGGTTGAGCATGTTAAGACTTACTTTCTGGTAGAAATGCCTTGAGTGTTTTCTTTCTATTAATTAGCAACTTTAATTTAAAAAACTCAGTTAGTATGAAAGATGGCTCTCTCATTCATTGAAGAGAACACTGTTTGTAGAAAAAGTCTCAATTAATTTTTCAGTTTTGACATTAGATATCATGAAACCACAATTTTCTCTCTTTAACTGTTTAATTTACTTTGGTTTATTGATTAACAATAGTTGAAATCCATGTAGCTAGCTCCATTGAGATTAGCAGGGGTGATAACATGATTCATGACAGGGTTATAATATACGATGAATTCAAATTTTAAAAATTTAATACAAATAATATATATATATAAATATTTGTATTATCTATTTAATAATTATATCGTATTTATATTTGAATTATTATTTTATCTATTTATTTAATATGTAAATATATAATTATAAATTTATAAATAAATAATTATCTTAAATTTATTTATTAATTATATTTAAATTATTTATTTAATGAATAAAATCATATTTATATTTAATTTTTTTTATTAATAAAACACAAATATAACACCATACAAATCATTCGAGTTGGCATCCCAGTGCAGATGCTGTTGAAACAGTAGAAGGGTGGAACATTGGCCAGCTCGCGGCTTTACTTTTATAATTATGCATGCTGGCCGGAAGCTGACAGGGTTTCCACGGTGAAAACTGATGTAGTCTTTTACTTTTATCTAATTTTCTCATATTTATTTGTATTCTGGTGGTATGTACGGCAAAGGAGTGATGGGGGTATCCCGAGGAGAAGAAGGGAGTCTCTCTCACTTGTTTTATGCTCTAGGACTGGACAGAGATCTTACTGTGGCAGACCAAAGATTTGCTTTACTCGGAGACCACAATACCCACCTCCCCGCCCCACTCCCTCCATTTTAATCGTTCGTCGTTTTCAAACCTTTAATTATTGTTTATGCATCACAAAGATTAATTAAACAAACATTCTTTAAATTATTTACAATTAACACTAGACATGCATGCATCAGCACCAAGTTCAAATGTTAGATTTAGTTAACTAAACTTATTCGAATTATTCCATAGTGCTTTGGTTGTGCTTGCTAGCTAGCACTGGGCCTCCAGCTCCTCAACCAAAGCCATTATGATCATACCCCCATGCAGGTTACTGCGAGAGAGCTTTAAGAACTTATGGCGATGTTTGGAGGAAGTGAAAAACATATGAAAGCATAAATGCAGTGCCTGGATCTGTTCTCAGTTGGGTGTTTTCCTGCACTTAAGTACAGCAAGAGAGAAGGAGAGAGTGAGAATGGAATGAATTGTAAAGTAATAGCCTGATACATTACATTAATTAAAGTCTGTGAACTGTCAGTCACCCACATGCAACAAAATGAACCATCTCGTCCAACAACTTTGGTCAAATACATCACCTCCAACAGCCCCCATGCATTTTCCTTTTACCTATTCTATTCTTCTGCTCCTCTTCCCAGGCGTCGTTGAAGAACCCTTCAGCCTTCCCGTCCAAACCCTAATTGAGCTGCTCGCAAAATTTATAAGGCCTTTCTTTTGAATAAGGGAAAAACTAATATCATTCTACCATAAAGCAGAAATAAATTAAGAAAATCAAGTAAAGTCCATCAAGCATACAAGTTTATTAACTTTAATTTATCGAAAGTTCTCAAAACAACAACAACCTAATCCCTACCCAGAAGATCTCTATAATATAGGAGAATGGTGGCCATTGCCTCTACTTTAATTTCTTCCATTTACATGAATACGCACATCTCAAGAACAAGATAATGACCAAAAAGAGAAACATTTAGAGATTTGATGGTGTTTTTATACTTTCAGTATACCAATGAAAAGAATTCATCCAAGGGTACTAATGCAGCCTTTGGAGATTGAGGGAGCTGCAGGGTGGTGGCTTATGAAGCTGAGATCAATCATGGCGGAGGGCCATATTCTGGAAGATCGGGCCATGGATTTGGGTTCAAAGAACCAGATACAGATCCAGTATCTGTATTGTTGCTAGCGGTGCCACTGATGCTGGTGCTGATACTCCACAAAGCGGTATCAGAAACATTAGGGTTAGTATTACTGATAAATCCTTGATGCCAATCATGCTGAGAAGAACTACCTGGCCTATTAGAATGAATCAAGCTCTCTTCAGACGGAGGATACATGGGATTCACAGTCTTTGCTCTATTTTCCATCTGGTAAATTTGCGGGTGTTGTGATGACCCAAAAGAAGGGACACTATATCCCGGCAATAGACCCAAATTTGAAGACTCTCCCATTTGATTACCACCAACCCCAACATTTAGAGCTTGATTCAGCGACTGATGACTAAAAGATTGTGGCGGGTTCAAATGTTGAATTGCAGCCAAAGAAGACCAGAACCCACCAGTTGGATAATAAGAGTCCATCGGAGAAATGGAAGAAGGCGCTGCCATACTGCCAGGTTCTCTAGTCCGCAAAATTTGACCGGTAGTAATAACTGGATTAGAAGAGAGAATATTTTGTGCAGTTGTCAAATGGTGCTGTACTTGTGGTAGTGCTGCTGGTGGCAGCGAGTGAGAAGATCTTGAATTTTCACCAGAAGAAGAGGTTTTTGTGCGCTTTCCTTTCCTGCAACCACCTCCTACAGGGACATTCCTTAGGGTTCCACCTTGAGTCCAATACCTTCTACAAGTCTTGCAGAAATACCGAGGCTGTGAGAGACTGTAGTTATTGTAATAACAAAACTTCGTATTGAGAGACTCACAACGAGGACACTTTTGAGGCTGCTGTTGTTGCTGATTCTCTCCTCCTTGCATCGGCTTCAGTCTCCGATCTTGCGAATTATGTGGCTTCCTCTCTTCACTCCCTCCTCTCTCTTGCTGCATCTCTCTCTAAACCTTTCTCCTTTTCTCTAAACTTTCGATGATTCTTTGTCCCTTTATGTTGAAGATATGGATTTTGTTTCAGCTTCGGTGTTGGGTTTGATGCATGCAACCAGGTTTTGTTTTTAGGCAGAACTGAAACAGCATGCGGATGCGTTTCAGATATGCAGGTATATGTGAAATCAACGTGTCTGTTTCTGCCTCTGGAAAATCTAAACCCGGGGCAAAACCGCGGCGATTGTTTGCATGATTGCTCAGTTCTTATCCACCACAAAACCAAAATCAAGTTATCTCAATAATGGAAACATCCAAAAAAAACTAAACAATAATCAAACAGCTCAATACCCCGTAAACTAAACCAAATCTCGCCAGATTCTCAATCCCAGAGAGATTTTTCAAACCACAAATATGCATACACATAATATAGATACATATCTTATGAGTCTGCGTAGAGAAGAGAGAGACCTTGTGCTTTTAAGATATTTTAGGAGAAGATGTTGTACGGGTGTCGGGCGTGGATGTAAGCGACAGAGGACAGGTCACAATCTGGTGAGCAGAAACTAAGAGTTTAGAGAAAACTTAAAGAGGAAAAGAAATTTCTGGTGTCGTGAAAGTACAGTTATTATAAAAAAATGGCTGTGTGTAGATTCAGTCCCATCCCACACCAATTTAGAGGAAACATATATGAAACGAGAATCAAAGAACCCAGTTCATAGCCTTGATCACAACACCCAACACGTGGATGAGCAACTCAGAAGAACTATACGAGTAAATCAGAAAATCCAGCTCTCTTGTTCTTCCCTTGTACTTGAAAAACCACCTGCCTGAAAATATGAATTACTGACGAAGAACGAGTGAGAAGGAGACAGAAAAAATTAAGAGAGATCTAATAGAGACAGTAGTATAATAGAGGGGAATAGAGGAGTGGCTGCGAGAGGCGGCTGCTGTCGCGGCCAAAGAAGGTGGCGTCGTCGTGGCGGCAGTCAATGAGGTGGTATGCTGTGTCAGAACTCAGCTTCTACTTTTAGATTCTCTCTCCCATTCCACTTTCCAATCTCTCTCCCTTGAGTCATCTATTCTCACTGTTTTTTTTTATTATTCATTCATTTAATTAAGAAAAAAAATAGAATAAAAATAAAAAATTATCTCCGCGGTTGTGTGTTTTGTACATTCATTCAAATTTGATATCGACACCCATCTCGTGAAAAGACTTTAATACCCCCTTTTGTTAAATGAATATGTGACATTATGACAATTAATCAAAGTAATTTCATTTATCAAATATTGAAAGGTATTGTGAATTAATTATTTGAAAATGTGTACCCTCTGTTTGACTTATAATCTTAATGATTAATATAATCTCAAGTACTAAATTTTAATTTTCTTTTTAAAATAATTTTGACTTTTAATAATTATAACACAAATTTATTATTTAAAAAATATTATACCTAATAATTAAAATTATTTTTTAATATGCTTTTTTCACTTTGATGTGTAAACTCATGGCCTAACATCAACTTGTCCTATAATTTCATTGTCGTAGAACCAATTATGAATGAGCTATATAGGGCATTGACAAAACCCATATAATTACAACGTGGTACAACCAATTATTACCTGCAATATATATATATATAACACTATATATATATATAGGGGTTGGCAAAATTTTATTTAATTAAATATTTAAATTAATTACGATGTGGTACAACCAATTACTATGTGGACTAAATTGGGGTGTGACAAAATTCACATAAGAAAATTGTCAAAAGAAAATAACTAATAAAATTATTATCGACAAATAAGCCCATATTGATGTGGATTCTTATTGAAGTGGGGGGTAGTTTGGGAAATTCGGGTGTAATAAACCGGGTGCTCGAATAATATTCTCAGGCGGATAACAAAAGTGGGAGTGGCACGTGGCACTCGGTTCGAGCCACGTAACCTAAGAAGAGAAAATGGGTGGGGGGGTGACGCCCACCACCAGCCCGTGTTCGTTAGGGGTTACAACTACACCTGCAGCCACCTGTCTGCGGACAAACACTAGACCCTTTGCATTAATTAGTCTTGCGTTTTTGTCTTCTTAGGTGGTCCATTTTGATTGGGTTGTTCTCTCACGTGTACTGGACCATCCCCTACTCCAATGGACGGTTGATACAAGCCTAGGACGGCTGGGAGCCATGGGCCTCGTTGTTTATTGGGCTGGCTTGGACTCAAACTATTGGGCTTATTCCGGCCCAGTTAATTGGGATCTCAATACACCCGTCCCAAAGTATAATCCCTTATTCATTGTAATTGAAAGTTCACAGTGAAATTACATTAAAAACACTAGAGATCGTGACTGGTCTAGACAGAAACTTTAACAGAGCACCAAAACTAAGGAAACTCCATTAATACTTCTTCTTCTCATCATGTTTGCCTGCTCGCCTTCTCAGGTCAGCAACGTCTTCATCCCTTGTCTTCTCTCTATCATTATTCTCATCGTCGTTCTTCCCCACTGCAGTTTCTTTAATCTTCTGCGTAGTGTCCTTTGCAGCATCTCATGCACCCTGCACAGTTTGTTTCGCTTTCTGTCCTAAACTCTGCGCAGTCTCCGCTGCCTTGATCGTACCTTGTTTCGTCTTCTCCGCAACGGTGTCTGCTGCCTCTGCTTTGTCATCTTTCAAGCTACGTGAGTATTCTTTTGTTTTCTCTGTTGTTTTCTGTGAAGTTTCGGCTGCTTTCCCTGTCCCTTGTTTGGCCTTCTCTTTGGCTTCGTACGCGTACTCTTTGGCCTTCTCAGCGGTTCTATCGGTTCCCTCTTTGGCCTTCTCTTTGGTTTCGTATGCGTACTCTTTGGCTCTCTCTTTCGTGCGCTGTGCAGCCTCAGCGGCTCTGTCGGTTCCCTCTTTGGTCTCGTACGCGTACTCTTTGGCTCTTTCTCTTTCGCTCTTTGTGCAGCCTAAGCCGCTCTCTGTGTTCCTCCTTTCGCCTTATCCTTGGTTTCATGACCGTATTCTTTTGCTTTCTCTTTCATATCCTGTGCCCGTTCTTTCGCTCTATTAGTCACGTCTGTTACGTTCTCATCAGTTTCATTCATCGTTTCCTTGGACCTGTAGGCCATGACAGCCCTCGAATATCTTGCCTTCTCCACTGCATCTCGGTCCTAAATTAATTTTCAAACAATTCAACAAAATATTCACCAAAGACAAGACTACGAAGGAGGACATATTTCAAAATACATTTACCTCATCATCATAGTTATATTTTGACACAGAGTAAAACCAAACCCTGGAGCCTATGCGAGAAGTCCTGAGAGAAAGAGAAGAGGCTTGAGGGAAAGCTTTCGGGAGGTTGAAGATGGCGTTCTTGGTGATGAACATAGCTGCCGTGGTTGCTTACGCTCTGTTGAATTTATTTTTTTTTCCTGCGTTTTTCTCGGTTAGTTTCCATTGCTTAGTGGCTTTACATGCATGTTATAACGTGTAAGAGCACAAGAAGGTTGCATCCTGGTATATGGACGCGTGTGACATTTCATGCCACGTGCAGATAAGGCAGCCGCTAGACAACACATGTTCTTCATATTCCCTCAAAATAATTGGAAACAATAAGAAAATCAAAAGCAGGACAGAACAGCTGGTTTGGGCTTTGGACAAACATTTGTAATCCATTGGGCATCAAGCCCAATGTAAGGTTTTGAAGTTCAACATTGCCATCTATCCGTTTCAGGTAACAGTATTATTTCTGTTCTCTGTTATTTATCAACGAGACATTCACCTGTTTTTAGTAACTAGTAATTAATTTTATGGCATTTCTAAAATAGGAGATACAGCTCCTCAATTCCAAACATACCTATAGACTAGTAAAAATTGTCAAAACTTTAATGCATTGTATCTCTATGTGCTATCTTTTACTCCTATGTGACCACCTCGTGATCAGAATTCAGGATTTTGTGACCATATGAACTAAACTAAAATGCATCCCTGCTGTACCTAAGTTCAGATTTCAGATAGGTGTGGAGATTGGCTTGTTTTCAGATGATCAGCCTTCTGGTTTAATCTTTAGACAAGTTTGTCAAAAGGGCAAGAATAAGAAGAATGTAATGGGTAGATTCGAATTGGATTGAGTTTTTACTTGACTTGCACTTTGGCATTTGCAGTCATTGCTTTTTCAATGCTCACGGCATGCACACATTTGTTTTGGTACTCTATGAGTTTTCTTGTAAGCATGGCTGTGTTTTTTAGAAGGATGTTGCCAATTTATGCGCAAAAGCCTGGAGAAGTACCAGAACAAAAGGCTAATCAGCTGGGGATCATGCAAGTAAGTTTGCTAGTGAATGCACATCCTATCTGTTTACTGTGATCTAGAGCATAATCCTTCTTCATTTTTGGTATTGAACTGAACCCTTTTTTTTTACCTCTGATTGTATATTGAAATTTGATTGCTTCAGTCATAGGTGAGAGCAATATTATCAGCATTATGTTGCTTGCCCTTTTTCAAGTTTGAACTATGAGTGTGAAGCTTGCGTTTTAACCAGCATGTTCAACATATGTCTCGTGCCAGTTGATATTTCATGATTTATAGTAGATTAGATTTAAGGTAAAATGACTGCTGATTCTATTTTTATATTGATCATCACACGTGTAGTGTCGGAAAAACTGAAGAAATTTACTCTATCCTTCTGTGATCTAGAGGAAGGTGAACTGATAAATTAGGACAATAGTTGGTGAAATGCCTTAAGTTATTACCGTTTCTAAGGAGTAATCACCAATAACCTTGTTATTTTGATTCAAAACTTCATGTCAATATGCTAACCTTCTTGACAAGATGATCATCTATTATACAAACCTGCTTGATTATATTATTAGTTATGTATGGTCATTGTTCATGTAAACATCAGACGTATTATTTGATAGTTTTAACTTATTACCCTGCCTTCTTTATAGTTTGATGCTTCTTGATGATTAAGGCTGAATAAATGAAAGGTCTGGTTCTGGAAAGTAGGATAGGCTTGTCAATATACACTTTCGCCTAATGATTTTTTAGTTTTATCAGTTTGCAAAGCATGAATAACAACGGTGGATGTGAACAATAAATTGAATCCAATTTACCCTGGTTGTCTTTTTAGAGAAAAAGTTTTGCCATCCCTACGCGTGTTTAGCGTTACATTCTGAATCACTGACAGCTATTGAGCTAAATTATGCAGTTGTTATCACCTAAGGCCTTTCGGTTGCATGCAGCACCGGTTACTGGATCTATATAAGTTGTGTGCAGGTCTCTTCACAGATGCATCACTACTTCCCTCACCAGTTATCATTACCAAGTTCTAGTTTTCTTACTACAGTTTTCTCAAACTAATTCAAGCTTTTCATTTAGAAAAAATTTTCCTAGTGCTTATGAATATAGCTTTGATTTTCTGGCATGAAGGCTTTTACTCATTATAGCTCCGGAAACAGAGAAATTACTTCTGTAAGTTAGGCTTCTATCTCACAAGATTTTGTTTATTAATGAATCTAGTTGCTTTCTTTATATTCATTGTTACTGAAATTAAAATGTTTTAATTTTTTCCAATTAATATGATATTGCTGTACATATATTTTCACTGCAAAGTTCTCGTGCATCCTAGATATCTTCAGATGATCTCATGCTTCAGAGAAGCTATCTCTGTCCTACCAGAGAAATCAAGTTTCCAATGGAACTTGCATTTAGATGTCATAATCTCGGAAACTGTTTGTTAAAACAGTGATAAAACTTGCAGAGCAAATATAACTAGAGATCCTATAAAATCTATTTCTCCAGTGGGTAATGTGGTTTTTATTGTATTTCTTTTTGTTTCAAATTACCATTTGCATGATGACAATATTGACAACTAATACTAATTATTACTGTTTGTCTTCACATTATTAACACAATAATTGTTGTTCTTATGAATGTATAGCCACTATTATGGTTGTAGCTTTATGTTTGTTTTCTTCTTATCTCTGATTAATGGCAAAGACGTAGCTGCTGTTCCCTTTTCTTCCGGGCATTAGATAGCTTGCATAAAAAGTAATAGTCAGGATGATTTCTTGAATCACAAGAAGGGTCAGTATCCTTTGTATCTTGCATAAACAGACTGCATTTGTTTAGTTCGTCCAGCATTGCTTACAGTTAACTGTGTTTATAATGTTTGTATTATATTATACACTCAGTTGGAATCAACTTTGAGTAGTCGACTGGGCTAACAATCACTACCAGAGCACGTGATTAGCTTTGTAAAAAGTTAGTTCTGTATCAACTCGAATTGCCCTTATTCACGCATTTTTGCAGGAGGACTTTGATCCTGGTGGGATGATCAAGCTGGTGAATAACAAGCCAGACATGGCATCAGAATACCACTGGCAGCAGCGGCGCCATGGAGCAGAAGCAAAAATTTCATCTTCTGGTGTTTCAGCCGCTATGTTTTACTCACATTCCAAACATTTTGCCAACCTTTTACTCAAACCTCAAACATTACATCAACCTAACTTTCAAACCAAATTATGCAAAACAAAATTACATTAAAACATTCAAAAAATTTAATTCAGAGATGGAGACCAACCAACAATTCTAAAAAACAAGAGAGACGGGCTAAGCGCTGTGATGTTTGTTGGGTGTCTCTTAGGCAAGCCAAAAGTATCCGAATTTATAAAGCTTGAGAGTCACCTAGCCAATGGCAAAGCACAATTTTGATCGTTTCTCATATAAAGTTTAACACTGAAGATCACTAACCCCATTCAATCACATAGCTGCAAGCTTATATAGAAGCTAGAAGTATGTTGAAAGAGTGTGTAATTAGAAAAGAAAAATATTGCAGTGTGCATTGGAGCTAGAATAGAATTTATGGGTTTAGACGGTTAGCCAACAGTTGCATGGTGTTGTGTGCAAAATGAGGGCAAGTCTGGCACATTTAAACCAAAGGTGGCGCCAAGTTTTTGAAGCCAACTGTCTCTGCTTCTCTTACTGGGCAGATGGGTGTCCCAAAACTACCACTCTTACCACCATCTGTCAACGACGACGCCCCATTGGCCATATTTACTTAAAATCTTTCACCCCATTTGTTCATTTCGTTTTAGCTTCTCACTTTCTCAGTTTTTCTCTACCATTTCATGGCTTTTTCTCTTTCTTCTCTTTCTCTCCACACCGGCACTTCTGCACAATTTGACGCGTTTCTCTTGCTTTTTCGACACATGGAATTTCTCTACTGGCAGCATCTTCTTCCACCACGACCTATTTCTTCAACCAGACTCGCACTCAGTAATACAACTCAAAATCAAAACATAATTCACACACACAGAAGCAAACTTCATCCCTATCCAACAGTGTTCAGTTTAATAATATGGAGAACTCTTTCTCGCCTTCCAGCAGCAAAGCCACTTCCCGCAACAACAGCACCAACACCACCTTCACTGACCTGAGACCCCCAAACATGGTCTATACACAGAATTCCCAATTTTCCAGCCATGTAACAACTTACCCATCAACATTATCTACATCACTACCTCAGCATTTCTTTTCAGCGCAGTACTTACCACCTTATTATCATCAAACCATGCAATTCCCAGGCACATATCCTCCAGAACAGCAACCCGGCCATCCTTCTGCTGCATATCCAGTGTATCCCTTCTGGTTAGCACAAAATGGGATCGAAAATAGAGCTGGTAATGTGGTACAAGCAGGATCGTGGTTTCTGCAACCAAATGGAGTAGGGAAGGACCAACCAAGAGGAGTTTTGGATCCACAGAAGACCAAGATTGCTAGGATTAAACGAAAACTAGCACGGCAAAAGACCCTCAGTTTGCAGAGAAATGCTTCTTCATGTGTGCCCTCTTCAGCTCATTTCGATGCAAGGAAGCTAACAATCTGTGGTGCTGACAGAGATCTGTACAAGTTCTGCACTCCAGACAACAAAGTGAGTTTGTGTCGAAACTAAAATTCGATCTTTCAGAATGTTTTTATCTTGTTTTCCAGTTACTGCCTGTTTTCTTCCGTGAGTGTGAGGAGTTAAAGAGTTTTGTTGCAGAGACTGAGAGTGTTGCTGAAGAAGGAGTTGAAGAACAGTGATGTAGGATCTCTAGGGAGGATTGTTCTTCCAAAGGTGAGGATTTCTCGATCAAAGCGGTGCTGCTTGTAGTCAAATTTTGGTTGTTTGGTCTTCTGTTCAGTTCTCATTTTGGACTCCAAGAAAAGAAGATAGAAGGAAAAGAAATTAATGAACCAACCATCATCTTTCATTTGATTTACTCTTATTGACCACTACATCATACTTGCGATCCAGTCTGCCGAATAATTTCCCTTCCTGACTTCTCGATTCTTGCACAAAAATTAAAGCAAAAGGAAAAAAAAGAAAAAGATTGTTAGTACCCTTTTAGTCTTTCTCATAATAATCATAATTAATTAGGAAGGTTAATTATCATTTTATTGTTTGTTTCCTGTAACAATACGGGCTTATCTCGTGTGTTCTTTCCGCATATTAATCCAGAGAGAGGCAGAAGAAAATCTCCCAAGTCTTTCTGATAAAGAAGGAATTCAGGTAGTTATAAGAGATGTATACTCTGACAAAGTTTGGACTCTCAAGTTCAAGTGAGTACATACATGGGTTCTGCAATTTTTTTTCTTTTCACTTTCGGGAGTTTTGTCTGTCAGTTATGCCATGAATGTGTCTGTTGATAACTCAGGTACTGGTCTAACAACAAAAGCAGAATGTATGTTCTTGAAAATACAGGTGAATCCCACTTGCTGAAATTGTATCTTAAATTTTTAATCTTATGTTTGGGCCAATTGGATCTCTTCATCTGGTTCGACTTCTTACTTTTTTCAATCTACAGGGGATTTTGTGAAGGAAAATAGGCTGGAGATAGGAGATTCCCTTACTCTCTACGAGGACGAGAACAAGAATCTCGTGAGTTTACCTTCCTTATTTGACAATCTTATACAAGCACTTACCAGATTTTGTTGACATTTAAAAAGTTGAATTTGAAACTGGAGAAGGGCACAAGGTTTGTTTAATTGGAAGACAACACCACCCTTAACGTCGTCTGTTCTGATGACGATACATCCTTTGGATGGATGTGAATGAAAGATGACAAAACTATGGCGGTTCAAAACTGGACAAACTTTCAGTATCTTATTTACGTGTAGTAGATGATGTGTTGATAATAGCTAAGCTGACAACGAGTGTGGCACGACTGCTGCAGCATTATGTGAGCTGAGATGATCTTGCAGCTTTCATAGTTTCATCCAATGCATGAATTCTCCCTCATTAATCTGTTTTCTATGTGTCCTGATATTGATGTTTTTCGATTTGAGGGACAGTATTTCTCCATTAAGAAGGAAGAAAGACCCGCAGCCGAGCCCTTGTACGAACAGCAATATGTCAATCACAACAATACACCAGCAATGCACCAAGCTAGAGATGAAGAGGAAGCAAATTTAGCACTCCTAATCGAACAACTCAAACACAAGGAGCAGCAAGAAGGTTATTACAACCTTACGACATTGCCAATGGCAGCTGCTTTTCCGCATAGGCAATCCGGAGAAGCAAATGCAGAGGGTTCGTCCAACAACATTAACCTTACTAACCCCGGAACCCATCCCCAGTTCGCGGCACCATCGTTATCGCTTGGTAAAGTGTGGAGTGCCGATGAATATCAAAGTGTTGATGACTGCTATGGTGGCCTGGATACTCTGCCGGACGTCAATAACTACAATTTTTCTCCATGACCATGATAACAGAGCTTCATGCATGCCTAAGGGGGACGAGACGATAATTCTTTAGCCTTCTGATTCCATGATTTATCTAGAATTCTCTTGTAAAATGAGTTGTATGGCAACGATTTTGAAACTTCAATCTTACGGAAAGGAACTGAGTTTCAACAGACGGTTAATGACTTGCTTTTGGAGGAGATGAACACATTGAAAAGCTTGAGACATAAAACTAATGGGCCGGGCCCTAGGTTTTAATAACGCCTTCCAGTTTCCAAGCGACGACGTATAGCTGGATTGATGGCAAACTTCAGTAAGTGGGATGGTGCATAATGTATACTAATTACTGGCCAGCAATATTGACTTACATTGTAATCCTAAATACAAAACAAAATTCCGCTTTTGTCCTCGTGCGAGGCTTTTGGGATAAGCCGGGGACTACTGGTCTGATCGCTTCTTCACTTCAAGCCCGACACAAAACACAAAGCATCGTACATAGCAGCAGCAACAGCTGCAACAACGAGAGCAGCTCTTTCATGTCTCTGGTCTCTCTCTTTATCTCTCCACTCAACTCCCCGTCTCTCGTTCCTCTCCATCATCTCAAAGCCCTTCGAGCTCCCTAAACTCGCTCTAGCTACCGTCAGAGCTTCGGACAAACCAAACGACATCGACCCTAAATTTTTTGAAGAGTCCAGCCCAGACGAAGACGACAACGTTTCCGAATCCCCAACCCCTCCCGAAAACTACACTCCCCCGCCCTCCTTCGACGAGCTTCCCATGGAAACAGAGGATGAGATCGCTGCCGCTTATGAAGAGCTTTACGGACCCGCGTATTCGGGAGTCAGCGTTTTGGGGAACGACATTTATGTGATGGACTCGAAAGTGAAAAAAAACTAGTGCTCTTGGGAAAACTAGGAAGGAGAACGTTAAGGACGGGTTTGAAGAGAGAGTTGTTCAGGTTAGGAGAGTGACGAAGGTGGTTAAAGGAGGGAAACAGCTGAAGTTTAGAGCAATTGTGGTGGTTGGTGATAAGAAAGGCCAAGTTGGTGTTGGTGTAGGAAAAGCTAAAGAAGTTATTGCTGCTGTGCAAAAATCAGCTGCTGATGCGAGGAGGAATATTATTACTGTTCCCATGACTAAATACTTGACTTTCCCACATAGGAATTATGTATGGTTTATGTGGGTTTAATCATGGATGAATAAAACATCAGAATGTAAAATTGGGATAAGTTCAAATTGTGTATTAGAAAACTCTGTTTGAATGCATATGCAGTCTCTTTGAATTTTGGAAGTCTTAGAGTTGGGTTGATTCATTGGATTCTGTGGTTTGGGACAATTCGTAGAATTGTAATCTGTGGATATTGGTTGTAGTTTGGTTAATTTAGGGAACTTATAGTTTGCAATGGAATGTAGTCTATGCGAAAGCAGTATGGATTCACTGGAATTGTTTCTATGGGACCAAAGGTCTGACATTTCAATTATCTATAGTTTTTTTAATCAAACTTGCTTGCTAAGGCCAAATTAAGAAATTCAGGTTTGATGTGGAATCAACATTGCATATGCACAGATTGCACATGTGTTAAGCTTTATTGGTTGTTGTAAAAGGTACAGAGATCTAACTTGCATTGGGGTTGAATTTATACCTTGGTAGCATACATTTCTAGGGCTGTAGATAAGTTCATTTAGAACTTTAAGGACTGAGCCAAATGTGAATTAACTTAGAATACCAGATACTGTCTTTGCAGTTCCGGGAATCCCAGATGATAATATCAGTCAGTAAGTTGTTGAAGCCATCAACACGAGTACCAAAAATTGTTAATTTGAAGCTGCTGGAAGATGTAACGGACATTGAAGGTGCATACAGTGTCAGAGTGGAAAGATAGTCAAATTCTTTAGATGCATGATTAGTGTTGTGAATTTACTTCGATCTTAGTGCACAGCTCACTGTCAGGAAGTGAAAACATTTATAAGGAAATAAGTTTTTTTCTCCATTTCCCCCTTCTGGCTTACTAAGAAGGAAAATGACACCAAAATTTTAGTCAGTTATAGGATAAATCTGTATTAAACCTTTTTCAGGGACTGGGCATATATGCCTTTGCTATTTCCTTACCATGTTCAAAGACTTGGTACAAACTTCTGTCTGATAGAAGTACAGAAAAGTCAAAACCCTATCATATGCAAGCAAAAACCTGCCGTCCGTATTCGAAATCTGTTTCCTTATAATCTTGACTTGCATATCCACTAGTGGACTTTATATGTCACAAAGTGCATGAGTTTATGCAATATATATCGATGCCAATTTATTTTTCTTACTATCTGCATCTTTGTTATTGTGTTGGGCAAATAAATGGCAGATCTGAGGGCAACTTTGGGGCAGCTAAGGTGATGCTTCTCCTGGTACTGGAGTGATTGCTGGAGGTTCCGTCAGAATTGTTCTTGAAATGGCAGGTGTTGAGAATACTTTGGGAAAGCAACTTGGAAGTAACAATGCCCTCAACAATGGTAGAGCCACTGTTGTTGCTGTGCAGAAAATGAAGCAGTGGCGTGATGTTGCTCGTGAACGAGGGATCCTAATGGAAGAACTATGGAAGTGATGGTCCCAGAAGCAGCTCCATTTATCGCCACTCTAATGTAGATTTTGTACAAGCCATTTTTGTAATGCTACCCAGCCAAAAACAAAATTCAGACGTCTCTCGACCTTCCGGTTGAACGCTGCTGCTATAACTGTGTCCAATTTGTTTCCAGTTAATTCCGACTTTAAGCTGCAACGGAATATTTTCTTTGTAGTCATTTTTTTACCGTTTGGTGTTTAACCGGTATTCATTTCTTGCTTATAGGACAATTGTTCCATAATCCACAATTGGCATTCTTTCTAATTCTCATTCCTATTGAATTTTCATCAGAGAATGCAATTCAACAAACCTGTGGTGGTGGGAACTGCGGCAGATGGGATCCCTTGGAATCAATGACATTTGGAAAGTTAATATCTGGGTTTTGTTCTGATCTTCTTAACAACAAAAATCGAAACTGGTAATATTTACTATGAACTCTAAGAGTGTGATTTCTATTTTTCGGAGGTATTAAAAAGAAAAAGAAGTTAACATGTAATATTAATTTTATTTGATAAAATAAATTTACTTTAGATATCAAAGAAATACAAATTAAATAATAATAACACATTTATATCTTATATTTAATTTAAATATTTAAAATAAAAAAATTAAATTATACAATAATATTAATCACGAATGAGTTAATGTCAAACCACTAATATTTTCGTTTTTAAATAGTTATAATGTATTATAAGACACTAAAATTATAACACTAAAATTAGATTTTAGCGTTATTGTCAATGTAACAAGAACTTATTACGTCACATATTAAAATTGAGAATATTATTTATATATATATATATATATATATGAATAATCTTAAATGGGTTTAGAATTCATTAAATTATTTGAATATTAATTTTAATTAAACTTATTATATAAAAATTTAACTAAATTTATTAATACTTACTTTACTAAATAAATTGAGTTTTATAAAAAAAAATCGAACCAAATAATTTAAATAAAAATTAAGGACTTAGAATAATATTATAAATATGTAATATTTATATTTTTAAATGGGTGTCTAAAGTTTATTTTTACGTACTTACTCCTTAAAAAGAAGAGCACACAAAATACTACGTACTCAAATTATAGTAATACTTTGATTAAATTTTTAATCGTGTGTATAATATAAAGATGCTAAGGTAATTAATTTATATTTGTGATTTAATAAAAATCGCCTAATTAGAGACATATACATATTTATGATATTAAATTATATATATATATATATATATATGATAATATTAAGATTTATTGTATAGATTTTGAAAGCAAATTGCATACTATTAGCATTTGTTGTTGTGCATGTATGTATTATTTTGCTTACATTATCAATTTTTGATTGTAATACAATGGAACTTGTTCATGATGATCAAATTTTGTCAGGATTAGTATTGCTGCTTCTATCCTACCAATGAAATGTTTCCATGTATCTAAAGTCAAAAGATAATACTAATTCACAAAAGCTTTATCTGTGCAATGACATTTACCCGCGCTGAAAGGGGGTCTTATTTCTGCAAGTTCACATGTTTTCAGCAACCATCGCTGCCAGTGAAGAAGTTAATGCCTTTTTTTATTTTTATACCGTCTGTCTCCTACAGCTCTTACTTGGATTCCATGGCTCAAGTTGCTGCAATAAAACAATAAGCAAACATAAGCATATTGACACTAATAATGAATCTTCTAAGATCAGCCACTGCTTCATCATGCGGTCAAGCCTGCGTTTTGGAAACACTTGGGGTTCAATTCTGTAAACTCATTGCAAAGTATGATCAATATGATGCACTTAATGTTCATTTTGCAAATGCCAAATGCACAAGTATCCTTAGGTAGTAAATCTTTAGAAAATTACCTTTATGTTTAACAAAACCCTTGCCTTTGCCTCTTGAAGTTGATGATTTATTCTTAATTCTGCCTTTCTGGCAAGAAAATTTAAAGTTAGAAAATGAATACGGGAAAAATTAGAAGCACATAAATGTGTAAAGTGCCATGCCAACCAACCCCTCGTGACTGCTGGTGCTGCGGGTAATCACACTGAAGTTGGTGCGCTGCAGTTTTTCTCATTTGAACCGCCATCTGGGAAAAGCACCAACCAGCCTCTCATCAGAAAAAGCAAGTTTAATGAAATGGAATAGCCGATAATTTCAATAGAAGTCTGGTAATCATTAAGTATACATGTAAACTGTATGGAATAATTTCTTTCATCTATTCTACTTCAAATGATAATGACATCGTACAAGAGGAAGAAGCCAGGAGCCCCTCTTCTCAGCAGCCAGAAGTTCATATTTATAGAAAATCCAATGAAACTTAAAAGGCCCACGTCTCAAATGCTTGTGCTCGGCAATGAATGTGCAGCTTGCCATTGAGGTTTACAATTAAATTGTGTACCAAAGTAATATTTGAACCGAATCCTTCATTATACTGCACTTTTGACAACATTATATTGCTGAACTGTTTCACTATCTTATGTCCCACTTATACCGTTCGGCTTGCTGATTCTTCTGCAAATCTGAACTCTTTGTTGCTATAGTTAGCAAGCTCTAGATCTGAGTTCCAACATAATTTTGAAGGATGGTGTTCTAAGTAGTTGCATTTCAATCTTGTCGTGCAGATTCATGTAGGTATCCAGACACTAAGTATATGCATGAGGGTGCAAAACCCTCAATGCAGGACAATACACAACGATGAAATAATCAGGTCCTTTTTTCACTCTCAACTGTTGGCATGTATTAAAATTTCATTGCCAAGCTTACAGCTGCTAGCAGGATAATAAACGATTGCCCTAATAAAAAGAGCACCTAGCTGTTATGCAACAAATATGTCGACAATAAGATGAACATAAAAGGCACAATTGAAACTCAAAACTTTTTTTTTGCCAAATTTTTCCAAAAACTTGTTTCAAGTCAAAAGTCACTGTTTCTTCTGACCTGTGTATTATTTCCACTTAAATCTGTCCTGGGAAGTACTGCATTTCGACGAGCAAATTTGGAAGGGCTTCCAGGAAAGTTGATTGCCAGGTCCCCAGGTGCAAATGACTCTGTTGGAGCCAAAAACAGTGATTGATGGTTTGGTGCCTGAAAATTGATTGTAATGGCTTATTTCCCATACCAAGTTGATCAATATCAACCAGTTAATGCGAGTGTAATAAAAACTTTTCACTGATGCTTCAAGGATTATGAACTGCAATAACAAAGTGCTGCCAGAAGAGTACAAGGACAGGAGTTTATTTTGCCACTTACATCTAAAGGCCATTTATTTGGTGCCATTGAATTGTCACCTCCATTCATCCCTTCATGAGAGAAAATTTTGGAATTAGATATGTCAAAAATGAATTGACCATGTCAGAGCATAGGAAGTTAAACTGAAGTGTTCAAACTCTTAAATGGTTTGTTCATCAATACTCTGTGATCGTACCAACAAACCAAAAATACCAACTTCAATGATATGTTTTTGAAGCTGCACCCTCTATTTTAAATAAACTGAATCATTAAACCACCAGACTTTACCAAGATCAACTAAGCCAGAAAGACATAGTCTCGTGTCAAGGCAAGAAGTGGTATCCAAAGGGGAAAAAAAATAAAAAAAAACAATCAAACAAGCCATCATATCATGTGTGCATTCTTTTCTGTTTTGACAGACTATAGCGTGGAAACAAACTGCACATTTTTTCCTGATTCAACTCTTTTTGTAGTTATAAGGACAGTGTAGAAGAAAAGCAAGAACAAGGCTAACCTGCGCTTCAGGATTAGCCAGAGAACCAAACAAAAAAGGTTAGAAACTAACCTGCTCTATGAAGTCCAACTTTTGGAAATAAGAATCTTTCTTCTCCATAGCAGGCAGGATCCATCAGCGTAGTTCTTCCTAAATCAGAGCCTTGTATATTAACCTATACCATCGTACAATTTTTGATCTTTGAATACGTTTTAGTAATTTGAAATTTTAATAAGCAAATAGGTTACACCATATTTTTACAACCTGTTGCAGAGCCTGGCTGAGGTTTTGCTGCTGCAGATGGCTGAAATACAAAAAGATTGTTAAAGAAGAAAAAGTCCAGTTAATAGTATTGATGTTTATTTGTGGAATCCTTTAAACACGGAGGAAAAGAATTCTTAGTTCCCCATTTCAAATTTCATATAGACGAGTCCAATTTTTACTATAGTTTTGGCATCTTTACATTTCTGAAAAAATATGCTCTACATGCATGCGAAGGCCTTCGAAGAAGTCGAACAAACTTTAAAATGGAGAATAGGCAATACCTAGAACTGCTTGCAGCTGAATTTAAGGGATTCATATTGTTATCACTGTGAAACCATGAATTGGAATCATAATCTCTCATAGAACGCCTAAATTGCTCTTCCTCGTAAAATTTTGCAGCCAACAGAGAAGCATCTGGTTCGTCAATCATCATATCAAAGTCAGTAATGACAGGAAACTGTCTAGGCCTTTGCTGATCCAATGCTAAGTGAGGCACTAAGGAATTTGATTGATTCTCAATCACATTTTCAACCTAGAAATTGGAAATAGAACCCGTCAAATGCATTTTCTTATTGCCATAAAGAGAACAAAACAAGACTTCCAGGGAAACAAATTATCACCTCAGTAGAAATTTCTACATGAGACTCCTGATGCATTTGCTGCCTAGTAGTAAATGCGTCATAAAATATGCGCCACCATTCACTTAAGAAACCATTGGGAGCATGAATCCCTGAAAAATTATCCCACCATTTCTAGTTAATAATCACAAAGTTTATGATACAATGCAAAATTATCTCAAGTCTAGTTGAAAGGAAAACCATATTAACACGATACAAATCAAAGCAAAGTTCAATTTATTCTTAGATTATGTACATTAAACAGCCAACCAATTTTCCTCCACTCCTAAAAGAAAGAAGAAAAAGAAAATGCAATGAAAAGCATACGAACAAATCAGCAATAACCCTGGGAAACACAAGCGCACACACCCAAACAAATGTTGACATAATCAATAGTAAGAGTGCATCTCAGTTACTGCTTAAATTGGTTAATTCATAGAAGGGAGCAAAAAGAATATTTTAGTTGAGCAAGAAAACATACCTACAGAACAGCTAGGAATTTTGGCCTCTTTTATGAAATTCTCAGCAGTCTCGTGCATGTTATTCTTCAACAAATAATCAAGCAAGTATTGTTCAAACCTGTAACCTCCAATCAAATAAACCGAAATCAAGCATGGATATAAGAAAATAACAAGCAACGATAACAAGAAAGACAAAAACAGAAAAGAGCCCCATGAATATAACAAAGCCAAGACGTCATTAGAGCAAGAAAACTCACATCTGTTGATGATCAGAAACGTCAGCTGAAGCCATGACCACCTTCCTAATTCACCTTCGATAGCAAAACAAACGAAAATAAATAGGATCAAAAGAAAATCCAAGCGAGAACTTTTGTGGGTTGTACTCGTCCAAATTAAACATTCGCAAAGATCCAAAAGTAATCAAAACAAGAATACCCAGATAAAGATTATTAACTTCTGGCGTGAATCTTGAGATTTAACATCAAAATAAAGATGCTCAAAAGAAAGAGAGGCGAGGGTGTACCTGAACTAGTTAAGTAGCGAGTGAAAGTGTCGTGCAAAAAAGCAGAAACAAAGAGAGGGGTCGAACAAAAGTCACTCTACTGACATCACTCGAATCGGAGAATTCGCGCGAACAAAATAAGCAGGTGCCGTAAATTTCCTTACAAATTTCTTTATACCCTAATTGCTTGCGGCGCAAGGAAGGGAGGATTACGCTGCATTGTTCCAGTCCGCCGTCTGTTATTTGTGATAATAATCAAAGAATTTTAAAGACCAGTAAATTATTAAAATGAAAATTCAGTATGAACGATTATGCATGCATTACAAATATGACAAGAAAATCATGCATGGCAAGTATTCGTTGTGGTTTTGAAGGATCAGATTTGCCAACTCCAGTCATAAATATGCTGCTATCTATAGAAATAAGTGATGATACTGTATTAAAAGGAAGTCTAAGGCAAGACAGTTTTATCATATTAACATAATTGATGTAAAAGAATTGAGAATAACACTACTCATAAGTATTGTAATAATTTTTTTCATAGATAAATATTATTTAATCAAACGTTAATAATAAAATAATAAAGTCAATAATTACCTAATACATGTTGGGCTTTGTATCCCAATTTTATCAGTATCATATTGAAGATATTACAACTATTGTGTGATTAATTGACTTTGAAATTATGTAAAACTTTGTTTTTCTATAAACATCACTTGGTGGCTTGTTAATCCTACTGATCAAGCTGTTAAATTTTCCCTCCACATGGGACGGCAGATATGCCCTTAAGCCTTGTGATCAAAGATTTTTAACTGTTAATCTATTTCTCGAATGCCCTTCATGTAGAACAACTCAATTGGTCAAGTCATTATATTCTGGGTATGGCTTCCTTTGGAATATAGCCTCGCAGCTTCTTCGTCTTGGAGCTTTTCCGAGGAGAAAGGCAACAAAAAAAGTTGCGTTCTTTTTCAAAAATATAATTGTAAGAAAAATGCCAGTGGTCAATTAAGAAGTTAGGGATCTTCTTATCTGTTAGAGATGGGAATGGCATCCATTAACATTAGTGAAAAAAGGAAACAAAGGAATAAGTAAACAGAGGCTGAAGCTTCATATATATATATGTGTGTGTGTGTGTGTGTGTATTGCCAGTTTTTCAAACAATTGAAATCACCAGAAAGTTATGAAGTTCTTTATTCAGCTGCCATGCTGCTCATGTTTCTGCTTCATCAAGGCCAAGAAGAACAAACATAAACTCAAAGAGAAGGAAGAAAAAGATGACCAACAGATGTAGTCACGCCCATCATGATTTTCTGCAAAAGGACGGAATGCTAGGATTCACTTGCTATCCTTTCAACCTTTTTTCTGATTTCTATCATAAATCTGTATCTCTCTCTATCTTTGCGTTTTGAGTTGTCAATGAAGTATTTCCTTTATTAATGTTGTCTACTCCTGTAATGCTTTATGAATATTTGGGACAAAATTACTCGCTTTTTTGGATACTCTGATGATCATTTGGCACAAAGTTCATCTCCTGCAGTTGATGTTCAACTGAAACTAGACCATTCTGTGCAAGAAACCTGCAGGCAAGATTAAATCAGCGCTTTAGGGATCTCTCTGGCTTCAACACAAAATTTTCAACCAGTCATGATTCATATATTGTTATGCTCAAATGGTTTTCAAAAAATTAAAATTCAAATCCCAATGTGTCTGGTATGGCATAAATTACCAATAACCTTTCCCCTTTTCTTTTCCTTTTTTGTTTTCCAATTTTACACAGCTGGGCAAAAATATGCACACAAACTAGTATTGCTGGAATTCAGTGAAACAAATACAAGAACATACAGCTTTCCGTTGCTAAATAAATAATCGATGCTTTAGTCTCTTGACATCAAACTACATGGTAATGCATATTAATGGATCTGATCCAGCAAAATCACTATTGGATAAACAAAGAAATCCCATACGCACACTGATAAAGATGTTTATTCTAATCACCCATCAGTCCTAAAACTGCTCCAGCAACTATCAGGAATCAGCTGACAGAATCTATGCCCCAGAATAACACCATAATCTAGTAGCATATAAACATTGATTTGACAGCACTACATCTAAAGATATCAGATGAAGTGCCAGAGGCTACTTGGATACAGGATTTGTGCAGGTTTGAACTGTTGTGCTACAAAGAAATAAACAATAAGGGAAAGAAATAGAGAGAGAAGGATTGTTAATGTTCTAAGCTCGAAATTATATACTGCTAAAGACAGTTCAAGAGATGCCAAA
The DNA here is from genome assembly GCA_019650275.1 of Xylocarpus granatum. Taxonomy (NCBI): domain Eukaryota; kingdom Viridiplantae; phylum Streptophyta; class Magnoliopsida; order Sapindales; family Meliaceae; genus Xylocarpus; species Xylocarpus granatum. The sequence continues at coordinate 162,494 of BNST01000751.1, forward strand.
CTCTGCTTCTAATGGCTGTAGTGAAACTTGGATTGATAGCATGGATTAGAAAACATGCATTTAAAAGTGTAATTCCAAAATATAATATATTGTTTACATAACAAAGCAACAGAACTCTTTTGTAATAATGTCAAGATAAATGATCACACCACAAGTAGAATCCCCTGAGATATAGCATAGTTAAAAATGAATTCAAACTTGAGTCAAATTCATAACTCAACTACACACGGATTCAATAATAGAAAGCACATTTCAGAAAGCAGTTTCATCATCCTCTCTAGACTGCACCGTGGTAGTGCTTTGACCTGTTCCACTCTAGACATGCTTGTTTGTCATAATATTTCCATAAGCTTCCACTTAATTCTTCCCACCCTCTCCCCCCCCAAAAAAAAACCCATAAAAAAGAAAAAAGCCTACAAGAAGTGCAGGATTATAAAGCAAAGCATATATTCGTGTAGTAGTAAATCACTAACGAGTACTCATTTTCCTCCAATTTGCACCCCATGCATACAGGCAAACACCTGCAGGCACACAAATTCTGAAACAGATTGCATTTACATATCATTTAGATGTTTATGAACATTTGTGAATGTTACATGCTTTCTGCACAAACGAAGAAAGAAAGATGCAGAAATGCATTATGTCCACAAATTTATGAGTAGTGGCTTGTGAGTAATATGCTTGTAAAGTTTTATTCAATCTTTTGGATAAAAGCTTCCATTCCCCATAAAAGATTCCCAAAAGTAAGATCCACACCTTAAATAAACAGGCAAGTCAAGTGAGTTGCATGCCTGTTACTCTGATTATATTTATTCAAGCTCATCACCTCCATGAGACACCTAACAAAGAATCCTTCATCAACAAATTTTTCCTCCTCAACAATCCATGCATTGGATTCCTTTTAAAACCAAATTTGTATAAAAAAAAAGACCACAAACCTAATCTTTGCTGGCAGGAGATCATATCCGGTCCACAAATATTGAAACTAATTATATGCAGGATAACTCCCTTCATAGAAACAACATAGATAGAAATAAGATTAATTTGAGGTGCAGAACTAAGCTTGCAGTAAAACAATGTGCATAAAATAATAAATAACCAACACTACATAACCCCTAACCCCATACATTGCACGCAACACAAAGAAAACATTAGAATTACTAAAATTCGGTAGTCAAAAACTGTAATCATCACGTAATAGCAAACTCAAAGCAGCTTGAAACAATGAAAAACATACAACATACTAGTTAATAACAAAAAACCAAAAGCATGCACAAAATTCACAGAGAGATTTTGTAAAATGGAAGTACAATACCAGCTAAGAAGTAGGAAGAGGCTGACAGCAAGTACCAGAAGAAACCCAACACGAAGAATCAAAGAAGAGTCACTAGAAGAAAATGCTAAGCCAAACATAACAGCAAGACTGAGACCCAGCATCACAAACGTTGATTTCAGCGTTGTCCAGGTTGGACCCTGAAATGGAATCAACAAGAAACATTAACATTGACCCATAAAAATCATTAGACACAACATATCAGCACAAAAATTTTATATAATACAGACATTAACGCCGGGTGCCAGAGCTCCAAGCAAGACCGCTTCTGCTGAAGAGACATCTGTTATATGGGGTTCCTTAATTTCCATTTTCGTGTGATTTTAACGCAGCCAATAAACACAAGTAAATAATTCCAAAGACTTTAGATTCTAATCCAAATAAACTTTCGCAGTCTTTTGTTTCTTTCGGTTTCCTGTTGTCAACTTTTGTCTCTTGAGGAGATCTGAAGTTCCACCTACTGCAGTTTGTCAACAGAAGAAGACGAAAGGCCCAATTAAATTGCTAAATGTCCCCACATCAACCTATTTTTGTAATTTCCTTTACAATAATCACTAATTAAATAGCTCTAATTATATTTTATAAAATCACACGTCTTAAATTTTTTAATTTATAATATAAAAAATAAAATTAATTTATATATTTTATTAATATATAATTTAAATTATTTATTATTAATTATATTAAAATTTTTATAAAAAATAAATATAAATCAAGGAGAGAATATAAACATTATTACAAAGTCATGTATATGATCTGTGGACATCTTCAGCCAGATTTTCTCTATAAACTTTCTTTCAACACCTATTTCTGATAATTATACTAATACATATTCAGGTGTACAATCATAGAGACTTGGTTAACTTGTTCAGGCAATGCAGCCATGTTGTATGCTCACTCATATCAAGAAGTATGTAAATTTCAGTTTCCCATATATGCAGAAGGACCTCTCAGGGTTGGATCCCTCTGGAGTAGCCATTCTTTCTCTTTGAGATATTGCAGAAGAGGCTGTGGCTCGTTTCTAATGTCTGTCTCAGCGCCGCATCCATAAGGAATTGGTCTTTGGTAACCATGGAGTAGCTTATCCCTTCTGTTTTCACCTGCAGCATGAACCTGTGGAAATACCGGATGCAACAGTGGACCCTCAGTATAATTTATTTGGTTTGAAGCCAGTGGAACTTGCCACTGATTGAGAGGATTGATTGTGCAAGCATCTTGACCAAGGAAGTTTCCTGAGTTCCTGGCAGCATAAAAATCAAGGGGCCGTGAATTGCTATTGGTCCGCTCAAGATTGTGGCTTTCTCTGTACTGGCGAAGCCATTCAGAAGAAGTCAATCCGCGGAATGTTGGGTATCTATCCATGAAACCAGGAATAACAGAACCATAATTGAAATGACCATGAGCAGCATTCCAATTTGGACAACTGCCAAACTGTGAAACATCAGGCAAGCAATCTGTCTGGTTCATATCCTCTGAGTTCTTGAAGTTAGAAAAACTAGGTTGTATATCATTCAACCAGGTAGCATTGTCAGGCACTATTGGGGCAGAAGGCACTGGAGCTGAATAAGAAGAAGTGTAGTTGCTGCTTGTGTTAGTTTGTCCAGAACTAATGACAGAATTCTCAGTTGGATTGATGAAGAGACTGGATAAAGATGCAGAAGCTATTTCCTCAATAGGGCTCAAGCCAGGTTTACTTGTATCATTTCTACCATTCTCTCTATTGAAGACCCAAGAACTGAGAGAAGGAGGCCCAGCAGATATGGTAGTTGTAAAAAATGAAGGTGCTCCAGTTTCCTTTACAGAAGGCTCCTGCTGCTTAAATGGTTTGCTGGGCCTGAAATTAGTGATGTCAGAATGGAACCCCAAAGGATCTCCCCGGGACTGGTTTTGTGCTATAAGTAGTGATGTGGCACGACGCAAGCATTCATCGGGAGGTACTGTTTGCTCCTCTATGTCCTTTGGAGATTCTGGGTCTTTTGTAATGATAGAATTATAAAGTGGTGCAGAATTAAATCTTGCAAGAGGCTTGAAGACAATGACTTCTTCCTCCTCCACAGCAACAGATTTTCCATGCACAGAAGGGCTAGCTGCATTGTCTCCTGGAATCTGTTTATCATATTCCTTCATTGACTCAGATATAGAAAGATGGAGCTCTTTCACTTTAAGTTCATTATCTAACTCCACTTCTGAAATGCTTCTGCCTGCGTTCACATTTGAATCTGCCACATAAAATTTTGTTCCTGCTTTGTCATACATGATCCACTTCGGAGAACCATATGATCTATTTGCAATCTTCATTGCAGCATTTATGATCCGATCAGCACGGCATTCAGTTCCACCTTCAAAACTCTTAATATGTTTGTAATGAGTTGAGAAATCTAAAGATTCATGCGAACACAATACTGGCGCAAAGCCTCTCAGCTCATAGTCTTCCCACAGAGCACTCCTTTTAGGAGACGAGACTTCACCCCTAGCATTGAACTGGTTTAAAAGGCCAACAAAAGCACCAAAAAAGTAAGACATGGCGCTCCTACTTTTATCATCAGATAGATATGCTTCTGCTACATCAAGCATGCCCACCAACCACTCCACAAAAACAAGTACAGCAGGTAATAAGGAGCTAGAATCCAAGGGATTTGATTTTAAACACCTATCAACTAGGCGTCCCATGAAAATAAGTGCAGTGGATAATGCCCATTGTGTAAACTCAAGCTGCTGCATATAATTTTTGTCTTTAGAAACTTCTATATCTGGGGCCTTAATCAGATTCTCAATGGCAAAAATGAATATGGAAACAACTTGAAGCGCACGAAAGGGACCTATTCTAGCTGAATCCATAAGCTGATATGACTCCAGCGTGGCATTTAGTGTCACATCATCTAATTCCATTGTTCTATCCAACTCTCTCATTGTAGAAGCAAAAGCACAAGACAAGTCCTCCAAACTGCCTCCCATCAAAAAGGTGCAGAAAACATCAGAACTTTAGTGCAAGCTAAGTATGACTATTTAGTTTGAACAGTATTCTTAGTTTTACTGTAACCAACTGAACCAATGCCAACTAGATTCTCTACTGATTTGAATACAGTTTCATTGTAACAGAACCAATACATATCCTTTTTCTTGTATAACAGGCTATATAACTAGTATATGTACCACTGTAAGATTCTTCCCAAATAACATTAGAAGTTTCATCTACATTCAAACATTTAATTCCATATAGGCAAAATTAGAGGAAGTATCAGGGATAAAATATTTGCCCAGGGAAATGTACATACATACAACAGACGGGAATCAAAACAAGTGTCGGCCAGTGTTGATTGCCATGACACCTCACCAACCAAAGTGCCTATATTCATTCATATTTTTAACTTCAATAAACTTAATATTTACTTAAGGTGTGTAAGTTAATAAAATATGAGTGGGGCGAAATGGAACCAAATGACTAGATTCTGCCATGAAGGCTATGAAGAAATAGCATAGGAAGCTATGTACTATCAAAATGGAGGAAAATCAGTGCAGGAAAATTAAATTCACACGAATTGGATCATAGGTAAATCAGCGAAAAGGAGTACCTGGATTTCACAAAAAAGAAGCTTATTGTTCGAATAATAAGTGACCACAAATTGGTTTCTGCAAAGCAATCATGTTTAGCTTTCAACATACTGCAATTTGCAAAACCATCACTTGATTGAGATTTGATCTGAGTACTGCTTCTTTCAGATGGTTTTAAGAAATCAAAGCGGGCCTCACTAGAAAGAGAATGTAAATTAGATGACCTGTTCTGCAATATTGAAAGTAGCATTAGAGAACTGCCAATCAATTGGATATCAGGAAACAATGTACACAACGATAAAGTAGAACAAAAAAACAATGGGCAACTGATATCAAGGCTTACCCTTTCAAAAAGCAAAATGAGGTTATTCCAGGCATCAGGGAAAGGTTCTTTTACTGCTAAACTTCTTATGCAGTGATACAATGCAAGGAACTCATCACCAACATAAGTTGCCAACACTGCCAACTACATACAAACTTGATTTCAAATATAAGAACCAATATGAAATCACAAATTCGAGTTTTATAAAGTAACACTGTTCAACCAAATGAGTGCAGATCCCGATTTCAGAAAAAAAAACGAAAGTACCTGGTTCTGGGGGTTTCCACTATCTGGCCAAATCATTGTAGCTTCCAAGTAGTGGGAAACTGCAATTGACCAGTTATGTTCCTGTGCACCAAACTTTTCATACTGCTCTTTGTATCTAGCAAGATCCCCAAGACAAACTAAAAACCGGTGGCACAAAAATCGAAAATTCTGCAATTTTTTTAGTTCAACAGTTGTTGAGATGTATCCTCTTTCACAGCAAAAAGATTCTTCTGGAAGCCCCCAACATCTTTTCATTTTCTCTATCAGATTTTGATAAAATTCAATTGCTTCTGACAAAAATGATGTGAATCCTTCTATATGATTGTCATTGCTTCTCCGCATGTTAATATCACTTTGTGGAATCACAGAGGTATTATCAGAATTAGCAGAACTTTTCTTTATTCTTTTACGAAATTCATCAATGTGCTTGTAGTGGAGTTTCCACAAAGAATATTCAACATCTTGAAGCTCTGCTTGATCAGAATTATTTAAAATAATTTTCTCATAACTTGAGCAGACTCTGGGGTACAATTCTTGAACATCAGAGCACAATAATCCTTTGGAATGAATCAATGTCAACAACTGTTTCTCTGTATTAGCAACCTGGAGCCAATAAAATTTTTACAGTTAAGAAAACAAACTGAAGTAAGAGTGTGTAAAGACTAAGCAATCAGATGCTACTACAACCCAAATTTTTTTTTACCTCAACAAGAAGATTGGGTTTTCCTTTCTGATATTTAAGGGGAAGAGATGAATTACAACTCATGATTACAGTTAGAGAACTTCTTCAAGAGTATTTTGTCTTTTCAGCATGGAATATGAATATTCATAGCATATGAGCCTGTCAATTAATGGTGCAAATCATCAGACAATGAAGGGGGAGAAACAAATTCACAACTAAAATTAAAGAACATGATAAGCTAGACTTGATGAATTTTTCTTATATTTTTAAAGTCACAGTTTGAAGCAGTTGCAATCATACACAAGAAAGTCAAGCTCTTTAAGATCATAGAACAGCCAGACAGATTTAACTTGGATATCATTGTTTTAGAAGTCCAGCCTTCAAAAAGGCATCTGAGAAGTGAGGACAAAAGTATTCCAAAATTCTTTGCACGCATCACGGGAATGAATTTGATCTGATCAAACATTCCATTGAATCAAACATCAAAATCCATCTTTTAGGGAGATGTGATTACCTCAGAGCAAAGCAATTGCATAAATTAGTCCTGTCAGCCAAAAAATGAAAAATAAAATTGGAGACCCATCCTGAAAATTGTACAACAGAACGTATGCTTGGCACAAAATAGGAAAATGAACTTTACAAAGGTCTATGTCAAATATGTAGGAAGGAATTCCCTTCTAAAAAGCGTCAAAAAATGAAGTCCAATTGGCATATGCAACAAGAAAAGCACCTAAAAAGGAAACCATTTCACAGATATTTTGAGTGAATCGGTCAACTTAAGAAGCATTTTGAAAGAGAACCTAATTATGGAGCTTACAATATCACAAACAAAACCAATAGAACTCCAAAAATGTAATACGTTCCCAAATTTTAGTGATAAGCTAAAAATCACTGAATTCTGCATGATTTCCCAGTTAACCACGGAACCTCAGAAGAACTTAACCTTTCAGAGGCATACAATTCACCAAGAAGAAGATAATTCGAAGAATGCCAGCAATAGATTCTTGAAACAAGTAATACCAACAAGTTTCTGACTTTGAGGGATCAAAATTAATCCAACACGTAACATGTTTCTAATACCCAAATATAATTCCAACAATGGAAAAGCCATCAGACAAACATATTATTCCACATATACTGAAAGTCGAGACTTTTACTAACAAACAAAGCTCAGCCATCAAAGCTAAAGAAAACAAATAAACACCACCACCAAAAGCAACAGTGAAAAGAAATCACATCAAATTAAGCAACAAAAAAAGAATTTGTATTCCTAACAGACCACAAAAAGAGAAAATTTGTATTCGAATAGCAACAACAACAACAACAACAACAAAAATTACAAAAGCCTCAACAAAGTTAGTAACTCATAGCCAATTTTTGGAGCTGAAATTAAGACCAAACTAGCCAAAGCACTTACATAAGACAGGCAGAAACACAGAGAGAGAGAGAGAGAGAGAGAGAGAAGGGAAGAAGAGGAGAAAAATGAAGGTGCAAGAAGAATTAGGCCACCTGTATGCTCAGTTGTGAAACAGACAAAAAGTAAAAGGTGGCTGATGATGAGCCTCGAGAGCAAAGACTATCTAACCCAATATTTTTTCCTTTTTTTTGTTAATCATTTCATCATTCAATTTAATAGCAAAGGAATAAAATTAAAGTAACTCGTTATCAAACACTCGTTATCCTTACTTTCTTAAATATTGACAAGGATCACTTGCAATCCAAGCCAAGCCCTTCTTTTCATTACTCCTATGTTCAACTCTCTAAAGGTACCATTAAAAGTTAATATTCTATTGAAGGAATAAAATTTTTCAGTAACCTCAAAAGATCTTACACACTTGTTCATCAAAACATACCAATAACTCTCATCAAAAGTATAAATTGACCCAGGATAACATATTTTAACATAGTTCTAAGCTATATTATCCATTAAGATTATCTTTTAAGATGGGGTTAATTGTGTGGTACTTGGTGCATCAGCACAACCGAGGGGATGGATAAACTAAGGGGCCAAGCCGCACGTGTAGTGATTGAAATGGCTGGCTTTGGTGGGCAGTTGAAGAGTCTTGTTACTTTACTGATAACCATAAATGTTTTTGCCAATACGGATACGTACAAAAACCAATTCAATCGCTACCATCTTCCAGTTCGTTCGATACACTGCCACTACACTCATTTCAAGGAATTCCCGAGTAACGAGCCGGTGAAAAGGTAACGAAGATTGTCTGCACGGGGATGCCTGCTTCGTCTTCGTGGGAAGAGAGAAGCAAGAAAGAAAGCTCTGATATCACAATGCATGTCGTGCAATGCACGACTCCTTGGGTCCCTCCACGAAGACCATTTCATGCAAATGATTAGATATTTCTGATAGTATTCGCAATCTGAACACAAATCTTAACAACCCCAACTGGGGCATTAGTTATTGATAATAACAAAGTCAAATAAAGAAAGAGGATGGAAATGGGTCTACGTAGTTGGTATTAGGTTTATGATTTGTACCATCTCAATCCACATAGGTTGAACTAACGGCGGCCACCATTAATATTTACACTAACAAAATATCTATAATATTTGCTAGTAATTAATGAGCTGGGTATGTCGCATTCAATTCCACCAAGTAGAATAACCAGTCAACCAATATATATTAATTTTTTAATTTTATATAATTTTTATATTAATTTTTAATAATTAAAACTTAATTGAATTTATATAATTAATATATTTATTAAATTTAATCTCAAATATTTAAAAATATACTAATCGCATGATTAAAAAATTTAATCTAAAAAAAACTATATAAAATTAAAAATTTTTGATTAATTAATTATATATATATCTATAAATTAATTAATTATTCTATCTCAAAAAGTGGGAAACAATGGGGTGGAGAAATTAGTTCATTGATTAGCACAAGCAAACTCACGGGGTCTACTCATTAATTTTGATAAGAACAAAGAAGGATAAGCTTTGCATATACAATTTTTTTTTCTAAAGAGGGAATTTGTCCAAACGAAACCTTTTGATTTTTTTGTCACTGATTTGTGGTCTTGACCTACTGAAATTGGTTCAAGATTGAAGCACATTTCATGGCAACGTTTGAAGCCGGAAAGCACAATTCAAACTGTTTACATAAATTAGTTCCACTGCAAGGCGATGAATTCCGACAGGTTTTCTGTCCAGCTCAGAAGTTTGAAGTTTTACTTAAATTTGTGAATTACCAACAGTTTATTAATCATTTTTAGGTTATTCCATGCAAAATGCCAATCGACCATCCGAATAAATCTGTAGATATGCTTGTGCATACCAATTACAGACATTGGCAGTTGCTGGAGCTTTGGTTTCTGTCCATGGAAACTGCTGGGTGGTTGTCACACAAGAACAAAACCTAGAGATCGAGAAATTTAAGGATAAAGAATCGGACAACCCATGAATTTCGATCATTTAACAGCCACAGAATTCGTCCATGAATTCGAAACTCTCTCTTTTATTATCTGAAGAAAAATTCTGATCATGTCCACTATATTCTGTGAACTTTTCCTCATCCCCTCTCCTTTTAACAGGAAGGGTTAGAACTTAAAAGGGGCAACATCTCTCTTCTCTCTTAAAATCATTCATTGTTTTTTTTTATTCTTTTTACCGTAAACAAAAAACAATGGGTTCAAAGCTGTGGTCGATCGTCTTCCTTCTGGCCCTGCTGGTCGCGGCGGCCAATGCCTTCGACAATGCCAACTGGGGCCGCCTCGCCAGCATGGGCAACGTGGAGGATGATAACGAGATGTTGATGCCGACAGAGGGTAGCCGTCGTCAGCTAAACGGAGGAGGATACATAAGCTACGGAGCAATGAGAGGAAACACAGTTCCATGCAACCAACGTGGAAGTTCTTACTACAACTGCAATGGAGGAGGTGCAGCTAACCCTTACCAGCGTGGTTGCTCCGCCATTACTAACTGTCAGAGGTGGACTGGCTAAGCCCTAAGGCTAATTAATAACTCGAGGGAAAGAGTTTACAGAACCAAGAGAGGAGAAATAAGATGTTGCCATAGCTATATATACATAGCAACTATGGAAAACTTGGGTTATTTTGCTCTCCTTATATAATAACATATTCAATTCCCTCCCCCTCCTCGTTATTCATTATATATATATATATATGTTTAGTCTATTGTTTTTTCTTTCCCGTTGTTATAATTATAATTATGTTGTTGTTTCACACTTATTGGGTGCCACTGTGCCCTCCTTCTTCTTCTTCTTCTTCTTCTTAATTATGCTTGTGAATATCGGGTGGTCTGATCGCTTGTGGATTTGGTTTTTTTTTCATTTATTGTGCTCGAAAATTGATCTTCAAGGGACAAACAAGAAACAAATTTTAGTTAAAAACTGGATTAGTAATTGAAAATGGTGTAATTAATGCATAAAAACTTGTTTCAACGCATGTTCATAACATCGTTTGAGATCAAAGAAGATCCTAATTTGTTAGTACTATAACATATCTGTAGCGCTAGGAAACAGAAGAAAATGATGAATCGTTGGTTTCACTGCAATAATGTTGCGGCACGGGTGGGCAAGAAATTTCAATGGCTAGCAAGCAGCAAACAGTCCTAAAATTTGGTTCTAACTTTTCGGCCCAAGTAGTTCTGAACTAGACGGGCTGCAAGCAAATTTCAGACTGAAAACAGACAAGTTGGTCAATAATTGAGATTGTCTCAATCGCAATAGCCCAAAAAGCAAAAAAAAACAAAAAACAAAAATCATGTCGCGCTTTAGGTCTTATCTTCTTGCTGTCTTCTTCGCTCATTCACATGCACTGAATCGATGCTGACTTATTATAGTGTTTGCCTCTTGGTTGCGCACATCTACATGCATTAGGCCTTCAGTTCCATGTTCTGGACGACCTGCTTTTGCTAAAATTGCCAAGGAATTGTTTGACCTCTTTGAAGAGGAAGAGAGATTCTCTTTTTTATTTTCATTGTCATTGTTTTTTACGGGCAGTAGGAATTCTTTTCTCATAAGATCATAGCACGCGACTTTACATCAATCGAGTGCCAACTATTCCCATAAACCAAGACATTAAATATTCCTCAATAATTTAAATATTCAACTTCACTTTTCCTAGTTCCAATCCTCGAATAGATTATGTTATTGCAAGTTTCGATTGGAAAATGGCAAACCTCTTCGTCTTTGGACTTTTTTAAGTAGTGAGTTTGTTGTTGTTTTGCTTTCGTGGCCTTTCCATCAAGCATTCTCCACCATCAATATATTTGGTCAGTTATTTACTCCTGAAACTGCTAAGAAACTTCAAGGCAACTTCGATTGAATACAAAATTTGTACACATAGTCAAAATTGGCTGGCTTGACCCCTCCTAGCTTTAGTGCTCAAGTTGAAACCATGAACTGTTGTTGATACCTAAATGAATTACTTCCATTATCATGCACAAAACATATAAAAGATGTGATTCAAGAATTGACAAGCAAGACATGGAGTAGGGTTGGACCCTTATGATTGGTAATGAAAGGCAAAATGGGTCTTCAAACGAAGCACATGGAGGCTTCAAAATTTTCAACTGACCCACCAACTCTGGCATGCATTAAAAGGTCTAGAGACCAAAGAAAGAGAAGACAAAAACCAAAACAAACACACGAGGTCAATTTTGCACCATGTTTTCTGGCTTTTCCAGTCTCTTCTTCGCCATCAAAAAAATTTGTTCAACCTTTTTCCTTCCTTTCATCATCACAAAGACCCACTACTTCCCATCTGCACTTGCTTATGTCTCCACTCACTCGTTGTTGGGTCTCTGTTGAGTCAAAAAAGGAAGACTTTAAACAGTGGTTTTAAGTGTTAGATTCAAAGAAAGGAGTGAAGAAGAACCACAATTTGTATCATTACTTTTTACAACAGTTTAAAGGGTTTTGCATTTAAAGTACCCGCTCACTAAGGAAACTGAAACTCAGTCAACTGTTACTGAGGGGGCCATTCGCTTTCTCTTTCCTTGCACGGTTCTGAGACAAGCGGATCCTTAAATTAATTGTCTCCAAACGAAATAAATATCTTCAATCCTAGTTGCTCTTACCAAAATTAGTCATCAAAAGCCGTTAGATTCATCATGTTAACACTAACCACACTTGCTTAAGTTATGTCTGAGATTAAAAGCAAGATTGAATGGGACCCATCACATATCCAATGGTGAATTTTCTGTTCTACCATGAATAATGATGGTAGATCTATAGGAATCAAGATGGCATGGTGGTGGTAGAAAGTAGAAATCATGATCCAGTCAGGAGTGCACGCAGAAATTCCTCCCCCAGTTGGCATCTTTTTCATTCACAAAGGGAAAACAAAACAAGAGAGTCAAGATTCCTTGCCTGTATATCTACACTATCTTTGGCAGCCTACCCGAAGCTGCTTTTATTTTTTTGGCCATTTCATACAAACAAAACTTTTGCCGTTTCCCATTACTATTCTCTGTCCATCTGCATTTCGCACTTCTTACAATGTCTTATTAATTCGTAGAAGTAATGCAACTGAATTGGATCACAGCCATTCATACATACATTCATTGAACGTAAGGAAAAAGCAACTACTGAAGAAAATAGACAAAGTTACTCTCAATGCCAATTCATGCCGATCCCCAGAAACAAAAAGTTTGAAATATTAATCGGCAAACTCAGATTAACCTCAAAAAATAAAAACTTCATGCACTTTCCATTGGCCTGGCCGGTCTTCACATTTTTCATGTCAAATTTAAACCAATTCGAACTCCATATACCTTAGATACTCCTCCGAGAGGTAATCTAATCATCCGCTTAATTAAGCCTAGCATCTCTGAACACAATAAATGAGATAGTAGCCAAAGCACAAAATTATACAATTGTAACAAGGATTTTCTCATTTCTGCAAATATCCAAGATTACAAATTTATTTTTCTCCCTCCCCATGTTACCAGCAATACATAAAAATCTTACACAAGAAGAAGAATAAATAAAACAAAAAACCAAGCTCTCAGTAATTTAAGAATTTGAAGCTGGATTAGAACCTGAAACTCTGGGTGAAGTCACCGGAAAAAGTGGCAACAACCTTGGCTCAGCATCTCGCGGCGTAGTTGACGGTGAAGGATGCAAATAAAATCCTTTTTCTTTAATGGCCTTCTCTTCCGCTTCCCTTTCCAACTTATCCTTATTTGCTTGCATACAAGCATTGTTGAAATTAGAATGATTTGCAGATCCGGATCGGTCAAATGGGTCGGGTATTAAAGGTGTGACGGGGCTGAGTACTAGGGATGGAAAGTCAAGTATGCTGGGAGAGAGAATCTCAGGTTTTCGGGGCGAAAACCCGGAAGATAGAAACTGACTCTGGTTAAGCGGGTTGATCTTCAGGTTTTTGACAGAGTTTCTACGCTCATAGAGTTTGAACCCGGATTGCTGTTGCTTTTTGGGAATAGATTTGATGGGAGGGATGTTATGCGTTTTGGTGTTCTGGTCAGACTGTGAACTTGGTTTGGAAGCAAGTTTGGCGGTTTCAGACGATCCAGTCAGCATCTGAACAACTTGCTTGAAGGAGGAAGTGTCTGCTTGGACGAAAGTCGTCGGATAAGGGTTTCCAGAATCGGATCTGTTAATGGGTTTAGGCGTCGACGGATTGTTGTTGTTGTTAGTGCTGCTGTTGCTGCTGGTGGTGCTGCTATTGGGGCTATAGCTTTTGGGAGAAGTAAGGATAGATTGGTTAAAATTTTCTCGGTGTCTAGGTGAGGATTCCATTGATGGGTCTGGTTTCCTTTTGATTTCTATGATGGCAGTGAGGAGCAGGAAGAAGAAGAAGAAGAAGAAGACGACGACGACGACGACCGAGGAGAGATGTTTTGATGGGATTTAGAAGAAAGCAAAGAGTTTTGTTAGTTTCTTTAGTTTGGTAAGAAATGTTTTGGTGGGAGACTTTCCTTTTCTTCAATCCACACGCTCTTGTTTGTCGAGTGTGTTAAACGGCGCCGTTCCCTCCAAGGCTCCGTTAGGAAATACCGGAAACCGTAAAACCAAGCACTCTGTGCCAAGAAACGGTTTATTTATTAAAAGCATCCCAGACGCAGTGTAGCCGAGGAGGGAGGAAAGTGAAGACACGCTGTGAAAAGGAGAGTGGTCATAAATTGTTAAGAAGTCCAACTGGTAAAATGGCATTGGTGGGGTGTGGAATTTCAGACAAAGTGTAGTGGGGCCCGTAGCTGTGACAATGAGAGAGAAAAGTAAAGGCTATCAATATTAGTCATTGACTTGCTGACTATTTTATTTAAATTAATATTTGGGACAACTCATCATTTTATTTTCTTCTTCTTATTATTATTATTATTTTATTTAATCTCATTACTTTCATGCTTCCTGGGCCTATCTCTTGCTCCCTTTCCTCCTTTCATTATTATTATCATTGTTTTTTTTTAATTATTATTTATTATTTTATTATCATATTTAATAAAAATTATATTTTAAAAATTTAAGATTGATTTTACTCCTTACTTAATTAATTAATATGTATATTAAATTTATAAAAATTTTGCATTATATACATATGTTTGAGAATATATTAACAATTATTATATTTTTTGATTAATTTAAAATTTTATAAATAAAATATTTATTTTTATTTAATAATTATTATCCCACGCTTATAAATTAAAAGTTATAAATACAGTAAACCAACACATAAGTGTTACTTTTGCTAATGTTCAATGATAACATTATTGGGATTTTTCTTGGGATTCCATAGTTGAGCCCTAACGGGCAAGTCTCAAGAGGGTGGTAAAGTTTGGGAGATGAAGGGATTGGAGTCATTGACCCAAACATGGCTCAGTGGCGAGACATAATGATGTTGGTACTTCTATATTGCCAGCATCCTAAGCTGCACGGCAAAAGTGAAAAACATATATGCAGCAGCATCGTACGCCCTGCCGTCTGTAGACAAGGTGGAAGGGAAGGGAAGGGACCACCGAAAGCAGCTGCTGGCAGAAGCACTTCTACAAGCAAGATGATGTTGTCAATGAACTGACTATACCTCACTTGCCATTTATGAATTCAGTGGACAGTGTCGCGCTGTGCTACTTGCTTGATTAACCCAACAACCACGCAATGCTGAAATTTAGGTTGAAATGAGCCGGGCTTCTGATCCAAGCAAGTCAAATGAGGCTCGGAGCCCAAACAAAAGTATTGGCCTCGGACAATGAATCTAAATACACTCGAATTATTTCTAAATGCAGTACCAAAGCATGATGTTGTTTTTATAGACCATTATTTCTATATTTACAAAATTAGGTTACGCATTTTTTCAACAAGTATTATTTTAATTAGTATATACGTGTGTTCACGCTCACACGTGTAAAAAATTTTGAATGCAAGAAATATGTCATGTATTATTTTCTTCGGATCCTTATCTTAACAGGAATAATCCCCCAAGGATATGCCGAGAGAAATCCCCTAACGAGGAGATGCAATCATTATGTTACGTGAACAGGCTGACAAAAAGTCAAAACTAATCAGATGTTGGAAATCAAATCAAGCTCTCACAAGCAGCCGCGTGTACACAGATAATTTCAAATCAACGGCTGACCCCATGTCCTGCCACCTCCATGATTAACAACTTTAAAAATCACGCATGGACCGCATATCTCAAACGTACGAATACTGGCATGCATGCGTGTCATGGATATGGCGTGGATGGACATCGTGCATGATTTGATGTTTCACTATGAATACATAAAAATCTGTGATTAAGCAGCGTGGGTGGCCCCCGCTCCCCCCACCAACATCACCGTCGTCATCATTTGAATTCATGGGCCCCACTTCTTTATTCACAATTGTATAACGTTACAATAACCTTCGTCGTGACCAGTGGCGGGATGGCCCCGGCTGAGATCCGTTGGTATTTTTAAATTTTGTTCGAAATTTAAAATTTTAATATTAAAATTAAATATTTATTTTTAAAAAAATATAAAATTAATATATTAAGAATTGAACAATTTAATATATTATAATTATTAAAATAATAAAAAAATTTATTAAAAAAATCGATTTTGAATATAATTACTTATTTTTTATATATTCATAATAATGCATTAATAGATTATTGTATTAATCAAATCTTTGGATGTGATCATTTTGGTACCCAAACTCATGTTGTCAGTACCATCATTATCCTTTATAACTGTCGCGGATCCATCACAGTGCGACCCACACCCATTGGACGTTCAAGATCTTCCGTAATCGATGCGCCGCACCAATTAAGACTTCAATTAATTAATAACTATAATTATGTTTATTAAACAAACATATACCAAGTTACAGTGCCATGTCTGCTACAAGGCAGATCACTACATAATTTATTGGTGACAAAGGAAGACGACGGTTTATATACGTCGCTAAACTAATCGTGACATAATTTTATTCATGTCCAAACCGAGCAACACACCGAGGACCAACAGAGCAGACTGCATGCTGATTGCAAGGAAGAAGATAATGACACGGAAATATAGGGTTTATACGGAGATTAATAATATAATGGACACAGAATGTTATTTGATTAATGGGGGCATTTGGGTTCAAAGGCCAAAGGTCCAACGGTGTAGAGAGCAACTGGAGGTTTTTCCGATTTGATTTTCTCTGGCCTCAAAACGGCGCCGGTGGCTCCTCCGTGGAGATTGGATGGTTTCTGGCAAGAAGGCGATGTAGACGAGACCAGGAAAACCTTGCACCTGTGAGCCCCGTAGTTGGTGATTGTATTCGGTGCTCGTAGCAAGAAATAGCCGTTCTTGTCTGTCTGCTTCTGGACAGTAGTCGGATACTTAGTGTTGTTGCACTGTAATTTTACAGTTGCATCTGCCAAAACAACAGTGTCTCTGTCTGTCAGTAATCAGCAGACAATAGCCTTTTGATGCTTGAAAATGAGTAGAGAGATGAGAAAACCAATAGAGAATTGAAAAATAATCGAAGCTTTTTTAAAAATCAAGACTTTTTATGTTTTCGTGTTGACTCCGTCGATGATGATACAAAGCACCTAAAACAAAGAGCACGAAAAAGGTTAAGCTAGCTCTGCAGTGCTTCTGCTAAGGGCGCCATACCCGTGTGCTCTACTGATGTTACATTACCTAGAACCACGAGAAAGAAGGAGGAGGAAAGCTCCACAAGATCTGTAAGGACTATGCATCTACGATATGTGCACCATGCATCCATGATATGTAATATGTACATGCATACGTCCATCACATTTCAACCCATCATGCAGGGGGAAAAAAAAAGAGAACTTTCTAATTAACAGGCGTGAATCGTCGAGAAAACTGTGCATTTCGTCAATGAGCATGAATACAAGAAGTAATGAAGAATTAAAAAGCAAAAAGAATTTGATCTTGGTACTGACTAAGAACTGGTGTAGCTCCTAAGAGGGTATCAGCTCCGGCGTACTTGCAGGACTTGCAGTAAACAACGCCTTGGACCTCTACAAAGCTCCTAGGGAAATGGTAACCACGTGGGTGAGTGGGAGCAATGTGTGGTGGGTGAACCGGAGCATGGGCTGGGGCATGAGCTGGAGCGTGGGTGGGAGTGTGAACCGGCGCGTGAGCCGGGGGGTGACCGTGATGGTGGTGGTGAGTTGGGGCTTGAACTGGGGAGACAGCAGGAGGGTGGCTGTGGTGGTGATGGTGATGGTGGTGGTGGGGGCTTGGCGCCATTGCTGGGCTGACAGAGTGATAGTGAGGTGGCCGAGCGACGAAACTGAACGTGTTTTCGTCTTCAGCAAACACAGTGAAGCAGCTCAGTAAGAGCAGTGAAAGATGTGCAAGAAGTAAAGCTTTAGCCATGTTTGCTGGTAAGAAGCAAAGCACAGAAAGAAGATCGGAGGGAACGAAGAAGAGAGACGATGAAATGGAGTTCAGAGAAAGGGAATTTATAGGGGTTTAACCCGTGATTCTCTGCGGAAATTGTATTTTATTACGGTGGAATACGCCGCATGCAATCAAAGAGAAGTACTGCCTTGCAAAAGAGAGCGTGCATCACAAAGGACATCTCTTTAACTATATTTTTCCGTAATTACATGCGTGACCTAAAATTTCTAGAACATTTAAATTAAATATATAGTTTCTCTACTTGTGTCAAATAGGTACCAAATCGTTTTTGGTACCCGAGATGGGCTGGCAATTGCCATCTCTTCCCTAGCACGTTTTTGGTAGAAGAGATGGATTAAGCCCGTTCTACCACTCGAATGAGCAGAGCTTTTGAGTCCTACGCATTGTTATTGAAATGATTGAACACAGATACGACGGATAGATGAGGGATCTACATGGCATGAATAGTTAAGTTGCATATCAAAAGTCAGGGACCCGGATGTTCTTAACCCTTTTTATTTTTGGTATTAGAAGAGAGTTAATTAATAAACATGGGAAATACATAATAATTAAGAATTCAAAAGAAAAAGAGTGAAGAACAGAAGTGATTTTGGGTGGTGGGGAGGAGGGGGAACAAGTGGGTCAGAGATTCACATGCAATGGAATTGAGCACAAATCGCCAAGGCAATGTACAAGTTTCCAAGGCCTTTGATTATTGGTTGTTAAATAAAAATTAGCAGATTAATAAATTCTTTGATAATTAACATAATTAACTTCTATACATGCTTAAAGCAAATAATAATTAGTAATAAAAATTGTTCTTCCACAAACATTGGATTATGTACATTGAGTGAGTGTTACAAGAGAAGGTCTTGCATAAAAGTAAAAAATAAATTTCATTATTCATTTTTTTATTACATACAAAAGAGGCAGAGTCAAGTGCAGCGAAGCATAAGAGCATTAAAACACTGGGCTAGAATGCGTGTTTGAACACAGAGATCTTTTAAGACAAGAATAATTTAATAATGAGTAATGGATCTCTTCATTCATGGCTTCACGGATTTAAGTATATACCATTTAAGATGGTGCCGATCCGTCCATCTCGGTATCCACCACCAAGCATATTTAATCCCGCAGCTGTGCCTTGTATTTGATGGAGAATTTTCAACACACAAGCTGTAATAATAAGTTGTTGTAATTAATTAGAAATGGGAATTTGAGCTTTAATCTTATAACTATCTTGATAAATAATGCCAACCCTTTCGAAGGAGAGATGAGACAGGTTACTTATGGAAGGAAACAGGAAGAAAATCCAAATCTACAGGCAAAAGCAAAGCAAGACAAAAGCAATAAAGGACAAGCTCGGATTATATGCAGCAAAAGATGCCCAACCTCAGGCTTTGCCGGTGGTGGCTTGCCCTTGTGTCATTGCTCAGTGATGCATGCAGTTAAAGTCAACGAGCAAGCTTCCTGCCTTACAAGAAGCTACTTAAACGATTGACAAGAAGAATCATAACAAGCTAGCAATGAGATGAGGTCGGAAGTGTACACGGAAAATGTTTTGCAAAAACAGATTATGCTCCTGTACAAAATATCCAAGTTCAAATACTTAACTGCCCTTTTCTTTTTAGCTATTGTTTCGTGGTCTAACTCAACAGGGATAATGAAACTAGATAACTATAGTCAAGCTGACCGGAGAATTGGAGTCTCCTTCAACACATATCAGCTTCAAAAATGGTATCTAGAATTGATATAGAACTTATTTATCAACATCACACTCTTGATTTCGCCAACTCCTAATATGTTGTGTAAGGTTAAAAAACATTACAAGACCTAGCCATACACTAAACAATAACACAAAGATACCGAGATCTGATAAGATAGCAGATTAGAACAAGTCAACATCATTAGGGTTCATTTATCCTTCATTCATGAAGTCAAGCACCAAAATGCCTAAATAGTAAAACTAAGCATTACAAAATCTGAATCTAGATTGATAGTTAAATTTCCAAACAACAGTCATAAACCCTCAAGATTAATGTAGACATGGTTTCAGACAAATGACAAAGTAAGGCTACTTTTATAACCACCATTCTCCAAAGGAACATTGTAAACTATCGCAAGTGAGAAAGTATTCTCCTATGAATTCCAACTTCAAGGTGAAAAACGAGCTGGAATCCAAGTCTGCTACTTTTGCAGTGCAAACATACTCATTAGCAGGTCTCTCTTCTCACAAAAAATCAACTTCGACCTGTAATCACCAAATAATAATTTAGCAATCAACATGCATATTTAATCCTGTTACCATTAAAACCACCAGACAATTAAGCAAAACATGTTCTCAGTTCCCACCAATTTACAAGTTAGAAAGTGCACATTTATTATGTGATACTACTGACCGATAAATTAAATCTAAAACTCATTTTCACAAGTAGTTGAGTCATTCAAGGAATCGTCAGATTGCACAATTGATCAGAGACCCAAATTCTATGTATTCCTGCATGTATTGCAATCTTGAATCCATCTATAAGGTCTTCTGCTTGTTCACAGTGCAGGAAAAAGGGTGGTAAGGAGCACAGTGAGAACATTGTGTATTGCATTTGAATATGCAAATAAAATAAAAAAATAACATAAGAGCCCACCAACTGCTATTAACAGGAAGCAGTGAGGTATTAACTAACACAGAGAATAATACAACTGTTGTCACTACTGACAACAAAGGTCGGGAAACAATGAACCTTTCATTTTTTATGGGAAAAAGGGGAGTTAATGAATTTTATATATACGAGAAACAGCATACTTGCATGCAAGGAAACAAAAAAACATCCTTTCTGCAAGTTACTGTAACTGGCTAGGGCGAGCAACAAACTTGTTGACATAACATCAAGAGTTCAGGGAAAGTTGAATACTTGTATCTTATATGAAGGAAAAAAAGAGACCATGTTTCTTGTATCAAATTCAACACCATGCAGATACAGAAGATTATACAAGGGCAGGGAAATTTTAAACTTGAAATGCAATGAAGGCATAAGTTTCAAATGTCACTAATTCATCAGGATGTGATGCATCTGCTATGAGGTCCCAAACATTAAGCTACAAATGACCTTAATCCCTAAGTAATTGGACAAAAGTGCCCTTCCACTCTTTCCAGTTCTGCTCTTCCTTCTCATGGGACTGGGGATAGAAAACCCATCAAATCGTCACTTCACTCTCTTTTGGTCTTTACTTTATCCCACTCTTTGTTAATTCATTTCTCACTGCTACATCTAATAACTACTTGCCAACAAGGCATAGCAAGCTGAGGCAAGAATCAGCTAAAATAAAGAAAGAAAATTAACTTCACTCGAGACATTTTATAATTTCTCATCTCTTTTGTTTACTTCTGATCAAATCTTGCCAGAACCAAATAAAAATACCATCAACATGATAAAAGTCCTTTTAGTATTTAGCACAAAAAACCCAACAAGGCATAGCAAGCTGAGGCAAGAATCAGCTAAAATAAAGAAAGAAGATTAACTTCACTCAAGACATTTTATAATTTCTCATCTCTTTTGTTTACTTCTGATCAAATCTTGCCAGAACCCAAATAAAAATACCATCAACAGATAAAAGTCCTTTTAGTATTTAGCACAAAAAACATAAGTCGAATCCCTGCACGGCTAAAACACCCAAAAAAAAATGTAGAAGTGAAACAGGGCAAAACTGCTGAAACCTCTCATGTCATCTCAGATACAATAAATGAAATTAAGCTCGCATCCAGCATCTTGAGCACAGATTGACCAATATGATATGTGTGCGAACTGAGACTATAGAATCACATATATGTCGGGCCATCAATTATTACGTGTGATCATAACACTAAATAACTCATTAACTACAGTGATTATTAATTGAAGAACGAGCGTTACCCTTAAGCTTGAGCCTCAACTACTTTGTCATCCACAACATTTGCCGCTCCACTTGCCTCCACTCTCTCAGCATTCCCCGAAGGTGGCTGAACTTGCTCATCCTCGGGCAAGGGCTCCTCCACATAATCATTCTCAAAAGCATCGGGAGGAACCTCATAGATTCTCACTTGTGGCTTAGTTGGATCCTTCACAAGCACATACTTCCCCTCGCTCAACTTCATGCACAAATCCACAATACTCTTCACAATGCCCCACATATTTGAAGTACTCAAGTTAATCTGTGTAGCAAAATCCTTAGGTTTATATCCCATCACAGCCAATATCACATGGTTAAAATGATCACGAGGATGAACCCTGGAGACATATCCCAATTTCATCAAATCAGCACTTGCCAACAAAGCTTGTGCAGTCCATTTCGCCAACTTATTAGCATTGTTCTTCAACTCGGTGGCTAAAACTGCACCCCTCTGAGTCTCCAACTTCTGCCTCCAATCAACACCTGAGTACTTGGGATCAAACTCATTAAGAGCATTCAATGTCAAAAAGGATCTCTGATTGTTAACATTCACGCAACTTTGAACCTCACACCTTGCAACAAGATGCATATCATCATCAAGCTTCCACCTTCTATACCTATAGGCCACCGAAGCCACCTCCTCTCCTTCACTGGCAAATGGATTTGGCTCATCAAATGTCATCTTCTTACCATCTCTTACCAAAACTTGCTGTGAAAAGTTCTGATTAATATATGCCGCCTCAACACTCAATGCATAAGCTGAGTTTATATCATCTTTAGCCTCAGGTAACGGTTCCTGAGAGGTCTCATGCGCTGATAACAAATCTAACTGTGAACCATCTCTTTTATCAAAGAATAATTTATTCCCAACCCGTTGAACCACTATATCCCAAGAATAAATTGACCTGGGTGCGCACATTAGCGTTGCTAAAATTGCATCAGTCGCAAAAACAGTTGCCTTGTCCTCGTTAGCAAGTCTACGGATCACAGGATCATCAGTTGTAGTAACCTTGAAGAAGTTCCTGTACTTAAATCTTTCAAGTCTACGTTCGTTCTTCGGCGTCACACGATCATACGACCTGTCATAGTACTCAAGGGACCCACAAAGTAACAAATCTTCGGGGTCCGAAACGCTGAACGAAAGTTTCGAGAAGGTTGAGAACGGAATTTGATCGAGCATGTTCCATTCGGGCTGAATATCTACCGAAGACTTGAAAACAGCGGCTTCACGGCGAGTCTGGTTGACATTAGAGCGGTTGAGATTATAGTGGCGGTCGCGACGGGCCCGCTCCTTCACAGCCTCGCGTTTTCGGGCTTCGACCTCCTCGTCACGGCGTTGCGGGAGCTGAGACCTTTGCTGCCGATTGAACCGCCACTTGGGTCCGAACCTAGGCCGTGGCGGGGGCTTGCCGTCTACGAGACGGAAGGAAGAATCATCGTCGGGATTAGCAGACAGAGGGAACAAGTCGTCGGTTGAGAAGTCGAAAACGGTGTCGGATGCGTTCTTATTAGCGTTCTGGCGGTTTGATGGATTGTTATAAGCGTTTCGCGTCCAGTCCGCAATCCGACCCAGTTTTCCGGATCGGGAGAACGGAGCGAACGGCACATGCAGAGGAAGTGTGGAGGTCGTGGTTGCGGTCGATTCCGGTGGGCCCCATCCGTCTGGATTGAACGGAACGGCACCAATCTCAAACTCGCCGCTGCCCATTGTGATTACACAGACTAAAACGCTAGGTTTTGAAAATGGTGAAGGAGAACTCGTAAAATACAAAGGACAGAGACGATGGCAGTTCAGAGAAACCCCGCTTACTCTCTGAGATCGGGTAGGCTTTTCAAATGGGCCCTAACAACCCAACCGTTATCAATTGAGCGCTTACATTTTGGGCTTGCATCTTTGGATAGGCCCAACAAATTATTAAAGGCTTTTCTAAGAGAATGGGCTTTTCAAATTTTGGGCCTAATAATATAAAAATGACCCATAATTATTAAAATACTACAAACAAAATTTCATAGTGCATTTACTAATTTATAATTGAAATGGGTTAGAATCAAAATAAAGAATAAAAATTAAAATAAATTGTTTACTTTAATTATAGAAAATAGAATAAAAAATAAAATATATATTTTTTAAATTACTAAAATATCTTAATTAATTTTTAACATAATTATTATTGTTGTTGTTTAATTATAATAATTGTGATTATTATTCTTTAAGAAATTATTTTATTAATAATTAATTATAATAATAATTTTGTAATACAATAATATTATATTTTTTATTTTTATAATTAATTTTTAAATTATATATTTTTTAATTATAATAAAAACAAAATAAAATATTAAATTATTATACGAGGGTAAAATAGTTAATTTTAAGAATAAGAATTTATTTCTAAGTTTCTCTTGATAATCATATTCTCATTTCAATTGCATGGAACCTACTGATAGTATTCTTATTTTTATTTTAATAAGTAAATATAATATGTATTCTAATTTTAGATTTCGAATTTTGATTTCAAGTTAGTAAGTACACTATTAATACTAAATAATTCCTCGATATATGATTAGTTAGTTTGTGTGTGGGCATATATATATATATATATATATATATAAATTTATAAATAAATGTTGAACACGTAACGTAATATTAAATTTGTGTAATATCATATGAAATTTGTCTAAATGTTAGAACACGAAAATTAAGTTAGTTGAATTAAATCAGACAGATGATCATAAACAAAAACAATGTTTAAGAAGAAAAATTGCAATGAAAAGGAGAGAAGATATATCTGGAATGTTTTTGGCAACATTACAATCTTCTTTACCAACCTCGCATATGAACTGCATCTTCCTTTTATGTACGCTCCAACCAACCGGTTGTGAAAGGTTGATCTGGCCCTAACTTTCCTACTTATGAACGGTTAGGCAAACTCATGTATCACCCAAGATAGTGGTGATTATGCAGAGGACGTGGGTTTTCAACCACTGCCAGGTTTTCAGGTTCTAGGTATTATATTGAGATGTGGATCGTTGTTGTACTTTCATTTGTGTTTATATTTGGCTTTTAGTTATCGGTGAATTTTGATGCTGTTACAAGCAAAAATATATTGTTTCCTTTCATGAACACACAAAGGCACGAGTGTGCATTCAGATTTGTGCCAGAAGCTGGCAATCTCCATTTCTACTTTCTAGCACAAACTACTCTGAGAGAGCAAGGTGGCTCCTTTTATTGCAAGAGGAGGAGAGACTACTAAAACTAAAACTCTACTATATATAGAAGTTTTATTGCCCTTCTTCTCTGTCTCTTCATGGCTTCTTACAAACCCTCGAGACCAATGTTAGACTATCAAAATTTGGGAGTTTGCGGCATGTCTTATCATCAAAATAAGCTCTTTCATGTACCAAATTAATCATTGATCAAAACCCAAGCATGGTCTCATGAGGAAATGGGAGCCCCAATCACAAATCAATTTTTATATATGCAATCCCAAAGTCTTGCTACTCATCTTCCCTAAGTCTTCAAACATTATTAAAATATAAAATCCCTCTTAGACACACAAGTTGTACATATTATAGGAATCTAGCAACTGTAGAGATAACAAGAAGAAAGAACTTCAAAGTGAACAAATGTGAAGAATTGGTAGATCATGTGAAGTCAAGAGTACCAGTTAATCGAAGCATTTCGGATGTGTATCAACCTAACTTTCCTTTCTTTTCCTCAAGGACCTCTCATTAAATTACTTGCATGAATATGAATAGGAGAAGCACAAGTAGTTAACTAAAGCTATATCATATGCACATTCTGATCATCAGAAAGTACAGCATTTAATCCAAAATCAAGCAATTTGGTTGACAAGTAAAAGCACATTAACATATATCAGATAGTCTTAATCTGATCTATTTCTGTAGTTTAACCATAATTAACAGTACATTCAATTGTAATGATGGACAGCTGCATTTTGTTTGACCAATTTTGGTTAATTTTCTAGATCACATTATCCAAGGATATTGAGTGACCTTTTCCAATTTCGTCTCCATCAAACAGCAACATCTTATCATAAACATACTTCAGAATACACTAGCAGCATTGACTAACTTCTTCAGTCTCTCAGATATCCTTTCTGCACTATGAGTACTCGACGATGCAGAATGTTCAACCCTAGCGCGGAAGAAATGAATTTACACCTAAGTTAAAGACAACAAATAGAGAGAGAGGTTTCCAGAAAATAATTGCTCTCTCCCACTTTTTTTTTTAAAAAATAAAAATCTTTGAGGATGGGAAAGCAAAGAGTACTGTTTGAGAAATACGTGAGCTACCGTAGAATGTATTGTGTGGAAGACAGCATCCCCAACAACATTGAAACTGGCGTTAACAATTTCAGCTCCTTCTTCATGGAGCATCCGAATAGTTTCATTGAACATGAACTGAATGTCCAATCCGTTTACAAAACAATCTCGCAAAGCTGAATCGCATTTTATGATCTCAATCGTGGGGGATCTTAGCCTGCGCATTGTTCCAGTAGCTGATTCATGCTTGTCAGCAGGCCTTTCGATTGCAATTAAACTAGTCTTCACTTGTCTCATTTTTCAAGTTTGTCTGTAACCTTTTTATGTAGTTTATAGCTTCGTCTAGCTGATCAGGCAGAGATGTAGCTTGCGCATGCTAGACTGCCATTTTAAATGGGGAGAAAAAAAGGAAACAAAATATAGCTATATAGATATCAATCCTCTGTAAGCGCTCATGTGGTGATTGGAGGTAGAGAGAGATATTAATATATACATTAGGTCCTTGATGGGGCACAAGAGAATTGAGCTTGAAGTAGAGTGCCTTCATTTGATTTCTTCTATTCCTCTCAACGGTCTTTCTATCTTTCCTAGATGAACTGGGGCTGTTATCCATCAACAATAAATTTCTCTATGTATCGAAATCTTAACAGATGTTGGTCATCCGATATACTCTTGCAGCTGGGTATTTATCATGGAAAGAAAGCAGCAAAGGCAAAAGACCAAATTATATCATAGTAGTGGCTACTGAAAAAGTTTGCCGATTTGGTAGAAGGGGTGGGGGTAGCGGCTATTCTTTTGTGGGACAATACTTGGACTGTTCCTTTTTCTAAGAAATGTGTATATCTACTGTTCTTGATTGGCTTTACGCTATGTAAAGTATCGCTTGATAAACTATATACTCATGATACTCGTGACTCCCTACCTGAGAACAAAAGCATATGAGTTCCTTAAACACACAGTCAATTGATCTGCCGTCATCAGAATCATCACAAACAAATCTGCTAATTCCTTCCTGTGAAATATTGATCTTCAAACATTTGCCTCTCCGATTGGAAACAAATATTTTCCGTGTGAATGTAAACATGAATATATATACGCTAATCAAGTGTACGTAGCCAATTTTTACAATACGGATTTTGCCTCCCGCGAAGGATACATTAGCTGTATCAGTGTTGCCAATTTGTTAGCAATCAAAACGATGGAATGTATTTCTAATTAGACGACATGAGAGCACAATCTCCAGATCAAGTTGGAATCCATTTCTAGCGATTCCCATTGAGATCAAACCGTGCTTCTATGGTAAGAGGAGACATGCTGCCAGTGCGTGCTCCTTAGTCTCTCCTTCTCCCCGTTGCGTGTATCAGTTCGTGTGTTGACCCACGTTTAAGCTACTGCAAAGCTTGACGACATAGAATTGCAAGAGTACAAAAGTTGTGTTGTCCCTGGTTCTGGTTGCAAGCTCGTAATATTCAGACATTCACACTACAAAGAAGGCAACTGTGTAGGTAGAGAAATGGGGGCATGAACATTACTAATATCCCTGCTCGTGTATAATGCTGGTTGATAAGAGTTTGCGTGTG
>BNST01000752.1:0-10090 GCA_019650275.1 Xylocarpus granatum
AATGTTTAGACAATTTTGAATAAGAAGTAGAAAACAATTCTCTCATCTTCTTCATCTTTCTCTCTTTGGTGAAAGTTCTCTCATTCTCTCATCAAACTTAACATGGTATCAGAGCAGTAAGCTCCTATCATTCTTCTTGTTCTTTATTCTTTTACATTGGTGCTTCATATCCCTCATTCTTTGCCCAAATCTAAATGGCAAATGAGGGACCCTCTTTAGGCACCAACAAATCCAGTGAAGCACCTTCTCAAACCACCATCAACACCTCTACTAGAACCAATTCCATGATAATGGAAGTAGATGCTAACACCTCCCTTAAACTCACCACAATTCTACTAAACAACCACAACTACCCCATATGGGTCAAGGCTGCAACAAATGCTTTGTGTGGTAAAGGTAGATACGGGTTTGTCACAGGAAGGGTTAAGAGACCGTTGGATGATGATGGATTTGAAGAATGGTTCCAAGTAGACAAAATGGTTCTAACTTGGATCCTTAACTCAATAGAACCAAGCTTGATTGGTATCTTCTCCAATGCCGAGACTTCGAAAGAGTTGTGGGATTCTATCAAGAGAATCTATGGTCAACAAAAGAATCTCATGAGAGTGTATGAGCTTAAATCCTTCTTGAATAAGCTTAATCAAGGTGAGATGAGCTCAGTTGAACACCTTGAAAATTCGTAGAGGCATGGGATGAGCTTCACTCCTATAGGCCAGAAACTAACGACATTGCCATTATTCTTGCACGTGCTAATAGTTAAGTTTGATGAGAGAACTTTCACCAAAGGAGAGAAAGATGAAGAAGATGAGTGAATTGTTTTTCTACTTCTTATTCACTAATTGTCTAAACATTTACACATCTTGTGTTTATTATATACACACTATCCTAACAGCTAGGTACAAGCTTACTTTACTTTTGTAACAGCTAGGTACAACACATAACAGCATATCTTTCAATTTAAAAAACTAGCCGTTATTTCGTCCTTTAGTAGTTAGCTTGAATTTGGGCTTTGGGCTTGATATGGGTATCCATAGATCAATCCAAGAGTTATTTGGGCTTTTCATCTTCACCCTCAATCTCTTCATCTTTAACAACTTGAACACCCCTAAGGGTATGGCAGAGACATTGGGTGCATTCGGCAATGTGCGGAACGAACTTCCAGGAGCGACTGGATCATTATCGTCGTGGGCACGGCAGCGGTGTTGGGCACGGCAGCGGTGTTGGGCACGTTGGGCAGTGCACAGGACAAAACTTTCTAATAGACCAAAACAACCCCTCGGTCACAGCAGAGGTGTCCATTGTGTTCATGTTGAGGACCTTTGGAGGCAAAGAGAGCATGAGAGAATGCACGCAAGGCACAAGGCAGCAAGAGAGGCAGAAACAGGCCAGAATGTGCGCACAACAAGCCTGCACGCAGCATGCAATGAAGCATGGTCAGGTTCTGACTCAGTCCTAATTAATTACAAAATCCAAGCCAAGAAGAAGACCAGCATTGGCAGGACACGCATGAAGCAATCCAAGCAAGAGAAGGAGAGCGACGGTGTGAAGAACTCCAGCAGCAGCAGGACATCTTGGCAGGTTTACTTCAGCAAGGGGACCACACCAAAGAGAAGTCTTGGAGAGGAAGGATGCCACAGCAGAAGACTAATCAAAGAAGGAAACGACAAGAAGAAGTCAGCAGCTGTAGGAAAAGAAGATAAGATAAGGACAAAAGGACTTAGTCAAAGTAAGAATTCTTGTCTTAGTAGGAATTCAAGAAAGACCAAGAATCCTTGTAGGATTAGGAAACAATGGGATAAGGTCTATCTTGATAATGTTTTAGATAACTTAGAAAAGCTTGTTGACTTAGGAAAACATATCCTAAGTGGATAAGGAACCTAAGTACTAGTTAGATTAACATAAGGCTGTCTTAGGACTATAAATACAACCCATTATTTGTGAGGAGGACATATGCTCCGAATTTTGTTATATCTCATTCAATAATCAAGAACAAAATATTAGCATTCTTGGTTACTTTCTTGTTTATATTTTCAATTATCTTTTAGGAGTTGTCTTGAGATAACTTGGGCTTAAGTCAAGGTGAAGAGTTGTCTTCCTTGCTTAAGAGCTTAGGTTGAAGTTAAGAGTTGTCTTGCCTATCCAAGATATCCTTATATATATTAGTTAACCCAAAGGACAGCTTAAGGGGACATAAATATAGGAAAAGAACTCAAGAATCAAATGGGATAGCAAGTTAGGAAGGATTCCAGTAGGCGTGCTAACCCCTAAGGTGTAGAAAAGTTGGAGAAAAAATCGGGACCCCAACAAATTGGTGCTTTCATTGAGAGATCAGCACAATCACCAGTTTGAGAGGTAGCACGATCATCCCAATAAATTAGTGCTCTAGTTGAGACAGCAGCATAGACACCAGTCAATTGCAAGGCATCAAGGTTACCATGCCATCCTAGCAGCATTCACCTGCACCACAGGAACAGACCGAGGAAGAATTCTCAGTCACGGACCGCAAAAGAATCGTTGCCCATGAGAGGAACCAGAACGATATCAATGACCAAGCAGGTGATATCAAACACCAACTATCATCCATCACTCATTCTTTTGAACAATTGAAGATAAACACACTCCGAGTGACCGGAAAACAAGTCCAAACCGAGTAGGGAAGAAACAGCCACCTACCACAAACATCTAGGAGGCTACGATCAAAAGTCACACAGCACTAAGTGCATGAGGATGATTCTAACTAAAAGTGGCTTCCCTCTCAAGAAAGGGGGAAAAGGACACAAGTTTAGGGAAGCAAAAGGGAGACTTCACCAAATGAACACCCACCCCATGATCGCTATAATGAGCATAGCGATGATGAGAAGGTGATTGCACCCTTTGAGGTAAGAGTGGGAAGCGGACAGAAGCTCAAGTGCGCACAAGTGATCCAGGCAGTAGCAATGCAGATTCAAGGAGTCAAAATAGAAGCAAAACTGCATGTGATAGCTCTGGTAGGTCTTGATCTGGTTTTAGGCAATGCTTGGCTTAAGACCATAGGCAAGATAATGTTCGACTACGAATCCATGGCCATGCACTTCCAATGGAAGGGAAGGAACTGCACGTGGGAGGCATCCACCACCAATACAGCGCATATTGTGAGGTAAGTACCCTTGAACGACTATACAGAAAGAGGGCACAATGCTTTGCGGTTCTCTTGGCCACAAAAAAGAAAACACAACCGAACATACACTACCAATAGAAGTAAGGAACCTACTTGAGCAATTAGGAGATGTCTTAGGAGAGCTACAAGGACTACCACCCCCGAGACATTACAACCATGCCATCTCATTAATCGATGAAACCAAAGTGATTAATGTAGCACCTTACTAGTATACACACTTCAAAAAGAATGAGATCGAAAGACAAGTGGAAGAGATACTACAACAAGTTATTATCCCAGCTAGCACTTCCCCTTTTTCTTCTCCCGTTCTACTTGTTAGAAAGAAAGACAAAACTTGGAGATTTTGCATCGATTATCGAGCACTCAACCAAGCAACTATCAAGGATCGTTTCCCAATCCTAACAATTGATGATATGTTGGACGAGTTACATGGAGCAAAGCTGTTCACCAAGCTGAATCTCAAGGCAGGATATCATCAAATACGAATGAAAGTAGAGGATGTGCAGAAGATAGCATTTTGGACTCATAGTGGACACTACGAGTACCTAGTCATGCCCTTTGGATTATGCAATGCACCCTCCACCTTTCAAGCAGCCATGAACGACATCTTCAAACCTTATTTGCGCAGGTTTCTCTTAGTCTTCTTTGATGACATTTTGGTCTATTCTAGGAACCACAATGATCACATAGAACACTTAGCAAAAGTGCTAGAAGTGTTAAGAAGAAATTGTTTTGTCATCAAGCCATCCAAGTGCACATTCATGCAAGAAGAGCTTGAATACTCGGTCACATCATATCCGAAGAAGGAGTGAAGGTAGACCACGGAAAATAGGAGCCATGCAAACATGGCCAATTCTTAAGAATGTCACAAAACTTAGAGGATTTATAGGTTTGACAGGCTATTACTGCCGATTTGTTTGCAAATACGTGCCATAGCAAAACCACTAACAGACTTGCTGAAGAAGGATGGATTCTATGGACAGAGAAGAGTGAAGACACATTCAACTTGTTGAAGCAAGCTATGTGTGAGACCCCAGTGTTAGCACTGCCCGACTTCAACCAAACCTTCAGCTTCACACTGACGCATGTCAAGATGGAATAGGTGCTGTCCTCAGTCAAGCCGAAAGACCTATTGCATACATGAGCAGAGTCTTAGGGCCCATGAAGAAGGAATGGTCAGTATATGCCAAGGAGATGTTGGCCATCATCCATGCAGTCAAGGTATGGCGACCTTACCTTCTTGGGATGAAATTCCTGATCATTACATATCAACAACCCTTGAGAAGCCTCATGGAGTAGAAAAATTACCACCCCAGAGCAGCAAAAGTTCCTTGTCAAGTTACTAGGGTTATGAGTATGAAATAATCTACAAGCCTAGCAAGGAAAACAAAGTGGCAAACAAATTGTCCAAAAGTAATGGAGGTCAAGCATTGTGGACAGCAGTGAGCCTAATGTTGCATGCCTCACTGCCAAAAGTGGAGCGAAGTGGACTGTATGCACAGAAATCAAGAGGCAATAGAAACGGACCCTCAAAACCAAGAGCTCACAGAGAAGATCAAGAATTTTGACCTTAAGGTTAGCAAATTCAGCCCTTAAAAATGAATATATTTGGCACAACCAGCAGGTGTATGTACCAAACATACTGAGACTAAAAGGGAAGATCTTGAATCACTTCCACAACATGCGGGAAGGAGGACATTTAGGATGGTTCTGTACTTACATGCGGATCAAGTTATTCTTTTGGTGGGAAAGACTTAAAGCTGAGATCAAAAACCTAGTCCGAGAATGTGTTGTTTGTCAACACACCAAAGCAGAAGGCAACAAAACAAAGGGGTTCTTATAGACTTTGTCAGTACCAGGACAGGTTTGGGAAGACTTGACAATGGACTTCATCATAGGAATGCCCAACAGTAAGGGTTCTACGGTGATATTAACCGTAGTGGACAGACTCAACAAGAGTGCACACTTTGTGCCTCTCAATCAACCCTACACAACAAAAAAAGTAACCCAAGAGTTCATCAAGAATGTGGTAAGACTTCATGGCATACCACGGACAATGCTATCAAATAGAGACACTATCTTTATGAGCAAATTCTGGAAGGAGCTCTTCACACAGCTCGGCAGCAACTTGGTCGCCTCATCGCCTTTCATCCACGAACAGATGGATAAAGGGAGGTAACCAATCGAACTCTAGAGCAGTATTTAAGATGCTTTTGTCATGACCAGCAAAACCATTGGGAGGAGTACATACCATGGGTAGAACTATGGCATAATACTACCTATCATGCGGCAATCAAGATGACACCATACAAAGCCCATATATGGAAGAATACTCCTAGGAATGTCAAGTTATACCATGCGGGAATAGTTGCATACATGAAGTAGATGCCATACTTCAATCAAGAGATGAGGTCTTGAAGTAACTCAAGCAAGAGCTTGAAAATGCAAGGGACCGTATGAAGAGACAAGCTGATAAAGGGAGAAAGGAAGTGAAATTTGAGGTAGGTGACTATGTCTATCTTAAGATCCACCCTAGGAGGAAAATTAAGGTTGGAAAGCCAACTATGGCAAAGCTGGCTAGGAAGTACTTTGGACCATATGAGGCAGTTGAGCAAATTAGAGTAGTAGCTTATCGCCTAAGACTACCATTAAATTCCAAACTACATCTAGTGTTTCACATTTCATTGTTGAGAAAAAAGATAAGAGATGTGAGACAAGTGAATGAGGGACTGCCTAACATTTTCAGGGAGAATCACCTGGGGCAACACCCAAAGGAAGCATTAGGATTTTGTATAGTAAGCTATGGGCGCAATCGAAGGCTAGTATGAAGATTACTCATATGGTGGAGTCATTCGCCCAAGGATGAAGCAACATGGGAAGACTATGACGATATCCAACAACATTTCTCTAATTTACACCTTGAGGACAAAGTGAATCTCCAAGAAAGAGGGATTGTTGAGGACCTTAGGAGGCAAAGGGAGCGTGAGAGAATGCACGCAAGGCGCCAGGCAGCAAGAGAGGCAAAAACAGGCCAGAATGTGCGCGTAATAAGCCTTCACGGAGCATGCAGTGAAGGACGGCCAGGTTCTGAATCAGTCTTAATCAATTGCGAAAATCCAAGCCAGGAAGAAGACCAGCATTGGTAGGACACGCATGAAGCAATCCGAGCAAGAGAAGGAGAGTGACGGTGTGAAGAACTCTAGCAGCAGTAGGACGTCTTGGTAAGTTTACTTTAGCAAGGGGACCATGCCAAAGAGATGTCTTGGAGAGAAAGGATGCCACAGTAATAGACTAATCGAAGAAGGAAATGGCAATAAGAAGTCAGCAGCTGTAGGAAAGAAGATAAGATAAGGACAAAAGGACTTAGTCAAAGTAGGAATTCTTGTCTTAGTAGGAATTCAAGAAAGATCAAGAATCCTTGTAGTATTAGTAAACAATGGGATAAGGACTATCTTGATAATGTTTTAGATAACTTAGAAAAGTTTGTTGACTTAGGAAAACATACCCTAGTTGAATAAGGCTATCTTAGGACTATAAATACAACCCATTATTTGTGAGGAGGACATATGCTCCGAATTTTATTATTTCTCATTCAATAATCAAGAATCAAAGGTTAGCATTCTTGGTTACTTTCTTGTTTATATTTTTTATTAGCTTTTAAGAGTTGTCTTGAGATAACTTGGGCTTAAGTTAAGGTGAAGAGTTGTCTTCCTTGCTTAAGAGCTTAGGTTGAAGTTAAGAGTTGTCTTCTTCAACCAAGGCAAGTTGTGATAGGTTTAAGAGTTGTCTTGCCTATCCAACATATCTTTACATATATTAGTTAACCCGAAGGACAACTTAGGGGACATAAATATAAGAAAAGAACTCAAGAATCAAACGGGACAGCAAGTTAGGAAGGATTCCAGTAGGTGTGCTGACCCCTAGGGTGTAGAAAAGTTGGGGAAAAAAATCGAGACCTCAACAGTTCAGCAGTTGCTGGGACAAACTTCTTAGAGCTTTCAGAACATCCCCTCGGGCGCAGCACAGGTCTTAGGTGCGTTCAGTAGTAAGCAAGATAAAATTCGAGGAGGCACTGGAACATCCCTGCAGGCATGGAAAACGCATTTGGGGCATTGGGGAATGTGCCTGACAAGCTTCCACAAGCAACCTATATATCCCCGCAGGTACAATAGCAATGTCGGACACTTTGGCAGTGCACGGGATGAACTTGTAACAGCGACTAACTCGAACATCACTGCAGGTGTGGCAGCAGCATTTGGCGAGTCCACCAGTGCGCAGGATGAGGTTTTGGGAGAGACCAAAAAATTGTCATCGACTCAGCATATGCATCAAATGCGTTTGGCAGTGCTGCAGACAAACTTCTGAGAATGACCAGAACATCCCTGCAGGTGTGGCTGAAGTGTCGAACATGTTCGGAAGTGCATGGGATGAACTTCCGAGAGAAACCAGAACATCTCCACAGGTGCGGCAGAGGCGTCAGGCGCAGTCAACAGTGTTCAGGACTAACTTCCAGAAGCGACCATAACATCCCAGTGGGCATAGCAGATGGTTGGGCGCATTCAGTAGTGTGCAGGACAAACTACCTGGTGCAATCAGAACACCCCCGCTGGTGTGGCAGACGTGTTGGGTTCAATAGGTTGTGCACGGGACGATCTTTTGGGAGTTACTAGAACATCCCGCCAGACACACAGATTCAACAGATGCGCTCACCAGTACATGGGATGAACTTCTAGGAGTGACCAAAAAATCCCTACTGGCTCAGAAGAGGCATCGAATGCATTTGGCAGTGCTCCAGATGAACGAGCGACTGGAATATCCCCGCGGGAGTAGCAGAGGCACTGGAGGCCTTTGGCCGTGCACAGGATGATCTTTTGGGAGCAATCGGAACATCCCCACAGGCAGGGCAGAGGCATCGGACACACTTGGCAGTGTGCTAGAACATCCCAACGGGCGTGGCAGAGGCATCAGTTGCATTCGGTTGTGAGCTAAACAAACTTCTGGACGTGACCAAAACATCTCTGCGGATGCGGCCGTGGCATCAGGTGCGCTTATCAGTTCACCAAAACATCAGTGCGGGCATGGTAGAGGCATTGGGCACATTTGACCCCATGCGCAGAACAAACTTCTGGGGGCAACCGAAACATCCCTGCGGGAGCGGTATCAGCGTAGGGCGTGCTCGGCAGTGCAAGGGATAAAACTTCCAGGAGTGACCGGAACATCTCCACGGGTGAAGCAGCTGCTTCAGCGTGTTTGGTATTGGATGGGACAAACCTCTGGGAGTAATCGGGACAACCCCACCAGTGCAGCAGCAGCATCGCACACATTCGGCAGTGTATTGGATAAACTTCTCAGAGCAACCGGAACATCACTGCAAGCACTGCAGAGGTGTCTGGCACATTCGGACTGCTCGGGACAAACATCAGGGAGCGACCAGAAAATCACTGCAGGTGTGGTACAGGCTTTAGGCACATTGAACAGCGCACGGGAAACTTCTGGTAGACACCGGAACATCTCCACCAGTGCGGCAGATGCATTGAACGCGTATGGCAGTGCTTGGGCCAAACTTCAGTGATCGAGCGGAATATCCCTACTGGTGCGGCAGAGGCTATGGACATGTTTGGTAGTGCACGGAACAAACTTCTGGGAGTGACAAGAACATCCCCGCAGGCCCAGCATTGGAATTGGACGCGTTTGACAATGCACGGGACGAACTTCCAGGAGCAATTGGAACATTTCCGCAGGCCCAGCAGAGGCTTCGAGCGTGTTGGGTCGTGCTCAGGACAAACTTTTGGGCCCGGCCAAAACATCCCTCCCCGCAGGTATGGCAGAGACTTTGGGCCCGTTGGGCCGTGTTCGGGACAAACTTCTGGGAGTGACTAGAACATCCCCGTGGGCGCCGCAGTGGTGTCGGGCGCATGCGACAGTGCACGGTATGAACTTGTGGAAGCAACTAGAACATCACTACTGGTGCGGTAGAGGAATTGTACACATTCAGCACTGCACGGGTTGAACTTCTGGCAGCGACCATAATATCCCCGCGGGTGTGGCAGAGGCATCGGGTGCATTCAGCCATGTGCGAGATGAACTTTCAGGAGCGACCAGAACATCCTCGCAGGCAGGGCAGTGGCATCGGGTGCGCTTGGCAGTGCGCCAGAACATCCCCGTGGGCATGGCACCAGCATCGGGCATGCTCAGCAGTGTGCCGAAACACCAGCACGGGTGTGACAGAGGCATTGGGTGCGTTCGGTCGTGCACTCGACAAACTTCCAGGGGTGGCTGGAACATACCTACGGGCGCAGCAGCCGTGTTTGATGTTCTCGGTAGTGCAAGGTACAAAACTTCCAGGAGCAAGCAGAACATCCCCGTAGCCGTGGCAGAGGTGTCGTGCACATTCGGCAGTGCTAGGGACAAACTTCCAGGAGCGACCAGAACATCCCCACAGTGCGGCAGCGGCGCTGGGCACATTCGACAGTGTGCGGGATGAACTTTTGGGAGCGACTGGAACATCACCACAGGCGTGGCAGTGGCATCAGGCATGCTTGGCAGTGCGCGAGATGAACTTCCGAGAATGACCAGAACATCGCTGCTTGTGCGGCAGGGGCATTTAACACGTTCGGCACTGGTCGGGACAAACATCCAAGGGTGACTATAACAACGCCACGGGCATGGTAGAGGCTACGGACACATTGGGCAGTGCATGGGATGAACTTCTTGGAGTGACCAGAACATCCCCGCGGGTGCAGGAGAGGTGTGGGGCATGTTCGTCAGTGTGTGGGACAAATTTTCGGGAGCGACTGGAACATCCCTGTGTAAGAGGCAGAGGCATCTAGTGCGTTTGGCAGCGCACAGGATGAACTTTTTTGAGCGACCGGAACATCTGAGCGGGTGTTGCAGCGGCGTCGGCTCACTCAGCGTTGTGCAGGAAAAACTTCT
>BNST01000753.1:0-29560 GCA_019650275.1 Xylocarpus granatum
TAATTAATGACGATTCATTCCACCAGTTCTCTGGCACAGTCCACAGCCCTAATTTTTTATTCAATAATATAAAAACTATAAGATTCACCAATAGCCACAAATGTTTACTCTGAAATAAAATATATTCAAATGTGATTTAAGTTACTTGAAGCACCTAGCAATATCAAATGGCAACTTAAACTCTCAATCTTCAAGAAAACCTCAACAAAGAATGACAAATATCTTCAGGACAACCTGCCAGGGGCAGGTAAATGCCAAAGGTCAAAATGCAGTTACATAATCAAAGAAGTTTCTTGAAAACAAAAAAATGTGAATTGAAACTAAAACCCAACCAGCAGGCAGAAAGTAAGAAGAGAAAGATTGACTTTCTAGTTGCCGTGAATATGATTTAAGGCAGAGTTTATATGTTCGTATGCCAGTGGATGTGTACAATCATTAAAGAACACTCTTCTTGCAGAAGCACAGAAACTTAAGGCACAACCTTCAGATTGAACCAGTAGGATTACCACAGAATCCTACATAATCAAATTTTGCACACAGACTCTTATCGATTCAATGTCTTCTCTCATGCACCTTCGCTTTACATTGAATATGCCTAACCATTCATCCATGTCATCAACATACTTTGTTGCTGCTTCTAGTCCTTGCAGTACCTGCAAGATCAGTAATTAAGAGACAAATATACTTGTCACCAAAAAAGACTCCAAGAAGTAAAAGAGGCCCCATAAACAACAATATTAAATAATACTTATCACAAAAGAAACACTAAGTGAAGACCTTACTCAAGACAGGAGGATGGACAATGATAATAAAATAATTAATGCTTGACATATTTAACAACATATGATATATAGGAGAACAACTGACCAAAAATGCCTTGCATATATTAAGTTGCAAGCAATCTCGTGATGTAACCATGAATATCTAAGCTTCCTCAGGCTGAAAAATAAATAAAATCATGCTCACTGGTAGTATGAAATGACAACAACCCCAACAACCCTTGGCTCCGTAAGAATTCAATGGTCCTGCCAGAAACTGAAACTTTAGATTTTCCTTTGATGCCACCCTACTGTACCAAAATTTAACGAAAAAGGCTGTATTTGTTGTCTATTAACCCTTTCAATATATAGTCTTACATTCCACTAAAAAACAAATTAAAATGGACATTGTGTGTCTACATAAGGACCACCAAACAATAAAAGTAGATCCCTCGTTATTGACGGCCTGGCTCAATTTCAAAGGTAACGTCACCTCTTCTGTCAATGGTTCACTTTCCAAAATAGCATGCACATTTGCTGCTTCCAAAACTAGACGCTCTCGCTTCAACCTTTCAGAAAATGCCTCTGCTTCACCAATATCCATGACATAACTGCGTAACATATAATGTTCAGAAACAATAAGAATAGGTCTAAAGTGATTCTAACTGTCTGCAACCAAAACAAGGCAACAAACTATGCGTACTGGAGAGAGCAAGAACCCTAGGCTTGGCCATAGGACGTCTTAGTTTTACCAGATTTTCCCCAGATCCCGCGGCTTTTAGCCACATGAATCGACATCTTGATCTTGTGCTTTGTTCCATCGATTGCAGCCTCGCAGGCTCGGCGTGGCTCCTGGTCGTCTGCGCTAGACTTTGCCATTTCTCCAGTTTGATCGCAGCGCGAGAGACGTTAGCTTCGCCAGGAGAAAGAGGGAGAGAGAGAGAGAGGAGGGGGACAGGAGAGAGATCAGCGAAGCGTAGAAGGTGTGGCTTGTGAAATATGAGTGTAAAAGTAAATTAGATTTTTCTTACCGTTGGGTTAAGGCTCGCCTGATAATTTGAATATCTATTTTGATTCGAAACGATAGAGACGTTAGTTTCGCCATAAGAGAGAAAGAGAGAGGAGGGAAAAAGGAGAGAGATCAGTGAAGCATAAACAGTATGGGCAATGAAATATGCAAGCGTAAAAGTAAATTAAATTTTTCTAACGGTTGGAATAAGAATTGATTCATCCGGATAATCGAAATATTTACTTTAATCTGCAGCGAGAAAGACTCACCCAGATAAATCAGAATATTTATTTTGATTCGCAGCGAGGTAGGCGTTAGTATTGCCAGAAGAGAGAGAGAATGAGGAGGGCTACAGGAGAGAGATCAGCAAAGCGCAGGCGGTGTGGGCTGTGAACATGCGAGTGTAAAAGTAAATTAGATTTTTCTCACCCTTGCAATAAGGCTCGATATTTATTTTGATCATGAGTATTTAAAGTAGTCAATACAGTATGTGTAATTTTTACTGAAGATTACTACTTCTAAGCAAAATAAATGTGATTTTTATTTGACAACACTTCTTCTAGGCAAAATAACAATAGCGTACAAATTCAATCAATCCATTAATTTTAAAAGTTATTATATTATCAAAGCTGTTACATCAGAATTTGCATAGCACCATTCTCATAGTATGGCCATCATTAATTGTGTCCATCGGGGGCATCTGCCAGAAGGAAACATGCTGTGTACAATCCTGGTTCTGCGGAATTTGGGAACATCTTTGTAAGAAGCTAACCAGACACCCTTGTCACGCACCTACATGCATAAAGAACGAAGTATATCATATGCAATTGACAATTTTAAAGTAGAACACAAGTGGATAAAAATGAAAAGCAGTAAAACTTTGTTCATGAGACCATATCTCATTATTTTGGCTGCATGCAACAATATAATAGCTTTGACTTTAGGTCCCAAGACCCAAAATGCTAGCCCAGAAGGCCTTACAAGGCTCAAAGAAAGCTTTCAAAATGCTTTTATTTTTTTAATGTTACCTCCAACCAGATAGATTCTCCACACGGCAACAAGGAAGCCTAATACGTTGCTCCTTATTTAAAGCTTCACAGATGTCACCATTAACAGTGAAACATTAATTCTGGCTATTAAAAGTTGGATCTTAAAGTTGGTTAAATCATTTAACCAACTATGCACTTTATATTCATACTTCACACATTTACCAAGCTCTCTTATAAATTTGGACAAAAGCAAGAATCCATGTCCTATTTAAAGTTCCAGCAATGTTAATAACTAGTTGACGACATAACACATAAGAACAGAACTAGGTTGTTCTAATAAAAGAACAAGTACTGAGAGGAAGCCCCAGAGACGAAAGGCCTAGACACACTTTGAAAGGAGAAAATCTGACAGCATTAATAATTACTTTCCTGACATAATTTGGATTTTATCATACACTCTTCCCATATATACCATCAAGTCAACCTTCCTTTTGTCATAGAGGACTAATCTGGAAAAGTGTGGTAACCCATGCTATAGCCTTTTTAAAAAGTCATATCACAAGGAAAAACAATTCTTATGGTATAGTACTAGATATGACTCAAATATCTTACTCCCTGTCCTTCTTGATATAGGAAACAAAAAAGTGTCCCTGTCAACATCCTGTTAAGAGTTTATAAACTAATGCACAAACAAACAACCACATGTTAATCAACGTCACTTCAGTGTACTTAATGTGGAGCATGTATCATCTTCTATTGACAACATCCAGAAACATACAAGTGCTTAGATTCAGAATTCTGGGCAATGGAAAATCTTTTGATTTTGTTGTATAAGTTTAGTGATAGCAAGGCACAAACTGATGTATGCAAGAATTTTATTCCATATAAAATAGCACATCAAACCTTAGGCAGGAAAAAGGATTGAGTGGGAACTTGGGGGAAGTCATGACTCACCTTCCACTTTTTAAGACCTGGCCGACGAAGAAGTTGGGGAAGCTCAGTTGAGACATCAACAAGTTCAACAGATCCTCCGCATTTTTGCAAAATCTGAAGAATATGACAGAAGGGCCATTTTATTCAGACATGCTAGAATGTTGAGCATAAAATTTTATCAGCGAACAACAAGGACACTCACAAAATGGAGGCTTACAAGTGCCACAAGGAAGAGCATAACCATACATGACGGTATAGACAACAAACCTATTTGGAGTAAATTTTGACTCCAGACAACATTTTACAGGACAATCACGACTATAAACAAAACTATTTTTGTTTTACCATAATTTTAATGATGATAAAACAATTTAATAAAAGTTCCCCATGTGACCCCATTTGGAGTGTCTAATCATAAGTACATCACCTCAGCAACCACAGTCTCATTCTCCACTGGATTCATGGAGCCGGTTGAATAAACTATTCTTCCACCCACTTTGAGCAGAGATATACCTATCAAAACAAAAGCACTTTCATAACTGTAACATGCCCAACTAAAGGGAAAAAGAAAAATTGCTTCTAGAAAAGGAAGAGAGCCCAAGTATCCGAAGCTAAGAGCAGACTTATAGAGATAATGGAATGATACTCTTAACGCCATGGTTATCGAGAATCTTCTTGACATTCTCTTCAAAAGGATTGTTTTTTTTTGAGAAAAGTTAAATATGTGTCAAATAAAATATACTTTTATATCAGCCAACAAACTACATCAGAATTAAAATTTTAGGACATCGAAGAAGAAAGAAACAAAGACTATATCCAATTATTGAACCTAGTAACTTCACTATAATGGTCTCACAGAGATTATCGAATGACTTGTCAACTTCAGGAATGTTGTGGTCAGACAGACTAGGTCAGTTTTCTGGACTTTATTAGTTGATTTGAAAGCATTCATTATCAGCCAATTAACTCATACACCTACTATGCTCAAGTTGACCTTGAACTCATAGGGAATGCTAGACATGATCTAGCACGATTACAAATCCAAATCAACCTCAAAAGCATGAATATTTGGCTCTGCTACTCACATTGACGTTTATCATAAATAAATCACCAACCTAGAAAACCTAAAAGCATAAGACCACAAAATCATAAAGAAATTTCAATTAGATTATTTTACACAAGATACCTCGCATGGCTATGGAGACCATTGCCCAATCCTACATTCCTGCACAATATCAATACAAAAACTAACTCTACATGTAGTGTAAACAATCAAATGAAGATTCAAAGGATAAGGGATAAAATATCCAACCATTTCCTCCAGATATCTGGAGCTTTGCACAGTACACCATCTCCACTACCAGGAACATCACATAAGACACGATCAAATAGAAGCTGACTAATGCACGATTTGGATCCAATTCCTTTATCAGAAGCACAAGAAAAATTTTTGTTTTTTCGGCAACCAGGGAAGTGTTGAGCTTCATGATTTGTGACAATCAAGTTTGCAGTGCACATCCTTTTTGTTTGGTGGATTAGAAGATTGCATCTTTGGACATCAAGATCATTTGCTACAACCTATTCATGCAATCAAAAATTAAATTTAAAAATAAAATGAAAAAAGGGAGAAAGTGACAAGATAAATCAATTTACCATACATAATTAAAAGAATGAGAGAACTCCACACCATCAGGAAAAAGAACTTGCCCTGGCAAATTAACAATAAGATTGCTTGCTAAAATTTACAATGTAATTGAAAAGAAAGAGGACAGAAGAAATGAAATGAACCAGAAAGAGAAGCTACTGGCACAGAAAATAGTTGAAGTAAAACAAACCATTCCATTAGGTAGTGCTCTTGGTGTTGTTGATTGATGTACAATCTCTAGCAATTGGAATGTTTTTGAACCTGGTGCAGCACACACTGAATAAAACAAGAAAGCAGTGAGGAATACTTAATTACCTTGTCTTCTATTTTTGGATGTATAATGTGTCAATATTTCATGCCTATAACCTGCAACTTTATAACCCATTTGACAAATGGGGATCCATACAAGATGTAAAATTGCTATGAGAGAGTATGACACCTCCTAGAGATCATCATTTGCTTAAACCAAAGAAATCAACATTTCTAGTGGATAAAGGAAAGAAGCCTGCGGGAGAAGCTTTAGATGCACATAAGTCACTTACTATCAAGTACATAATGATGTGGTTGTACGTCAAGGAAGAGGGGAGGTACCTCCAAAAACCAAATCCTAAAGGAATAACTACAGACATTCAACACCAAACAATTT
Source organism: Xylocarpus granatum (assembly GCA_019650275.1). Taxonomy (NCBI): domain Eukaryota; kingdom Viridiplantae; phylum Streptophyta; class Magnoliopsida; order Sapindales; family Meliaceae; genus Xylocarpus; species Xylocarpus granatum. The sequence goes on from BNST01000753.1 coordinate 5,981, forward strand.
ATAAATAACAATATCATTGTTAAATCCCAATGGGGTTAAGTTGGCCCACCATGTTCACAGCTTCCTGTCTGGTGATGTTCCCAATTTGATTTTCTAGCTTTAAGAACACATGGAACCTGGAAAAAAGTTCGATCAGAATCAAGAATTGGGAATTTAATTAATGACAACTAATTCAAATCTAGTTGAATGATCAAAATCAGCAGATGGCAATACAGACAGCTAGCACATTCAGTATGAAAATAGCAGATTCCCATGCCAAGGAACCAACAGAATAGCCAAAAAGAGTAAATCATATCCCCTGCACTAAAATTATTCATATCATAGTTTATATTTGAGAACACACAGAATGGCATCAGATCAATCATTAATAAAACAAAAGAAACGGGTGTATTTCTTTCTCAACATTGTCAGATTATAGTCAAACAACTCTCAAGTTTTGAGTGCATGCACCATAAAGAAAGCCTTTAGCAAATGAAAACTAAGCTTAAGATTAGCATTTATTAAGAAAGATAAAACGAGAAATTTAGTGTATGGATATTTATAAATACAATCCCTGCAGTTTCCATACAAGAAAACTTATATTAGGGGCTAGAAACTTAACATAGACATGTCAAAATTCCAAATAACAAACTTTGAGAATGTGATCCTGTTGAGTAGACAAATTACCTTACACATCCAAGAAACCAAAACTATCCAGCAACAATTCCATCAAATAATAGTCACACTGAGAAAAGACCACCATAGGCATTGAATATCTGAACCAAAACTAGTATCCATTTTTACTATCCTCTCATGGTTTGTCTTCAAACTAGTATTTTCATGACTGAGGACCATTTGCAGCATCATGCAAATTATTTCTCCAGGAAAAAGTTCCCAATGATCCCATCATATAACACCCCAAAAATTCCGTAACATAATCAGCTATATTTTTTGGAAAAACTAGCAGGGAGTAAATATACAGCCATAAAATGAATGTTACATTCAGTGAAAATTTTACCCTTTAACCAGATACTAAAGTATGATTAAATTCTTAATGTACTGCAGTCACTTATTAAACTCTCACAAACAGCCAATAAAATCTTCCTCATCATATACGTTTGTTACTTTCGGGCAAAATTGGATCTTTTAGCCTAAAACTTACATTCTCTACATAAGATGACCTGAAAGTTGTACATGCTAAAGTAGTTCCCTTGCACTAAAGTTTAATCATATGTTCTCAGTAATTATTAATAAAAAAAAATTAGGAACTCTTGGACCGCAGTTTCTAATATGCCTTAAATATTATCATAGTTTGGCAAATTAAATTTGTAAAAGAATATCCGATAAACATAGTACTAAGATGTACATAATACCATATAAAAGAACAAACAAAGAAGTAGAATTAGCATTTGGTAGTATGACAATTTTAGGCTGCAACGGCAAACATCCACTGACACCACCACACATAATACCTCTCAAGGGTTTAGTTCTTTCTCAACTGCATACGAGAAAATTTTGAATGCCAAGCAAGGTTATTGGGGTACCAAGGCAACGGTCTAATAGCATCCAATTCACCCTGTTCATTAACCTGAAGAATAACAGTGAAAACACAAAAGTTCTAAAGATAATGAATAACAAATGCAGCAGGATTTTAGACAAGTTAATGTCAGAATTTACCACAGCTTGAAGAGATTTCATAAAGTTATCTTCCAATTGAGATCGGATGTCTGAACAAAATTGGCTACTGCAAAATTGAACAACAAAAAACAATGATAAATTTATTAAATTTTGGATAACTCATTGCATAGAAGATCCGAGGACAAGAAAGATCATGATTGTTTTGAGTAAAGTTTAGGAAATACGAAAATCCTTTACCACGGTAAAGAACACTGCTGTAGACATAAGTTACATTACTCTGCTATTCTATGGGCATTCCAAATTTGGCAAAACCCCAAAATAAATTGTTTAGAAAATCACTTTATAAAGCATCTAATTAACAGAAAAAAGGGTTCTTAATAAAAAATGCTTAGCATAACATGGAAAATCACTTTATAAAGCAAACAAAAAATCTAATTAACAGAAAAAAAAATAAGGTTCTTAAGCAAAATGCATTCTTTTACCTAGAATTGATTCTAAAAGCAGCAGGCAATGGCTTTCGAAGAACTTCGATGAACATGTCCCACTCTTCAGTTGCCACTATCCCTTGCTCCTAACATTACAGAAAGCCCAATAAATATTTTTCACAAAAATAAAACATAAAAAAGCAAGCAAGATAACAGTACAACATATGATGCAGCAAATGCCTTATAGTATTCATCGAAGGAGGGGTTCTGGGTGGCGAAAGGTTGCCACGCAGGATCAGCGGAATCAGTAGTAGATGAAGGATCGGATTTGGAACGTTTCCAGACATTCTCTCTGTTCTGCTTGAAATGTTTTCTCTGAGTGCGAGACCTATTATAGCTTCTCCCTTCTCTTCCTCCAGCGCCGCCGCCCCCATTATTCTGCCTTCTGCTCTTTCTTTCAACCGCAATTAGCTTTTCTCTACTTTTCGCGTTCTCTTTCTGCACTCGATGACGGGCTTCCTCGCGTTCGTTATTTTGGACACTTGTCTATTTTGGACCGAAACATAAGGGACCCTAATGAGCCGGGCTTCGTGTTGCTGAATACACCCACTCCATCTCAGCAAAAATTCGGGCGGATTTAATGGTTAGAATCCATTCAATTACGTAAAACTCCACCCATTCAATCAATTATATATATATAATAAGATTTCCACTTCGACTTCAAAAATAATTTAAAAATTAAACTAAATTACACCTCACATATTATTAATACACTCCATAAATAAATAATTTAAAAATTAAATTAACTCCGTTAAAACAGAAAAATTAATCCTAATATTTTCTATTTTTTATCATATTTAATAAATATATAACTTTGAAATAAAAATAATAATAATAATAATTTTGTTTAATTATTGTCTTTACTCAAAATTTCTTAAACATTTTATCACATATAAACTTATATGTACAATTTCATAAAAGAAAAAATTGCAAAGCTAATATAATTTTCTTTCTTCTCAAATTCTTTCTATTACATATTTTCTTTTTTTTATTTTAAAATGCTACATAAATTCATAAATATATTTTAAAATAAGAAATAATATGTGGTATAAAATGTTTTCAAATTTATCAATATTTATTTTTTAAAAAAATTATTATTATTATTTTGGTTAAAGAAAAGGGTGCTACAACTCAAATTAATTTATATATTTTTAATTATTTATACATTTTTAAATGATGTATCAATTAGAAATACTAAAAAAGTGAAGTATTGTTTTTTTCTAATAAAAAAAATAACTAATTATTACCTTCAAAATCAGTACATACAAAAATATTAATTAAATATTATGCTAAATAATTTTAGCCAAAATTTCATACTACTTTAACTTTTTATCAATTGAATGATAATTTCTTTTTTAGAGTTAGTAAATGACTGAGTACATAATGTATAGCAAGCATCTAACAAACATTTGACTTGAAATATATACTATTATTTATTTATTTAAATATATCGAATATTGAATGCATAGTATTGTTTATTTATTAATGTATTAATTTTAAGATAACGTTATCTATCCATTCTATGTACTGACCAAAAGAAAGTACTGAAAGAACTCATCAAACACCCCTGGGCAATGCATAACACCAATATTCCTTAAAAGCTCTGAAGCATTTCTCATCGCTTTGAAAAGAATAACCACATTTCCAAAATGCAATGCCCTGTAATCTAAACTCCTAAAACAAAAAACTAGAAAAAAGACAAGATATTCATGACACCTCGAGTAGTAGTCATCCACACCACATATTTCTCAAAAAAAAATCATAACAAATTTTTAATAGAACAAAAAAAAACAAAAATAAATGCCAAACTATGATTTAAGCTAATATGTAAAGATGCGCAAACGTAAAGTGCTAAACAAAAGGGAATACTAACACCCATGAGCAGTGCACAATTGCTATGATCTGAGCTAATATATAAAGATGCACAAAGATAGAAGTGTTAAACAAAAGGAAATACTAAAACAGCCCATCAAACACCCATGGGCAGTGCATGACTCTAATATTCTTCTTAAACATCAAACATCTCTCTAACACTGCAAAAGATATTTTCAAAATAAATGAACAACTATAGTTTGACATATAGGCAAAGATGAATAAAAAACTTGGAAAAAGTCAAAACACTCATAACACTGCAACTGGTCCAATCCACCACACATGCCTTAAATATCGCCCACACTTCTCTACTGCAACAAAAAAATGCATAAATAAGAAACTTGAAAATATGCAAAGATAGAAGTGTTAAACAAAAGGGAACACTAAAACAAACTATCAAGCACTCGTGAATAGTACACAACTCTAGTATTTTTCTAAAACTTGAAACATCTCTATACCGTTGCCAAAGAAATTATCAAAATGAATGACCAACTACATTTCAACATATAGGCAAAGATGGAATAAGAAACTTGAAAAAAGTCAAAACACTTGTGAGACTGGAAGTAATCCAATCCATCATATATGTCTCACATATCGACAACACTTCTCTACAACAACAAAACATGCAGAAATAAGTACTGACCTATGGTCTGTTCTAGTATATACACATAGGCAAATATATAAGAACTAAACAAAATAAAGTAGTGAAAAATCACATCAAGCACCCCCTTAAATGTGCATATACAGCATTGTTCAAAAACTCGAGACATCTTTCTTACTGCAAAACAAAATTTCAAAATGAAAGCCCCAACTACAATGTGAACTTCTATGTACAAATGGGTATAAATAGAAAGAGAATCCAAGAAAAAGGCAAAATACTTGCAACACTCCGACCTGTCCCATCCACTACATGCGCATCAAATATCCATCAAAGATCTAAGAGTTATGAAATACTTACTATTGAGCTACAAATAAAAAATTTTATATTAATTAAGTTTAAACGAGTTGATTAAAATAAATTACAAATTATAAAACTAAAAAAAATTATTGAATTGATTCAATTTGTTCACTTCAACCATAATTAAATAACAAAATTCAGCTAAAATCTATCCATTTTAAACTGTATTCCGCTCTTACCTAACCCATGAACTGTCATCAAACAATAAAGGGCATTATCTTAACCATCTTTGCTCATTCATGAGCCGCCATTAAACACAAAACGACATCATTTTAGCTATCTTCACTCATTCATTAGCTGTCATTAAACACAAACGGCATCATTTTAGCTGTCTTCTCCTATTAATAGTTGTTTCCAGAATGTTTTGAATATATTCGATCAAATCAAATTCTTGTGATCTGTTAACATTAACTTTTTTTATGGGCTTTCAATCAGAGCTTGGACTTACTAACAATTAATAAATTTTTAGAAACACATATAATTCATTTAAGAAAGGTGTTTAAAGTGCTGAGAGAGAGTTTGTTATTCACACTGATCATGAGTCCTTGAAGCATTTAAAAGAGCAAAGCAAGCTGAAAGAAGGCATGCTAAATGGGTGGAATTCTTAGGGTCTTTTCCTTACGCAATCAAGTATAAGAAAGGAAATATTAATATTGTGGCTGATGCACTATCTCGGAGTTACTCTTTAATTTTCATGTTAAATGTTTAAACTAATGGGATTTTAATATACTTGTAGATCAATACAAAGATGACCCAAAGTTTGCATCAATATATGAGGAGTGCAAGAAAAGGAGCCATGCAAGGATTCTATCGACATGATGACCATCTATTCAAGCAAGGTAGACTGTGCATCCCAAATTGTTCAATCCATGAGCACTTAATGAGGGAAACTCATGGTGGAGATTTAGCTAGTCATTTTGGAGAAAAGAAGACATTAGATGCACTCAAGGAACATTTTTATTGGCCAACCATGATCAAAGATATTAAAAGAGTCATAGAAAGATGTGTGATATGCAAGAAAGCAAGAGCAAGGAGATGTCACAAGGGTTATACATGCCATTGCCTGTACCAAACCAACCGTGGAAGATCTAAGCATGGATTTTGTGCTTGGTTTGCCTAGAACGCAGAGGGGAAAGGATTCAGTTATGGTAGTTGTTGACAGGTTTTCCAAGATGTCTCATTTTATTCTGTCCCACAAGACGAATGATGCTCAACATGTTGTTGATTTATTTTTCAAGGAGATTGTTCGATTGCATGGGATTTCCTAAAAGTATTGTTTCAGACCGTGATGTCAAATTCTTAAGTTACTTTTGGAAGACTTTATGGAAAAGACTTGGAACAAAACTACTCTTTAGCACAACATGCCATCCTCAAACCGATGGACAAACTGAAGTGGTAAATCGAACCCTTTTCTTCTTTACTTCGTACTATTGTTAACAAGAATTTAAAGAACTGGGATGACTGTTTATCATATGTTGAGTTTGTTTATAATAGAAGTGTGCATAGTGGAACGAAGCATTCTCCATTTGAGATAGTTTATGGATTCAATCCTACAACTCCTCTTAATTTGTTGCCACTGCCTATTGAAGAGAGAATTTGCTTTGATGGAAACAAAAAGGCTGAGTTTGTCAAATCTCTACATAAGAGATTGAAGAAACAAATAAAAAAGAAAAATGAAGAATATGCACGGTTAAGAAACAAAAGGAGAAAAAGAATTCAATTTGCACTAGGAGATTTAGTTTGAAATTCACCTATACAGGGAAAAGTTTCCAACACAAAGAAAATCAAAACTAATGTCAAGGGTTTATGGTCCTTTTAAAGTTGTTGACAAGGTGAATGATAATGTTTATAAGATCGAATTGCCCGGAGATTATAATGTTTTTGCTACATTCAATGTTAGGAACCTTTTTCCTTACTTAGAAGATGATTTCAAAAACACCGAGGAGAAGGATTTGAGGGCAAATCCAATTCAATAAGGGGAAGATGATGCGCTCCATTATGAAAATGAAGTTAGCGCCATCCAAGAAGGATTTAGGCCTAATCCTCATTGACAAAGGACATGCACACCAAGGAGAATTCCAGTAACAGCAAGAAATGTCACAAGGCAAGGAGTTTGAGATCAAGTAAGGTTCTACAAGGAAGATTTTAAATAGGATTAGGAAACCAATATATTAGGCTTATCCTTATAGAATTTTAGATAACTTAGTAGTCCTTATTTACTTAAAAATCTTTATCATAGACGAATTAGGCGTTTTAGTATAAGTTAAACATGGATAGGTGATGTGCTCAATCATGAAAATGAAGTTACTGCTATCCAAGAAAGATTAATCCTCATTAACAAAGGATATCCATGCCAAGAAGAATTCCAACAGCAGCAGAAAATATCACTAGGCAAGGAGTTTGAGATTAAGTAGGGTTTTACATGTAAGATTTTAAGTAGGATTAGGAACCTGATATATTAGGCTTATCCTCATAGAAATCTAGATGACTTAGTAGTCCTTATTTACTTAGGAATCCTTATCATAGATGAATTAGGTGTTTTAGTATAAGTTAGACATGGAAAGGTTGTCATTATTATAAATACGGCATTAGTGCTTGTAATTAAACAGTTTTGAGGAATAAGTGGAATTTTGCTTCGTTTGCTGATGTATTTCTAGAAGACATACCGAAAGGGTTACCACCAAACAGAGGATTTGAGCACCAAATATATCTCATACCAAGGGCAACTCTATCAAATCGATCAGCCTATAGAAGCAATTCATAATAGACTAAAGAGTTGCAAAAACAAGTTTCTGAGCTAATTGATAAGGGATATGTTACGGAATCCATGAGTCCTTGTTCCGTACCGGCTATGTTAGTGCCGAAGAAGGATGGAACCATGCAGATGTGTCTAGATAGTAGGGCAATTAATAAGATTACAGTAAAATATCGCTATCATATCCCTAGACTTAATGATATGCTTGATGAGTTAAATAGTGCTGCTATATTTTCCAAAATAGATCTCAAAAGTGGCTATCATCAGATTAAGATGAAAGAAGGGGATGAATGGGAAACTGCTTTTAAAACTAAATTTGGATTATATGAATGGATGGTTATGCTATTTGGTTTATCTAATACACCAAACACCTTCATGAGATTAATGAATTACGTACTTAAAAACTTTATTGGTGATTTTGTTGTTGTTTATTTTGATAATATTTTGGTCTATAGTGAAAGTTTAGAAACACATATAATTCATTTGAGAAAGGTGTTTAAAGTGCTGAGAGAACAGAAATTGTATGGCAATCTGAAGAAATGCCATTTTTGCCAAGACCGTGTAGCTTTCTTGGTTATGTGGTGTTAAAGCATGGTGTTGGAATTGATGAAGAAAAGGTAAAGGCTATTAAAAATTGGCCTATTCCAAGTAGTGTTGCTGAAGTGACAAGTTTCCATGGGTTGGCTTCTTTTTATCGAAGGTTTGTAATGAATTTCAGTACTTTACTTGCTCCTATTACTAAAATTATTAAGAAAGCAAGGGCTTTTGAATGGAATAATGAAGCACAAAGGTGTTTTGAGTTAATTAAGGAGAAGTTGACAATTGCACAAATTTGAACATTACCTAATTTTACTAAAACTTTTGAATTAGAGTGTGATGCATCTAGTGTAGGAATTGGGGTTGTTCTTATGCAAGAGGGGCATCCATTAGCATATTTTAGTCAAAAGTTGAGTGGTGCATAATTAAGCTCCTCAACCTATGACAAAGAGTTTTTTGCTCTAATTAGAGCTTTATAGACTTGGCAACATTATTTACTGCCCAAGGAGTTTATTATTCACACTGATCATGAGTCCATGAAGCATTTAAAGGGGCAAAGCAAGCTGAATAGAAGGCATGCCAAATGCATGAAATTCTTAGAATCTTTTTCTTACATGATTAAGTACAAGAAAGAAAATTTTAACATTGTGGTTGATGCATTATCTCAGAGGTTCTCTTTAATTTCCATGTTAAATGTTTCACTAATGGGTTTTAAGATGCTTGTAGATCAGTATAAAGATAACCTAAAGTTTGCATCAATATATAAGGAGTGCAAGAAAGGAGCCATGCAGGGATTCTATTGACATGATGACCATATGTTCAAGCAAGGTAGATTGTGCATCCCAAATTGTTCAATCCACGATCAAAAATTGTTCAAGTAAGCGAAACTCATGGTGGAGGTTTAGCTAGTCATTTTGGAGAAAAGAAGACATTAGACACACTCAAGGAACACTTTTATTGGCCAACCATGATCAAAAATGTTAAAAGAGTCATAGAAAAATGTGTGATATGCAAGAAAACCGAGAGCAAAGAGATGTCACAAAGGTTATACATGTTATTGCCTGTACCAAACCAAACATGGGAAGATCTAAGCATGAATTTTGTGCTTGTTTTGCCTAGAACATAGAGAGGAAATGATTCTGTTATGGTAGTTGCTGACAGGTTTTCCAAGATGTCTCATTTTATTCTGTGCCCACAAGACGAATGATGCTCAACATGTTGCTGATTTATTTTTCAAAGAGATTGTTCAATTGCATGAGATCCCTAAAAGTATTGTTTCAGACCATCATGTAAAATTCTTAAGTTACTTTTGGAAGACTTTATGGAAAAAACTTGGAACAAAACTACTCTTTAGCAAAACATGCCATCCTCAAACCGACGGATAAACCGAAGTGGTAAATCGAACCCTTTTTTCCTTACTTTGTACTGTTGTTAACAAGAATTTAAAGAACTGAAATAACTATTTATCATATGTTAAGTTTGCTTATAATAGAAGTGTGCATAGTGAAAGGAAGCATTCTCTATTTGAAATAGTTTATGAATTCAATCCTACAACTCCTCTTAATTTGTTTCCACTACTTATTGAAGAGAGAATTTGCTTCGATGGAAACAAAAAGACTGAGTTTGTCAAATCTCTACATAAGAGTGTGAAGAAACAAATAAAAAATACGCACGATTAACAAACAAAAGGAGAAAAAGAATTCAATTTGCACTAGGAGATTTAGTTTGAATTCGCCTACACAGGGAAAGGTTTCCAACACAAAGAAAATCAAAACTAATACCAAGGGTTGATGGTCCTTTTAGAGTTGTTTCTGCTACATTCATTGTCAAGGACCTTTCTCCTTACTTAAAAGATGATTTCAAAGACACCGAAGAGAAGGATTTAAGGGCAAATCCAATTAAACAAAGGGAAGATGATGTGCCCCATCATGGAAATGAAGTTGCTGCCATCCAAGAAGGATTTAAACTTAATCCCCATTAACAAAGGACATACATGTCAAAGAGAATTCCAGTAGCAGCAGGAAACGTCACAAGGCAAGGAGTTTAAGATCAAGTAGGGTTCTGTAAGGAAAATTTTAAGTAGGAATAGGAAACCAATATATTAGGCTTATCCTTATAGAATTTTAGATGACTTAGTAGTCCTTATTTATTTAAAAATTCTTGTCATAGATGAATTAGGCATTTTAATATAAGTTAAACATGGATAGGCTGTTATTACTATAAATACAACATTATTGCTTATAATTGGGGAGTTTTATGAATGAGTAGAATTTTACTAAGTTACATCTAAATTCTTTGTTTAGTGGCAAATTATCTATCAATTCTTATCACTCTTCCTTCTTTCTATCTTAGAGTGTGGCAATTTGATAATATCAAACTTGATTAACTAGTTTTTAATTTCTTTATTTTGATTTTTGATATTGATTGAAACTCTATTTCCTCCTCCTAAACTTTCCATAAGCTATCCCTGTTACGTTCCCACTTCAAATTCGTATATAACCCTTTGGCTTCCTTAAAACACCTCTATAGATCCAATAACTTATTCCAATTATGAATTTTCATCCGCTCAACAGCTAACTATACCATATCCCAGCACCTCTTTCCATCCACAAAACCCTAAAGAAAATATACCCATTAAATCTTGATTCACTATTTGAAGATCCTTGAGGCATATCAATTGATGTATCTATAATCACTTATGTTTAACCATGATCTTGACCATCATTGCTATAAATATATTTACCCCTCATTTGACTTATTATTGTGTGCCTAAGAAAGTGCCTTTTTTTGTGGACAGAGTTCCCAAATAGTTTTTGATCGTTAAGGTTTTTAGGAGTAGCAAAGTTAGGGGTTTGGCGATGTCATTTTTGTTGCGGTATCTAATTTTAGACAATGCCATTTTTGTTATGGTATCTAATTTTAAGCAATGCTATTTCTTGTTACAGTAGGAGGTTAAATTATATCTTGAAATTTAGTTTTCTACGACGACTCGCTTAGGTTTGTGGCAACTTTTATGACAGATATCGTTATTTTGTTTGAACAACAAGTGATCGGTAATTGATTTCTGAGATATTTGTATAAAGTTGAACATTCAATTTTAACTTTGGACATTAGCTATAATTTGTTCTTTCTGTTGATCTATTGTTGGCTCTAAAATTGTATAATTATTTCGTTCTTTATAGAGGAGAGACCAAGATTTGCTTTAAATCTATTAATGATAGTTGCGTGCATGATTTTTTTGCTGCTTTAGGTTTCAAGTGTCATCTATTCTATGGATTACTGTTCTTATAATATATTAGCATATTATCAATGATATTATAATAAGATTGTCGTTCATTAATCTCAATTTGTTGTCTCACACCCTTACAAGTATATCTATGTTTTTGGCTACTCCTAAAAATCCTAACAGATCAAAAATTATTTGAGATTTTTCGCTCACAAAGAGAGAGACACTTTCTCAGGCATACAATAATAAGCTAAACAAGGGGTAGATATATTTATAACAATGATGGTTAAAATCGACGGTTGAACACAAGCGTTTATAGATATATTTATAACAACGATGGTCAAAATCGATAGTTGAACATAAACAAATATGGATACATCAATGATCCAAATTTACCTTTCTAGAACAATTGTTTCTTGAATGTCGATTCCATTGATGCAGTTTCAACATTTGCAGTGTATGAAAGCGTAAGTTATACGCAAAATGCATCAGCTCTTGTTAAAAAAAAATAAATCTATAAAAAAAAATTGCTAAAAGTTGGTAAGCCCAAGCCCCAATTGACAGTCCATGTAAAAAATTAATGTTAACAGATCAAAAGAAGTAGATTTAATCCAATATATTCAAAACATTTCAAAAACAATTATTAATAGACGAAGATAGCTAAGATAATGTTGTTTTGTGTTTGATGATACCTTATGAATGAGTGAAGACAACTAATATAAAACTAAGATAATATTTAAATTTTAGGTTTAGACTGTAGGAAGTTAAATAATTGATTTAAGTAAAGAGTTTGAAAATTGATTTGGGGCTAAATAATTATAACTTTTTGCAACAAATGAAATTCTTTTAACTAGTGTTTTATTCATAATTGTTGTGGTCCAAAGCAATAATGGGGTGGTGTTTGATATTGAACCTGTTTTGCTTTTCTTGACAGTGCATGCTTCTCTATCAGAGAAGTTGTTTTTCCAATTTTCATCACCACCTGAAAAAGAAACAAAATAAAGTGGTAAAAGCTGAGATCTACCTACCAATCTCGCATGTTCAAACACCATAAAGTACAAAAATATATCTAGATAAAAATAATTAATTGAATATCAGGTTGAGGAAGAAAACAACTAACATATCTCTTGAGCTGCAAATGGTAGTGTCATACACTCTCCCTTCCATTAAAAACCAAAACAATTTTAGTACAAAACAAACAATGATGTAGAACAAACAATGATGTAGAACTGGAATAATACAAGTTCCCAGGATCTTGAAAAATCAACACCAGTGACTGAAGTCACAAAAAAAATTCCATTTTTTTAAGGATATGATAGACGAAATTTTGCAATCCCAAAACCCATATTTACGTCCGAACGATGCAAATTTGAAAAAGAGAGAGAAATTAATCTCCCTCGTAATCAACATCATTTGCTTGATAGTCTTCAGCTTTGTCCTTGATATTAAACCACTTCTTAACCAGTGTTTTGGGCCATGAAAGCTTCAAAATAGAAATAAACACGATCAACAATCTCAGAACAAAATGTAAACATCAATTAGGAAAATTTTGTCATTTATCAACACAAACCTTGCTTTTCTTGGAGCTCCCATCTGTCATTGTTTCACAACTTTATATAACTGTCCTGATTCAGTTAACGAATAGAAATTGTTTTCTAGCCTGGTTTCCCCTTCAACTGACTTTCGGTTAATTTCAGCAAGATTTTTCTTGAATGGAAATGCGAATGAAGAGAACTAAACTCAAAATATAAAGTAAAATTTAATGCAGGAGTTATCAAGTCACCAAAAAACATTAAATGTAAAAAATTTATTGTTTTACATTCCTGAACACGAGAAAACCGGTGCACATAAGACTAAGTTGAAAGCCTGAAGAAAGATAAACCCTTGATGAGAGATCATTAAACCATTCTTTAGCTGTAAGTAAAATTTTCTCCTTTGCGTTCTAATACAGAGTGCAGAAAGAATGTAGAAAACAAAATTCCCCAAAAAATAATATCTTAAACCCACAGATAATCAAATTTGAAAACTAAGTAACACAAACACAAAAATTCGAACTATCCTCACATGGCCTGCAACTAAAATCCACAAAAATAATAAACCAAACAATAATATTGACTTGAGCTAAAACAAAAATTGGAACCAAATCTAGATATATCTCATTAACAAATCCAAGTAGTGAAAGTATTAGCATGTCCATGACAACAAAACTCAATTGCTCTAATCTGTGTACTAGGTAGAATGAAAGACTAGGAAAACTCTCACGCCCCCCACCCCCATTAGTCCACACACCACATAATTCTCAAGAATTCACTTCTCTACCACAATAATAAGTTTAAAAAAAAATAAAAAAACGAGCACAAATAAGTACCAAATTATAGTCTGAGCTAATATATAGAGATAAGGCTAAGATAGAAGTGTTATACAAAATAGAGTACTTAAAGAGCTCATCAAAACCCCTTGAATAGTGCATAACTCCAATATTCCTCAAAAACTGCATGCTTATCTCTATCAATGCAAAACAAATTTTCAAAATAGATGACCAACATAAATCTGTATAAAAATGGCATAAATAGAATAAGAATCTAAGAAAAACACAAAACACCCTGATTAGTCCATGCACCAAATATTTCTCAAATACTCACAACACTTTTCTACTGCAAAACAGGCACAAATAAGTTCCAAATTATGGTCTGTGCTAATAGCAAATAGGTAAAGATAGAAATTCTAAACGATAAAAAAAAAGTACAAAGAACTTATCAAACACCCAAAAGCAATGCATAACTCCAGCATTCTTCACAAATTCAAACTATCACTGCAACCAAAAACAAAAATAAAAAATAAAAGCCCAAAAAACAATGCATAACTCTAACATTCTTCAAAAACTAGAATTGTAGCTCTCTCACTGCAACCAAAAACAAGAATGAAAAATGAAATACGAATTGCAATACGAACTTCTATATGCATACATGCATACGACAAAGACAAAACACTCATGACACCTTAGTAGTCCATACACCCCTTGAGCATAACACCTACATTCCTTGAAAACATATCTCCATCCTGCCCAAAAAAAAATCAAACATGAAAGCAAACTATAATTTGAATCTGCATACATATGGATATAGAACAAGAAACTAGACACCACCTGAGTGGTTCATAAACCACATATGCATCAAGAACTTACAATACTTCTCTACTACAATACTATAATCTCTTCTAGTGCATATACACAAGAAAGATAGAAGTACCAAAAAAAAATAAATACTAAAAGATCTTATCAAGCATTCCCTGAGATATGCATAAACATTTATCACCGCATTTCAAAATGAAAGCCCTAACTACGATCTAAATTTCTGCATACAAATAGGCATAAATAGAATAAGAAAGTAACAAAAAGACAAAATGCTCATCACACACTAACTTGTACCATCCACCACATATGCATCAAATGTCCATGTCGCTTCTCAACTACAACCAAAAATGCAGATATAAGAACGACTTATGGGCTATTGTAAACAAAGATAGAAGTTCTCGTCAAAACAATGTACTAAAAGAACTAATAAAAGCACCCCCTGAACAATGCATAACTCCAACTTTCCTCAATACTTATATCACTATAAAATAAATTTCCAATATGAACGACAAACTACAATATGAAGTTTTGTATACATATACATATAGACACAACGAGAAACTCGACTTATGACGCCCAAAATAGTCCCACCCCATGTGCCACACAATCCTCAAAAGTATCACTACACCTGCAACCAAAAATGCACAATAAGTACCAAACAATGGGTATACAGATACGCAAAGATAAAAGTGCTAGTCAAAAGAATCTATTAAAAGAACTCATCAAAACATCCACCGAGCAGTGCATGACTCAAATATTCGTTGAAAACTAGAAGCATATCTCTTGCTACATTTAAAATAAAAAACCAAAATCCTTTGGGCAATACATAACACCAATATTCCTCGAAAACTAAAATGTGCTTCACACTGCAAAAAATTTAAAGAATAAAATTAAAGTAAACACTTCCAAAATGAAAAACCATGTGGTCTAAACTACACCTAGTACAAAAAACTAATAAAAAGGCATGACATTCTGAATAGCCCATACACCACATATTCATCCAAAATCATAACACATTTTCACTACAACAAAAAAACACAAATAAATACCAAATTATGATCAGACTTAATGCATAAAGGTGTGCAAAGATAGATGTGCTAAACAAAAGAGAATACTAAAAGAAACCATCATAAACCCGTGAACAGTGCACAACTCCAATATTCTTCTAAAACTTAAAACATCTCTGTACTAATACAAAAGAAATTGTCAAAATGAATGACCAACTACATTTCAACATATAGACAAATATGGGGTAAGAAAATTAGAAAAAGTCAAAAACTTATGGCACTGCAAATAGTCCAGTTTACCATATATGCCTCACATCTCGACAACACTTCTCTGCAGCAACAAAACATGCACAAATAAGTACCCACCTATGGTGTGTTCTAGTATATACACACAGGCAAAGATACGAGTACTCAACAAAATAAAGTACTTGATGCTCTCATCAGGCACCCCCTTAGATGTGCATAACTCCAGCATTACTTAAAAACTCGAAACATCTCTCTTACTGCAAAACAAATTTTCAAAATAAAAGTCCAGCTACAATATGAACTCTTGTATACAAATAGGTACAGTTAGTAAGAGAATCTAAGAAAAAAGGCAAAACACTTGCAACGCTCCGACCTGTCCCATCCACTACATGCGCATCAAATATCCACAACGCTTCTCTACTGCAACAAAAAATTATAAATACAACTATGACCTATGGTCTCATTACATTTCTCTATCACTGTAAAAACAAATTTCCAAAATGAAAGTTTAACTACAATCCGAACTTCTGTATACATATAGATATAGATAAAGTGAGAAACTATGAAAATGATAAAACATTCTTGATACTCCAAGCAGTCCCATCCACCACAAATGCATCAAATACCCACAACAACACTTCTCCACTGCAATAGAAAATGCAAATATAAGTACTGACCTGTAGTCTATTACGGATAAAGATACAAGTGCTTATCAAAGGAATGCACAAAAATAACTAATAAAAACACCCGCTGAGCAGTGCATAATTTCAATATTCTTCAAAAACTTGAAACATATCTCTTCATTCTAACACTCCTCAAAAACTTGAAACATCTCTCTTCATTCTAACACTCCTCAAAAACTTGAAACATCCCTATTTCACTGTAAAACAAATTTCCAAAATGAAAGCCTAACAATTTGAACTTCTACATACATACAGGCATGGATAGGACAAGAGACTATGAGAGACAAAATCACTCATGTCCAAAATGTGAACTGTACACACAGGCATAGATAGAACAAGAAATAGGAAAAGACAAAACATTGGTGACACGCCGAGTAGTCCCATACACCGCATATTTCCCAAAAATTCACAACACTTCTCTTAGTGCAACAAATGAGTACCAAACAATTGTCTGAGCTAATATATTATAACAACCAAAGATAAAAGGTGAATCAAAAAAAAGTTGTAAAAGAACTAATAAAGCACTCTCTGAGCAACACATGTCCTCAATAACTCTGAACATATTAATATCATTACAGAAGACGAACTGAAATCTGCGTACTTATGGACCTAGGTAGAATGAAAGACTAGGAAAACTCTCACGCCCCCCACCCCCATTAGTCCACACACCACATAATCCTCAATAATTCACTTCTCTACCACAATAATAACTTTTAAAAAATAAATAAATAAACGAGCACAAATAAGTACCAAATTATAGTCTGAGCTAATATATAGAGATAAGGCTAAGATAGAAGTGCTATACAAAATAAAGCACTTAAAGAACTCATCAAAATCCCTTGAATAGTGCATAACTCCGATATTCCTCAAAAACTGCATGCTTATCTCTATCAATGCAAAACAAATTTTCAAAATAAATGACTAACTTAAATCTGTATAAAAATCGCATAAATAGAACAAGAATCTAAGAAAAAGACAAGAAAAAGACAAAACACCCTGACTAGTCCATGCACCAAATATTTATCAAATACTCACAACACTTCTCTACTGCAAAACAGGCACAAATAAGTCCCAAATTATGGTCTGAGCTAACAGCAAATAGGCAAAGATAGAAATTCTAAACGATAAAAAAAAAGTACAAAGAACTTATCAAACACCCAAAAGCAATGCATAACTCCAACATTTTTCACAAATTCAAACTATCACTGCAACCGAAAACAAAAATAAAAAATAAAAGCCCAAAAAACAATGCATAACTCCAACATTCTTAAAAACTAGAATTGTATCTCTCTCACTGCAACAAAAAACAAGAATTAAAAATGAAATACGAATTGAAATATAAACTTCTATATGCATGCATGCATACGACAAAGATAAAACACTCATGACACCTTAGTAGTCCATGCACCCCTTGAGGACAACACCTACATTCCTTGAAAACATATCTCCATCCTGCCCAAAAAAAAATCAAATATGAAGGCAAACTATAATTTGAATTTGCATACATATGGACATAGAACAAGAAACTAGACACCACCTGAGTGGTTCATAAACCACATATGCATCAAGAACTTACAATACTTCTCTACTGCAACACTATAATTTCTTCTAGTGCATATACACAAGAAAGATAGAAGTACCAAACAAAATAAATACTAAAAGATCTCATCAAGCATCCCCTGAGATATGCATAAACATTTATTACCGCAAAACAAATTTTCAAAATAAAAGCCCTAACTACAATCTGAATTTCTGCATTCAAATAGGCATAAATAGAATAAGAAAGTAACAAAAAGAAAAAACGCTCATCACACACAACTTGTACCATCCACCACATATGCATCAAATGTCCATGTCGCTTCTCAACTACAACAAAAATGCAGATATAAGAACGACTTATGGGCTATTGTAAACAAAGATAGAAATTCTCGTCAAAACAATGTACTAAAAGAACTAATAAAAGCACCCCCTGAACAATGCATAACTCCAACTTTCCTCAATACTTCTATCACTATAAACTAAATTTCCAAAATGAACGACAAACTACAATATGAAGTTTTGTATACATATACATATAGACACAACGAGAAACTCGAAAAAAAAACACTTATGATGCCCAAAATAGTCCCACCCCATGTGCCACACAATCCTCAAAAGTATCACTACACCTGCAACCAAAAATGCACAATAAGTACCAAAGAATGGGCATACAGATACGCAAAGATAAAAGTGCTAGTCAAAAGAATCTATTAAAAGAACTCATCAAAACATCCTCCGAGCAGTGCATAACTCAAATATTCGTCGAAAACTAGAAGCATATCTCTTGCTGCATTTAAAAACAAAAAACCAAAATGAATAACCTACTGTAATATGAACTTATACATATATGCATGTATAGAACAACAAACTAAGAAAAAGATAACATTTATGAAAGGTGGAAACCCTTGGTAGTTCCATCTGCAACATTTATGAAAGACTAATATATTCCTCAAAAATACACAACACTTCTCAACTGCAATAAAACATGCACAAATCAGTACCAAACTATCATATGAGATAATACATACATATAGAAGTGCTCATAAAAAAAAAGAACTAAAAGAACTTATCAAAATCCTCTGGACAATGCATAAAACCAATATTCCTCGAAAACTCAGATGTGCATCACACTGCAAAAAATTAAAAAAAAATTTGACGTGAACACTTCCAAAATGAAAAACCATGTGGTCTAAACTACACCTAGTACGAAAAACTAGTAAAAAGGCATGACATCCTGAATAGCCCATACACCACATATTCATCCAAAATCATAACACATTTTTACTACAACAAAAAAACACAAATAAATACCAAATTATGATCAGAGTTAATGCCTAAAGGTGTGCAAAGATAGATGTGCTAAACAAAAGAGAATACTAAAAGAAACCATCATACACCAGTGAACAGTGCACAACTCCAATATTCTTTTAAAACTTAAAATATCTCTGTACCACTACAAAAGAAATTGTCAAAAGGAATGACCAACTACATTTCAGCATATAGGCAAATATGGAGTAAGAAAATTAGAAAAAGTCAAAAACTTGTGGCACTGCAAATAGTCCAATTTACCATATATGCCTCACATCTCGACAACACTTCTCTGCAGCAACAAAACATGCACAAATAAGTACCCACCTATGGTGTGTTCTAGTATATACACACAGGCAAAGATACGAGTACTCAACAAAATAAAGTACTTGATGCTCTCATCAGGCACCCCCTTAGATGTGCATAACTCTAGCATTACTTAAAAACTCGAAACATCTCTCTTATCGCAAAACAAATTTTCAAAATAAAAGTCCAGCTACAATATGAACTCTTGTATACAAATAGGTACAGTTAGTAAGAGAACAAAAAAAAAGTATAAAGAACCTATCAAACACCTAAAAGCAATGCATAACTCCAACATTCTTCACAAATTCAAACTATCACTGCAACCGAAAACAAAAATAAAAAATAAAAGCCCAAAAAACAATGCATAACTCCAACATTCTTCAAAAACTAGAACTGTATCTCTCTCACTGCAACCAAAAACAAGAATTAAAAATGAAATACGAATTGTAATACGAACTTCTATATGCATACATGCATACGACAAAGACAAAACACTCATGACACCTTAGTAGTTCATACACCCCTTGAGCATAACACCTACATTCCTTGAAAACATATCTCCATCCTGCCCAAAAAAAATCAAATATGAAGGCAAACTATCATCTGAATCTACATATATATGGACATAGAACAAGAAACTAGACACCACCTAAGTGGTTCATAAACTACATATGCATCAAGAACTTACAATACTTCTCTACTGCAACACTATAATCTTTTCTAGTGCATATACACAAAAAAGATAGAAGTGACAAACAAAATAAATACTAAAAGATTTCATCAAGCATCCCGTGAGATATGCATAAACATCTATCATTGCAAAAAAAAATTCAAAATGAAAGCCCTAATTACAATATGAACTTCTGCATACAAATAGGCATAAATAGAACGAGAAAGTAGGAAAAAGACAAAACACTCATCACACTCTGACTTGTACCGTCCACCACATATGCATCAAATATCCAAATCGCTTCTTCACTACAACAAAAAATGGAGATATAAGAACGAGTTATTGGCTATTGTAGACAAAGATAGAAGTGCTTATCAAAAGAACGTACTAAAAAAACTTATAATAACACCTCATCAACAATGCAGAACAAAAAAACTTATAATAACGCAGATATAAGAACGACCTATGAGCTATTATAGCAAAGATAGAAGTGCTTATCAAAAGAATGTACTAAAAGAACTAACAAAAACACCCCTTGAGCAATGCATAAATCTAGCATTCCTCAATAGTTATATCACTGCAAAATAAATTTCCAGAATGAAAGACAAACTACAATATGAAGGTCTGTATACATATAGATGTAGACAGAACAAGAAATCAAGAAAAAAAATACAAAACACTCGTGACGCCTAAAATAGTCCACCCCATCTGCCATACAATCCTCAAGAATATCACTACACCTACAACAAAAAATGCACAATAAGTACCAAATTATTGAGTATACAAATAGGCAAAATATAGAAGTGCTAATCAAAGAATGTATTAAAAAATACTCCTCAAAATATCTACTGAGCAATGCATAAACCAAATATTCCTCAAAAGCTAGAAGCATATTTCTTGCTGCATAAAAAAACAAAAAACCAAAATGAATAACCAATTGTAATATGAACTTATACATATATGTATGTATAGGAACAACAAATTAAGAAAAAGACAAAACATTTATGAAAGTAAAATCCTTGGTAGTCCCATCCGCCACAAATTCCTCAAAAATACACAACACTTCTCAACTGCAATGAAACATGCACAAATAAGTAGCAAACCGTGCTCTAAGATAAAATTTGGCTAAAGTCTGGGCACAGCATTAGCTAGGTCATACAAGCTGCAAAATAATTGACTTTTGATCAGCAATAAAAATGAACAAATACCTGGATAAAATATAACCAAATTCTTTCTTGCTTTTTTGAAAACAAATATGATGATCAAATTCATATATCCAAGAAAATTGCTTTGACTCCTGTTCTGAAATGCTACATAGTTCTCTACAAACAAAATATCAACATATTTTGGATCTGTTTATGCAATTTTCCCAAATGTCGCAAACATTATGCTAACCTGTAAAACAATATTAAGAATGTAAAGTTCAGAATGTAAAGAATCACAGATGAATTTCCCCATAATTCC
The DNA here is from genome assembly GCA_019650275.1 of Xylocarpus granatum. Lineage (NCBI taxonomy): Eukaryota > Viridiplantae > Streptophyta > Magnoliopsida > Sapindales > Meliaceae > Xylocarpus > Xylocarpus granatum. Next base: position 27,787 of record BNST01000753.1, read on the forward strand.
AATGAAAAACTTGAACACAAACTCTTTCTATGATCCATAGTTGACAATAAGAGATGCCAACATCTAAAGCATCCCAGAGGAGAACTATTTTTTAATTAACGAGGCTATCTACAATACAAATTATTGAAGACCTCAAATCTAGGACATTTCTTGGGTAAGTTAAAATTCAAATATAATAACAGGAGAAGAGCAAGATATAAAATGAATTAAAAATATTAACCTAGAACCCAAAATCAAATCAAGTCAGTCAACATTCCATTTGGTTTTGGATGTTTCATCATTGTAGACTTGCACCATAAAAAGTCAACAATTATATGACCTATAGTTAATAGAGTCTATGAATGAGCTTTCTAGTTACATAATGAACAATTTATGCAGAAGGAATTAGGCTAATTTTAACATTTTTTTTCTCTATCTTATTCGGATTAAGTTTCTAGATTTTTAGCTTCGTAAGAGTCAATGTTTGACATCTACTTATTATTTGTAGGTTTTGGTTTTCATTATTTTTGTACATAATAGGATTTTTATATTCTTAATGGAAGTAGATTTCCTTCCTTTTTGTTTAGGTTTATGGCCACAACAACAAATAGAGTCTTAATTTCAGTTCTTGTGATAGACTTTGTAATAAAAAATTATATGCTGTTCTAGCTATTTCTCTCTACATTTCCTTCCCTTTTATTCTTCTGACCCGTGCTGCATCAACAATTCAGTAAATGCTTTAGTAAATTATATTGACAAAGCCACCGCAGCACTCATTACAAGATAAAAAAAACCCACTGTGACTCAGCAAGACATTGTCTTAACTACTGAACTGCAAAATTCTATTTCATCATGTGATATGTTCGCATCACATTACATAAAGCACTATGCCACTGACAAATCAACTAGCAGAATATTTGCTGTAAAAGCTGTACTCACAAATTTTGTGTCTGCCTGATCAACCAAACCCCTAGATTGTCCCTGAATATACTGCTCCATTCGGGTTGCAAGAGTTGTAAATCTATCCAGAAGTAGTGATATTAATATAACTGTCAAACAACAAACTGAAGTATAGAACACACACACACACACATCCCAAAGCATGGAGGAAAAAAACTTAGAACAGCTTTATTGAAAAAATAAAATTTGCTCAAAATATAAAGAGAAAACACTACAACATCTTAAACAACTTCTCCTGCTTGCGCATACATAACCTGAACAGACCTTTAGGACCATTCTAAACCACTTTTGCTTTTCTGCATGAATAACGCATTCACTTTTTCATTTTCTTTTCTATGTCATTCATTTATTTACTTGTATCTTTACCAAATTGCGTTAGAAACAAAAGAATCACAAGCAAATGCACATGCACAGAACAATTGCATTCACCACCCAATATATGTAGGCTCATAGAGCACTTAGAGAGTCCAATATTCTTAAGAAAAATAACCAGGCCTATAACTCATCGCATTCATCTGGCAGCATAAGCATTCTTCAATGAAACTATTATTGCAATAGCCAGCCAACAACTTCATTATGTGCAGAATTTGCAAGTTGTGGTCGCATTACAATTTATGTCTATGCCACATTGTAGTAGGTGACAGAAATCTAGGTGATTGAGGAAGCTGTCAATATAGCATCATTGACAAGAGCTATTCTACATTGAATGCAACTCATGGAACCTTTTGATTTAGGGACCTTGAAAAATTTTGAATCATTGATCAGAAGTACTAGCTTCTAGTTAATCTCCTTTCTCCGTATACTTAATTTGCTAATAATTTGTCAAAAAACTGAC
>BNST01000754.1:0-18841 GCA_019650275.1 Xylocarpus granatum
TAGAAACCCTAGGAAACATTAGAAATGTGACAATAGCCAATGGTAGTGAAATACCCATTAAGGGATTAGGAGATATTAAAGTTTTATCCAAGAAAACAAGTGGCCTTTATATGCCAAATTTTTCATCAAATTTGCTGTCCGTTAGTAGAATAACAAAAGACTTAAATTGTCGTGTTACCTTTGAACCCAATAAGGTGATATTTCAGGACATGTCAACCGGGAAGAAGATTGGTGAGGGAACCTTACGTGACGGCCTATATTTTTTGTATAGTACCAATCAAGCCCCTAGAGTTGAGGAAGACAGTGGACTTCAGAAACTTTGGCATGCAAGACTAGGCCATCCTCCTAGTAACATTCTGTGTAAAATGATTCCGAAAATGAAGTTTAGTGATTTTAAACAATGTAGGGCTTGTAATCTTGGAAAACAGACTAAACTTCCTTTTGTACATTCGGAAACTTGTTATAATGAAATATTTGATCTTGTTCACTCTGATCTATGGACTTCTCCTTTAGAATCTCACAATGGCTTTAGATATTTTGTCACATTCATTGATCACAAGTCGAGATACACTTGGATATACTTGATTAAAAACAAATCAGAGACCTTATCATGTTTTAAAGAGTATGTTTCCTTAATTGAAAATCAACTTGGCAAAAGGATTAAGATTCTTAGGAGCGACAATGGGGGAGAATATACTAGTCACGCCTTTGAGAATTACTTGAGCACTTTAGGGATAGTTCATCAAACGACTTGCCCCTACACACCTGAACAAAATGGTGTGGCCGAGCGGAAAAATCGGCACATTTTAGATGTAGGAAGGTCACTAATGTTTCATCACAATGTCCCTAAAAGATATTGGAATGAAGCCATTCTCACTGCCATACATTTGATAAATCGTATGCCTTCGAAGTTGTTGAATGGAAAATCTCCTTTTGAATTGTTGCATAATAGGCAACCAAACTTATCTTATCTAAAGGTATTTGGCTGTACTTGTTATGTTCACATCCCTAATCATGCTAGAGATAAATTGAGTCATAGGAGTGTAAAGTGCATATTTTTAGGGTATTGCATTGATAAAAAGGGTTATAAATGTTTAGATCCTTCTACGAATGAGAAATTCTTGTCAAGAAATGTTACTTTTCTGGAAAGTGATCCTTACTTTGATAAAGTGAGAAATGAAGGAGAAATGAAAGGGGATCCTCTTCCCCTATCTATTGTAGGTAATCGGTTGAGTTTGTTAAGGAATAACGATCAAATCAATAATGGAGTTAGTTTGAATGAAAGCGAAAAAGAGGATTTTATCTATGAAGATTCAACACAACAGAATGGTGATATTCATGAACCATTGGAATCAAATGAAGAACAAAACATAGTTAGCGAAAGTCAAAGTGAGGAAACACCTTGTGATGAGAACCCTAATGATCAATTAGTTTTAGAGCATGAAATCCCATTTAGTTCCTCACCGGTGGGTCAAAATGAGAGAGAGTCCGATTCTTCATCACATGATCAAAATTTTCCTCTTAGAAGATCTCAAAGAATTAGGAAGCCTCCATCCGAATGGCAGAAAAATAGGGTATTCTTTTATGGGAACAAAGTCACAGCACATCCTATACAAAATTATTATACCTTAGATAATGTTAAAGAGAGTTATAGAGTGTTTTTAAGCAAATTGGATAGTTTGAAAGAGCCATCTTGCTACAACGAGGCCAAGGACATTCCTATTTGGAGAAATGCCATGGATGAGGAGTTGGAAGCTTTAGTTAAGAATAAGACATGGGAAATTGTTACTCTTCCCCAAGGTAAGAAAACAGTTGGGTGTAAATGGGTGTACAAAACCAAGCTGAAGAGTGATGGTTCCATTGAGAAACATAAAGCTAGATTGGTTGCTAAAGGATTCACTCAAACCTATGGTTTAGATTACACGGAGACATTTGCCCCAGTAGCCAAAATGAACACCATTAGAGTTATTTTGTCCTTAGCCACTAATTATGAATGGGAAATGTATCAAATGGATGTTCGAAATGCTTTTCTCCAGGGGGAATTAGAAGAAGAGGTTTACATGGATATCCCACAAGGATACAACATTAAAGTACCAAAACCGCATGTATGTAAGCTTAGAAAAGCCATCTATGGCTTAAAACAATCTCCTAGGGCCTGGTACTCTAAGTTGTTAGGTGCTTTAACTTCTCAACACTTTAAGGTTAGTAGTGCTGATCACTCTTTATTCATAAAACACTCCAATAATGGTATTACTGTTGTGATAATATATGTGGACGATATCATTATAACAGGGAGTGATACTTTGGGAATAAACAGCACTAAAAGTTATTTAAAGTCTACTTTTGATATTAAAGACCTTGGACACTTACGGTATTTTCTAGGTATAGAGATAGCCCATTCTAATGAAGGGCTATTTCTATCCCAAAGGAAATACACACTTGATCTTTTGAAAGAGACAGGTAAGCTTGGAGGGAAGATAGCATCAACTCCAATTGAAGGACAAGCCAAAAAGAAGGAGGGCAAACCAATTGAAGACATCAAGCAATATCAAAGAATTGTGGGTAAGTTAATCTACTTAACTATTACAAGACCTGACATTTCTTTTGCTGTGAATCAGGTAAGCCAATTCATGACTTGTCCAATGACCAATCACATGGAAATGGTGGACCGAATACTCAAATATCTCAAAGGGAACTCTAGGACAAGGATTACTAATGAAGAAACATGGACATCACCAAATTTTTGCCTACACGGATGCTGATTGGGCAGGAAGCATTGAAGATCGCAAGTCTACAACTGGATATTGTACTTTTGTTGGTGGGAATTTAGTGACTTGGAAGAGCAAAAAGCAAACCGTGGTGGCCAAATCAAGTGCCGAAGCTGAATATAGAGCAATGGCTTCAACCACCAGTGAATTGATATGGTTGAAGGCATTGGTTGAAGATTTGGGTTTTAATGTCGAGGCACCTATGAAGCTACATTGTGATAACAAATCGGCGATACATATTGCAAACAATCCGGTGTTTCATGAGAGGACCAAGCATATAGAGGTAGATTGTCACTTTATAAGAGAAAAATATTTGAACAAGACAATCTCAATGCCTTATGTCAAGAGCGAAGATCAATTGGCGGACATATTCACCAAACCTCCGAGTATTCAACAACTTCAAAAGTTTGTATGCAAGTTGAACTTGATCAATTTGTTCAAGCCCAACTTGAGGGGGAGTGTTGAAAATGAAGGGATTGAGGGTGAAGATAAAAGGCCCAAATAACTCTTTGATTGGCCTATGGACACCCATATCAAGCCCAAAGCCCATATCAAGCTAACCACTAAAGGACGAAATAACGGCTAGTAAGCTAATCACTAATGGACGAAATAACGGCTAGTTCTTGAAATTGAAAGCTATGCTGTTATGTGTTGTACCTAGCTGTTAGAAAAGTAAAATCAACTTGTACCTAGCCGTTAGGATGTTGTATATATATACCCAAGATGTGTAAAGTGAAAAACAAGCTTCTTTATTCTTTCATCAATACTTTCTTTCACACTTCTTTGTTTCTTCAATATTTTTCACAGGATGAACTTCAGGGAGCAACCAAAAAATCCTCGCTAGCTTGGCATAGGAGTTGGACGAGTTCAGAAGTACTCGGGATAAACTTCTGGGAGTGACCGAAAAATCCCTGCAGGCTTAAAAGAGGCGTCGAACGCATTTGGCAGCGCTTAGGATGAACTCCAGTAGCAACTGGAACATCCCTGTGGGAGCGGCGGAGGCTTCAGGCAAGTTCGGTAGTGTGCAGGACGAATTTCTGAGAGCGACCAGAACATCCCCATGGGCCAGGCAGAGGCACCAGTTGCTTTCAGTAGCATGCGGGTGAACTTCCGGCAGCGATCAGAACATCCCCGTGGGCTCGGAAGAGTCGTTGGGCACGTTCGGCAGTACACGGCACGAATGTGTGGGAGCGACAGGAACATCCACGTAGGTGCATCTGAGGCTTCGGGTGCATTGGGCCGTGCAAGGGATGAACTGCTGGGAGGGATTGGAACATCCCTGCAGGTGCGGTAGAGACGTCGGGTGCATTCGGCAATGCTCGGGATGAACTTCTGGGAGCAACTGGAATATACCAGTGAACGTGGCAAAGGTGTTTGCTGAATTTGGCAGCATGCGCAATGACCTTCAAAGAGCGATTGGAGCATCCCCGCAGGCACAGCGAAGGCATCAGGCACATTCACCAGTGTATGGGATGAAGTTTCGGAGTGATTGGAACATCCCCGCGGGTGAGGTAGAGGCATCGGCCGCGTTCGGCAATGTGCCAGACAAACTGTTGGGAGCGACCGAACATTCCTACAGGCATGGCAGCGTGGTCGGATGCATTTGGCAATGATCAGGACAAACTTCAGGAGCGACCGGAATATCCCTGTGGGCATGGCAGCAACATTGGATGCATTCGATAGTGTGCGGGTTAAACTCCTAGTCCTAGAAGGATAAGCCAAGAGGAAGTCCAGCTGCTGTAGAAAACAAGATAAAGTAGGAATTCTAGTCTAGGTAGGAATTCAAGAAAGACCAAGAATCCTAGTAGGATTAAGACACAAAGGATATGGTCTATCTTGATAATGTTTTATTTGACTTAGAAAAGCTTGTTGACTTAGGAAAAACATATCCTAAGTGGATAAGGAACCTAAGTACTAGTTAAATTAGGATAAGGCTGTCTTAGGACTATAAATACAGCCCATTATTTGTGAGGAGCTCATAAGCTACGAATTTTGTTATTTTCTCATTCATTAATCAAGAATCAAAGGTAAGCATTCTTGCTTCTATTCTTGTTTATATTTCGGTTATCTTTTAAGAGTTGTCTTGAGATAACTTGGGCTTAAGTCAAGGTTAAGAGTTGTCTTCCTTGCTTAAGAGCTAAGGTTGAAGTTAAGAGTTGTCTTCTTCAACCAAGGCAAGTTGTGATAGGTTTAAGAGTTGTCTTGCCTATCCAACATATCTTTATATATATTAGTTAACCCGAAGGACAGCTTAGGGGATATAAAATAAGAAAGGAACTCAAGAATCAAACGGGACAGTAAGTTAGGAAGGATTTCAGTAGGCGTGCTGACCCCTAAGGTGTAGAAAAGTTGGGGAAAAAATTGGGACCCCAACAAATTGGTGCTTTCGTTGAGAAATCAGCACAACCACCAGTTGAGAAGAAGCACAATCACCCTACAAATTAGTGTTCTAGTTGAGACAGCAGCAGAAACACCATTCAGTTGTGAGGACAGCAAGGTTACCATGTCATCTTGGCAGCATTCACCCTCACTACAGCAGCGAACTAAGGAGGACTTTGGAAGAATTCTGACCTTAGAGAGAAATCGACACTTACTCAATGACCAGGTAAGTGATATCAAATATCAATTATCTTCTATCATCCATTCTCTTGAGCAATTGAAGAGAGACACACCACGAGTGGCTGGAAAACAAGTCAAAACTAAGAAAACCAGGAGCAGTATATTGCCACAGAAACCTAGAAGGCTGCATTCGGAGGATGATTTTCACTATGAGCAGCTTCCCTCTCAAGAAAGGGGGAGAGTGCACATGAGTCTAGGGTGCAGAAGGGAGGTGCCATCGAATTTGCACCAGCCCCATGACCCCTATGATGAATACAGTGACGATGAGGTCTTGGATCAAAGGCCAGCAGCGTGGCAACCAAAGAGAATGCAGAGTTATCATGAGGTAGAACATTGGCAGACAAATAGGAGAGAGGAATGGAAACACTACGACAGCCCAAGCCACTACACTAGGCCTAAGGTAAAAATCGAATTCCCAACCTTTGAGAAAGGGGATCCAACCGAATGGATCTCCAAGGCTGAGTTCTATTTTGAGAAACAAGGTGTTGAGAGGGGTGAAAGGGTTGATTTTGCATCCTGTCACCTATGCGGGAGAGCCAACCAATGGTGGCGTCAGCTTAAGGCTACCTATGGCCGAGAAGGTAGAAGGATTGGCTGGACAAGGTTCACGCAAGAATTGATGGACAGATTTGGCCCATCCAGCATCACAAATATTTGTCCCAAGTTTGATGGGAACAGAGTCTTTCCTTCATCAAATTCGGAGAGTTCTGCACCAATTCAGAACTTAGAATTCTCATCTCTGCCTCCTGAGATGCCAATCTGGAGAACAAGCGAAGACATTTCATCACCAACAATTCTAGTTGATGACAGTAGAGGAAAAGAATTATGCACAAGAGATGCATATGCACTTCCATATGATTGTGACGCTAAGGACACAAGTGTTCTAGGACAGGACTTGGTGTGCTCAAATGCCAAGATAAAGATGCAGATGTCTTGTGATGAGTCGAATAATGCATCTACCGAACGTCCTAATTCAACTATTCAGATTGAAGGACTTGCTGATCTTTCACAGACAGATTCACATGCTGTAAGAGATCAGACCTTTAAATCATTCGTTGGTCAAACTGAAGCGAGAAAATATGCTTAGCATACAGCAAGCTTTACAAGGCACAAATATTGATCAAATGCCATCATCTGCACCTGTTTTAGACCCTCAATTCCCTAGACAGAATGAGGATTATTTGGGTTGCAGCTTGAACACTGAAGATCCAGACATTCCATGCAACAGGTCAGGTGCTCTGGACAACAATCCCATTGCCAGCACAAATGCCCAAAGCCGCATGGACAACGAGGAGGAAGTAGAGTCAGAACACTCCCTAGAACATGCGGAAGAAGGCGAAATCAATTTGCATGCAGTAGGGGACAACCACCAAGCCTACTGCCATGAGGTTATTCGCAACCATTAATGGCAAAAACATTTTGGTGTTGATAGATAGTGGAGCTACTCATAACTTTATCAACACAAAACTGGTCAAAACACTCCAGCTATGTCCGAAAAGGATTGCACCCTTTGAGATAACAATGGCAAGCGGACAGAAACTCAAGTGTGTGCAAGTTATCAAGGCAATAGCTACGCAGATTCAAGGAGTCAAGATAGAGGCAGAACTGCATGTGTTAGCCTTGGCAGGCCTTGATGTGCTTTTAGGCAACGCTTGGCCTAAAACCATAGGCAAGATAATGTTGGACTACCAATCCATGGCCATGCACTTCCAATGGAAGGGAAAAGACTACACATGGAAGGTATCCACCACTAATGCAGCGCATCATTGTGAGGTAAGTACACAATGTTTTGCGATTTTATTGGCCACAAAAGAGAAAAACACAGCCGAAAATCTTACACACGAAGACATACCAATAGGAGTAAGAGATCTTTTGGAGCAATTCAGAGATGTCTTAGGAGAGCCACAAGGACTACCACCCTCAAGACATTACGACCATGCCATCCCATTAATCGACAAAACCAAAGCGATTAATGTAGCACCTTACCGGTATGCACACTTCCAAAAGAACGAGATCGAAAGACAAGTGGAGGAGATGCTACAGCAAGGTATTATCCGACCTAGCACCTCACCCTTTTTTTCTCCCGTTCTACTTGTTAGAAAGAAAGACAGAACTTGGAGGTTTGGCACCGATTATCGGGCACTCAACCAAGCAACTGTCAAGGATTGTTTTTCGATCCCAACAATTGATGATATGCTAGACGAGTTACATGGAGCAAAGCTATTCACCAAGCTGGATCTAAAGGTCGGATATCATCAAGTACGCATGAAAGAAGAGGACGTGCAGAAGACAGCATTTCGGACTCATAGTGGACACTACGAGTACCTAGTCATGCCGTTTGGACTATGCAACACACCCTCCACCTTTCAAGCGGCCATGAACGACATCTTCAAACCTTACTTGCGAAGGTTTATTTTAATTTTCTTCAATGACATTTCGGTCTATTCTAGGAACCATAATGATCACATAGAACACTTAACAAAAGTGTTAGAAGTGTTAAGAAGAAATCATTTTATCGTCAAGCCATCCAAGTGCACATTCAAGCAAGAGGAGCTTGAGTACCTGTCACATCATATCTGAAGAAGGAGTGAAGGTAGACCAACAGAAAATAAGAGCCATGCAAACATGGCCAACTTCAAAGAATGTCACAGAACTTAGAGATTTTTAGGTTTGACAGGCTATTATCGCCGATTTCTTTGCAAATACAGTGTCATAACAAAACCACTGACGTATTTGCTAAAGAAGGATAGATTCCTATGGACAGAAAGAGTGAAGACGCATTCAAGTTGTTGAAGCAAGCTATGTGTGAGACCCAATGTTAGCACTGTCTGACTTCAACCAAACTTTCGAGCTTCACACTGACGCATGTCAAGATGGAATAGGTGCTGTCCTGAGTCAAGCCGGAAGACCTATTGCATACATGAGCAAAGTCTTAGGGCCCAGGAAGAAAGGAATGGTCAGTATACGCCAAGGAGATGTTAGCCATCATCCATGCAGTCAAGGTATGGCGACCTTACCTTCTTGGGAGGAAATTCCTGATCATTACAGATCAACAACCCTTGAGAAGCCTTAGAGAGCAGAAAACTACCACACCAGAGCTGCAAAAGTTCCTTGTCAAGTTGCTGGGATACGAGTATGAAATAATCTACAAACCTGGCAAGGAAAACAAGGTGGCAGGCACATTGTCCAGAAGCAAGGGAGATCAAGCGTTATGGACAGTATGTGAGCCTAATAACGCATGGCTTACTGCCATTAGCAGAGCAAAGTGGAATGTATGGACAGAAATCAAAGAGGCAATGGAGATTGATCCTCACAGACAAGAGCATGCCAAGAAGATTAAGAATTTTGACGTTAAGGTTAGTAAATTCACCGCTAAGAATGGATATATTTGGAACAGATATCCATTCTTAGGGTGAATTTACTAACCTTAACGTCAAAGTTCTTAATCTTCTTGGCATGCTCTTGTCTGTGAGGATCAATCTCCGTTGCCTCTTTGATTTCTGTCCATACATTCCACTTTGCTCTGCTAATGGCAGTAAGGCACATGTCATTAGGCTCACATGCTGTCCATAATGCTTGACCTCCATTGCTTCTGGACAATGTGCTCTGCCACCTTGTTTTCCTTGCCAAGTTTGTAGATTATTTCGTACTCATATCCCAGCAACTTGACAAGGAACTTTTGCAGCTGTGGTGTGGTAGTTTTCTTCTTTTTGAGGCTTCTCAACGGTTGTTGATCTGTAATGATCAGGAATTTCCTCCCAAGAAGGTAAGGTCGCCATACCTTGACTGCATGGACGATGGCTAACATCTCCTTGGCGTATACTGACCATTCTTTTTTCATGGGCCCTAAGACTCTGCTCATGTATACAATAGGTCTTCTGGCTTGACTGAGGACAGCACCTATGCTATATTGACATGCGTCAGTGTGAAGCTCGAAAGTTTGGTTGAAGTCAGGCAGTGCTAACACTGGCGTCTCACACATAGCTTGCTTCAACAACTTGAATGCATCTTCACTCTTCTCTGTCCATAGGAATCCGTCCTTCTTTAGCAAATCCGTTAGTGGTTTTGCTATGGCACCGTATTTGCAAACAAATCGGCGATAGTAGCCTGTCAAACGTAGAAATCCTCTAAGTTCTGTGACATTCTTTGGAGTTGGCCATGTTTGCATGGCTCCTATTTTTCGTTGGTCTACCTTCACTCCTTCTTTGGATATGATGTGACCGAGGTATTCAAGCTCTTCTTGCATGAATGTGCACTTGGATGGCTTGATGACAAAATGATTTCTTCTTAACACTTCTAGCACTTTTGCTAAGTGTTCTATGTGATCATTATGGTTCCTAGAATAGACCAAAATGTCATCGAAGAAAACTAAAACAAACCTGCGCAAGTAAGGTTTGAAGATGTCGTTCATGGGCTGCTTGAAAGGTGGAGGGTGCGTTGTATAGTCCGAACGGCATGACTAGGTACTCGTAGTGTCCACTATGAGTCCGAAATGCTATCTTCTGCACGCCCACTTCTTTCATGCGTACTTGATGATATCCGGCCTTGAGATCCAGCTTGGTGAACAGCTTTGCTCCATGTAACTCGTCCAGTATATCATCAATTGTTGGGATCGAAAAACGATCCTTGACAGTTGCTTGGTTGAGTGCTCGATAATCGGTGCAAAACCTCCAAGTTCCATCTTTCTTTCTAACAAGTAGAATGGGAGAAGAAAAAGGGAAGTGCTAGGTCGGATAATACCTTGTTGTAGCATCTCTTCCACTTGTCTTTTGATCTTGTTCTTTCGAAAGTGTGCATACCGGTAAGGTGCTACATTAATCGCCTTGGTTTCGTCGATTAATGGAATGGCATGGTCATAATGTCTTGAGGGTGGTAGGCTTTGTGGCTCTCCTAGGAAATCTCCAAATTGCTCCAAAAGATCTCTTACTCCTCTTGGTATGTCTTCGTGTGTAGGATGTTTGGTTGTGTTTTCTTCATTTGTGGCCATGAGAATCACAAAACATTGTGCCCTTTTTCTGTATAATCGTTCAAGGGTACTTACCTCACAATGATGCGCTGCATTGGTGGTGGATGCCTCCCATGTGCAGTCTTTTCCCTTCCATTGGAAGTGCATGGCCATGGATTGGTAGTCGAACATTATCTTGCCTATGGTTTTTAGCCAAGCGTTGCCTAAAACCACATCAAGGCCTGCCAAGGCTAACACATGCAGTTCTGCCTTTATCTTGACTCCTTGAATCTGCGTAGCTATTGCCTTGATAACTTGCACACACTTGAGCTTCTGTCCGCTTGCCACTCTTACCTCAAAGGGTGCAATCCTTTTTGGACATAGCTGGAGTGTTTTGACCAGTTTTGTGTTGATGAAGTTATGAGTAGCTCCACTATCTATCAACACCAAAACGTTTTTGCCGTTAATGGTTGTGAACAACCTTATTGCAGTAGGCTTTGTGGTTGCCCCTACTGCATGCAAGTTGATTTTGCCTTCTTCTGCATGATCTGGGGAGCGTACTGCCTTGGCTTCCTCCTCGCTGTCCATGCGGCTTTGGGCATTTGTGCTGGCAATGGGGTTGCTGTCCAGAACACCTGACCTGTTGCATGGAATGTCTGGATCTTCAGTGTTCAAGCTGCAACCCAAATAATCCTCATTCTGTCCAGGGAATTGAGGGTCTAAAACAGGTGCAGATGATGGCGTTTGATCAATATTTGTGCCTTGTAAAGCTTGCTGTATGCTAAGCATATTTTCCGCTCAGTTTGACCAATGAATGGTTTAAAGGGTCTGATCTCTTGCAGCATGTGAATCTGTCCGTGAAAGATCAGCAAGTCCTTCGATCTGAATAGATGAATCAGGATGTTTGGTAGATGCATTATTCGACTCGTCACAAGACATCTGCATCTTTTATCTTGGCATTCGAGCACACCAAGTCCTGTCCTGGAACACTTGTGTCCTTAGCGTCGCAATCATCTGAGAAGTGCATATGCATCTCCTGTGCATAATTCTTTTCCTCTACTGTCATCAACTGGAATTGTTGGTGATGAAACGTCTTCGCTTGTTCTCCAGATTGGCATCTTAGGAGGCGGAGACGAGAATTCTAAGTTCTGAACTGGTGCAGCACTCTTAGAATTTGATGAAGGAAAGACTTGATTCCCATCAAACTCGGAGCAAATATTGGTGATGCTGGAGGAGCCAAATCTGTCCATCAATTCTTGTGTGAACCTTGTCCAGCCAATCCTTCTACCTTCTCGGCCATAGGTAGCCTTAAGCTGACGCCACCATTGGTTGGCTCTCCCGCATAGGTGACAGGATGCAAAATCAACCCTTTCACCCCTCTCAACACCTTGTTTCTCAAAATAGAACTCAGCCTTGGAGATCCATTCGGTTGGATCCCCTTTCTCAAAGGTTGGGAATTCAATTTTTACCTTAGGCCTAGTGTAGTGGCTTGGGCTGTCGTAGTGTTGCCATTCCTCTCTCCTATTTGTCCGCCAACGTTCTGCCTCATGACAACTCTGCATTCTCCTTGGCTGCCACGCTGCTGGCCTTCGATCCAAGACCTCATCGTCGCTGTATTCATCATAGGGGTCATGGGGCTGGTGCAAATTCGGTGGCACCTCCCTTCTGCACCCTAGACTCATGTGTGTTAAGTTTGATGAGAGAATGAGAGACTTTTACCAAAGAGAGAAAGATGAAGAGATGAGTGAATTGTTTTCTACTTCTTATTCAATTGTCTAAACATTTACACATCTTGTGTTTATATACACACTATCCTAACGGCTAGGTACAAACTCACTTTACTTTTCTAACAGCTAGGTACAACATACAAAAGCACATCTTTTAACTTTAAAAAACTAGCCGTTATTTTGTCCTTTAGTGGTTTAGTATGACATGGGCTTTTGGGCTTGATTGTGGGTACTCATAGATTAGCCAAAGAGTTATTTGGGCTTTTCATCTTCACCTCAATCTTTTCATCTCCAATGCAACACAATCACAATGCTGGTATGAATCTGGAGATTGATCAATTGGCTCACTCGACTTTATTTCAACACTCCCCTCAAGTTGGGCTTGAAGATGTTGTTCAAATTCAACTTGCTTATTGCGATCCTGATATGTTTTTTAGGAGGAGCCTTTGTGAACAAGTCTCCTAGTTGATCTTCGCTTGGAACATAAGGGGTGCAGATGGTCTGATTCTGAACTTTCTCCCTAATAAAGTGACAGTCCATCTCAATGTGCTTTGTTCTCTCATGGAATACTGGATTTGAAGCTATGTAGATTGCTGCTTTGTTGTCGCAAAATAGTTTCATTGGTGCTTCAGTTTTGAACCCTAAATCTTGAACTAAAGCCTTCAACCAAATCAGCTCACATGTTGCACTTGCCATTGCTCGATACTCAGCCTCTGCACTTGACCTTGCTACCACACTTTGTTTCTTACTCTTCCAGGTTACTATGTTTCCTCCAACAATGTGCAATATCCGGTAGTTGACTTTCGGTCTTCAACATTTCCGGCCCAATCTGCATCACTATATGCTAGGATCTCATGGTGACCATTCTTTTGCATGTGTAAACCTTGGCCCTGGTGTGCCTTTTAGGTAGCAGAGGATCCGATTTACCATGTTCATGTGGTTGGTCATTGGTTGCTGCATGAATTGACTAACCTGATTCACAGCAAAGCTAATGTCAGGTCTAGTAATGGTTAAATATATTAACTTACCGACAATTCGTTGATATTGCTTGACATTCTGAATTGGCTTGGGTTGCTTCTCTTTGTCTTCTTCTTTATCCTTTTGCTTGTAGGTATTTTCAATTGGCGTTGGAGCTATCCTTGCACCTAGTTTACCTGTTTCACCAAGTAGATCAAGTGTATATTTTCTTTGGCATAGAAATAGTCCCTTTTTAGAGTGGGCAATTTCTATTCCTAAAAAATATCGTAAGTATCCCAAGTCTTTAATGTCGAAAAACAGATTTAAGATATGATTTAATGCAACTAATGCCTATTTCGTCATTACCAGTAATGATTATGTCATCGACATAAATGAGAATCACCGTTATTCCATCTTTGGAATGTTTGGTGAATAGTGAGAAATCAGCCTCACTTTTAATGAAGGCTTGGCAACTGAGAGCATTGTGCAATTTAGAGTACCAAGCCCTAGGGGATTGTTTAAGGCCATAGATAGCCTTTCTAAGCTTACATACATGTGATTTGGGAATGTCAGTCCCATACCCTTCAGGTATTCTCATGTATACTTCCTCTTCTAATTCGCCTTGTAAGAAGGCATTTCTTACATCCATTTGGTACAATGGCCAATCATAATTAACAGCTAAGGACATAAGAACTCTAATGGAATTCATTTTAGCTACGGGGGCAAAAGTCTCGGTGTAATCAATACATAAGTTTGAGTGAAGCCTTTGGCCACTAACCTAGCCTTATATTTTTCAACAGTTCCATCACTCTTAAGCTTGGTCTTTATAGACCCATTTGCAGCCAACGACCTTCTTCCCTTTAGGCAGTGGAACAATATCCCAAGTTTGATTTCGAATTAGAGCCTTAAGCTCTTCATTCATTGCACTTCTCCAAATTGGGCTAATTTGGGCCTCTTGGTAATTGGAAGGCTCTTGAATATCATCGATGGCATTTAGAAAAGCTTTATACTGATCTTTAATGTGATCATGAGTATAGTAGCTTTGAATAGGGTGATTGGTTACATGTGTTTCCATGATGAAACACTCTAGTTTTCATCCATTCAGAGGCAGGTCTTTTGATCTGAGTAGATCTTTTGAGTGTGGGTAGTTCCTGTGTAGCATGAGCATCACTATCCCATAAATTGATTTGGTGTGTCATGGCTACTAATTTGGTCATCTCCAAGATGATCTGGATCAATCTGATTGTGGGATGAATCATCTTGGGCAAAAGTAGGTTCATTCTCATCATTTGTTTGTCTAAGAGGGTAAGGATCATTCTCATTTTGAGATGATTCCTCTTGAAATTCTAGCTGATTATGCATATTCTTCCTAAGTTCAAGAATGGGTCCCTTTGTGTGAATAGTGTCAATAACAGGACTTGGGGTGGAATTACCCACATCCTCCCCCTTTACCATTGGTTTTGAGTTCATGTTTTTCGAAGTAGGGTTCATGCTCTAAAAATGTGACATTTCTAGATACAAACAACCTATTTGTCTTAGGGTCAAAGCATCTATAACCCTTTTGGGTTGTGGCATAACCTAAGAATATGCATTTTTGACTTTTATAGCTAAGTTTGTCCCTATTGCTACAAGAATATGAACATAACATATACATCCAAAATTTTAAGATATGAAAGATTTGGCTTATGATTAACATTACCTCATTCGAAGTCTTGCCTTTTAGAACCTTTGTTGGTGTTTCTATTTATCAATGAATAGCTGTGAGGATGGCATTGCTCCAGAAATGCTTAGGAACATTATGGTAGAACATCATTGATCTTCCAACTTCCAAGATATGTCTATTCTTCCTCTCTGCCACTCCATTTTGTTCTGGAGTGTATGGGCATGTAGTTTGATGTACAATCCCTTCACTTACCAAGTATTCCTTAAAGGAATTATTGACATATTCTCCACCATTATCAGTTCTAATCATTTTAATTTTTTTGCCAAATTGGTTAGTGACAAAAAGCATAAAGCGTTTAAAGCATGGTAATGTGTCTGATTTGCATTTTAAAAGGTATACCCACTTATATCTAGATTTGTGATCAATAAATGTAACAAAGTATCTATAGTTATCATGAGATGTCACAGGAGCAGTCCATAAATCAGAATGAATTAAATCAAAAACATCATCACATTCATGTTCTAACAGTACAAAAGGAGGTCTAGTTTGTTTTCCTAAAATACATGCTTCACACTTAGAAATGTAACAATCATTTTAAATTAGGAACTAGACTATTCAAAATGTGATTAGAAGGATGTCCCAGCCGTGCATGCCATAGCTCATGTGAATCAATTTGTTTAGTGACCCTAAAAGCTTGTTTTGCGTCATTTAGCATGTAGAGGCCATTTTCATGCGAAACCTTCACCAATCTTCTTCCCGGTTATAATATCCTGAAAAATCATCTTTATTAGGGACAAAATATAGCAATACAAATTTAAGTCTTTAGTGAGTTTACTAACCGATAATAGATTAGAATCAAAATTAGGAATATAGAACCCTTTAGTATGTTTTGACAATAAATCTAAATCTGCTAAATACTTAATGGGAACATGCTTTCCATTAGCAACTTTAGACACTTTGTATTTTCCTTAAAGGATATAGTCTAGATGCTTTATTTATGTTTCTAAACATATGATCACTAGCACCTGAGTCTATAATCTATGGTTCATGATCATTGCAAGAGTAAAAGTGAGAGTCAAGAAGAGTACCGTCCTCCCATTTGCCTTTATGAGCATGGTGTTGGGTTCCAAGTGCTTCCATATTGATTTGGAGTTGGTTCCTGTATCACCTTGGCAATATCATCGAGACTAAAGGAGTGAACACTTGAAGTCTCGTGATAGGAGTGAATGGGCACTTGGAACACCATGGATACTTTGATTTGAGACTTTACCCTTCTTGAACCGTGAAGGCATGAGTTCTGGGTGAAGATACCAGCATCGATCTTTAGAGTGACCATTCTTGTGACAATGGTCACACTTAGCTCGATTTTGGTTGTTGTTGTTTCCCTTTGACTTGGTCACTAAGGCTTCAGTTTTAAGCTTCTCTTGAGCCAAAAAAGCATTTGTCTCCACCTTATGGTCATGGCCATTTACGTCCAGGACATGATGAGATGTTTCTTCCTTGTTAATCATGTAACAAACCTCTTCAAAGGGAGGCATTTCATTGCTTCTCAGTATTTGGTTCCGAATGTCATTAAACTTGGAGTTTAAGCTAGCATAGATAAGTAAATACCTTATCCTCATTAGCACGTGCAAGAATAATGGCAATGTCGTTAGTTTCTGGCCTGTAGGAGTGAAGCTCATCCCATGCCTCTACGAATTTTCCGAGGTGTTCAACTGAGCTCATCTCACCTTGATTAAGCTTATTCAAGAAAGATTTAAGCTCATACACTCTCATGAGATTCTTTTGTTGACCATAGATTCTCTTGATAGAATCCCACAACTCTTTCGACGTCTCGGCATTGGAGAAGATACCAATCAAGCTTGGTTCTATTGAGTTAAGTATCCAAGTTAGAACCATTTTGTCTACTTGGAACCATTCTTCAAATCCATCATCATCCAACGGTCTCTTAACCCTTCCTGTGACAAACCCGTATCTACCTTTACCACACAAAGCATTTGTTGCACGGCCTTGACCCATATGGGGTAGTTGTGGTTGTTTAGTAGAATTTTGGTGAGTTTAAGGGAGGTGTTAGCATCTACTTCCATTATCATGGAATTGGTTCTAGTAGAGGTGTTGATGGTGGTTTGAGAAGGTGCTTCACTGGATTTGTTGGTGCCTAAAGAGGGTCCCTCATTTGCCATTTAGATTTGGGCAAAGAATGAGGGATCTTTGATGCTACCAATGTAAAAGAATAAAGAACAAGAAGAATGATAGGAGCTTACTGCTCTGATACCATGATTAAGTTTGATGAGAGAATGAGAGAACTTTCACCAAAGAGAAAGATGAAAGATGAGTGAATTGTTTTCTACTTCTTATTCAATTGTCTAAACATTTACACATCTTGTGTTTATATACACACTATCCTAACGGCTAGGTACAAACTCACTTTACTTTCTAACAGCTAGGTACAACATACAAAAGCACATCTTTTAACTTTAAAAAACTAGCCGTTATTTTGTCCTTTAGTGGTTTAGTATGACATGGGCTTTGGGCTTGATGTGGGTACTCATAGATAGCAAAGAGTTATTTGGGGCTTTTTCATCTTCAACCTCAATCTTTTCATCTCCAATGCAACACAATCACGATGCTGGTATGAATCTGGAGATTGATCAATTGGCTCACTCGACTTTATTTCAACAATTGGTAGGACATGCATGAAGCAATCCGAGCAGGAGAAGGAGATGTGACGGCATGAAGAACTCCAGCAGCAGGAGGATGTCATGGTAGGTTTGACTTCAGCAAGATGTTCATGTCAAGGAGGAATCTTGGAATGGAAGGACACGCCATATGGAAGTGTTAATCCTAGAAGGAAACGGCAAGAAGAAGTTCAGCAGCTGTAGGAGAGGAGATAAGATAAGGACAGATGATTTAGTCAAAGTAGGAATTCTAAGAAATACAAGAAAGATCCTAGTAGGATTAGAAAACATTGGGATAAGGTCTATCTTTGATAATGTTTTAGTTGACTTAGAAACCTTTTGACTTAGGAAAACATATCCTAAGTGGATAAGGAACCTAAGTACTAGTTGAATTAGGATAAGGCTGTCTTAATACTATAAATACAGCCCATTATTTGTGAGGAGGAGATATGCTCCGAATTTTGTATATTTCTCATTCATTAATCAAGAATCAAGGTTAGCATTCTTGCTTCCATTCTTGTTTATATTTCAGTTATCTTTTAAGAGTTGTCTTGAGATAACTTGGGCTTAAGACAAGGTGAAGAGTTGTCTTCCTTACCTAAGAGCTTAGGTTAAAGCTCAAGAATCAAATGGGACACAGCAAGTTAGTAGGATTTAGTAGTGCGTGTTGTCTGACCCCTAAGGTGTAGAAAACTTGGTATCGGGACCCCAACACAAATGCCACCTAACGCCAATGATGCTCCTGTTGGGATGTTTCGGCTGCTCCTAGAATTTGTCCTGTGCATTGCTAAATGTGTCTGATGCCATTGTTGTGCCCATGGGGATTATTCTAGTTGCTCCCGAAACTTCATTCTGCACACTGCTGAATGCACCAAATGCCACTACTTTGCCCGCAAGGATGTGTCGGTCACATCTCCCGAAAGTTTGTCTTGTACACTGCAGAACGTGACCGACATAGCGGCCATGCCCAGGGAGGATGTTCCAATCTCTCCTGGCATATTTTTCCCGCGTGACTGCCAAATGCAAAGATGCCTCTGCAGCGCCTGCAGCGATGTTCCGGTCATCCTGGAAGTTTCGTCCCAAGCATTGACGAACATGTCTGATGCCTCTGCCACACCCATGGGTGATGTTTCAGTCACTCCAGTAAGTTTGTCTATACACTGTCGAATGTGCTCGATGCCTCTGTTGTGCTCGAACGTGTCCAATGCCTTGTCCTTATCTTGTATTCTATAATGGTTGGACTTCCTCTTGGCTTGTCCTTCAAGGACTAGGACTCTCAATGATATCCTTCTGCCCTTAGATTCTTCTTGTTGTGACTATCTTATTGCTATTGGAATTTATCATGCGTGTCCTACTACTAATAGAACTCTTTCTTGGGCGTAGATGTCCTACTGCTACTGGAATTCTACTTGGCATGGATGTCCTGCTGCTGCATGGAACTCTAATTGGCATAAATGTCCTGCTGCTGCTGGAATTCTCCTTGG